>JAWNLM010000015.1:9545000-10145000 GCA_035042345.1 Drosophila fungiperda
TATCTAGTTACGCTTATGCTTCATAATATTAGTTGTGTTACGCATGAAAAAAAATATCTCAAACAACATAATTTGTAAACAAATGCTTAGGAATAAAGGTCAGTTTTATTGTTTTCACTCATGGTATTTATTGCTCAGCTATCAATTCTTTATCACATCATGAATAAATTATTGAGCTGTGAAAAAATACATTTACATATTTTTGGCTCCAAAGGCAGCTCAACTTCTTATCAATAAATGATCTATCGAAAAATATTTGTTAATCAACATTAATATTTAAATATGTCTCATATATAAACTGACACGGCTTAGATTTTTACAACAAAGATCTAAATAAAGTTTTAAATATATAAGTTACGATTATTTAAGTCAATTCATATAATGGAAAGATATAAAATAACTAGCAACTATTAAATGGTCTTTCTAATATATTTAATAATTTATAAGCAAGTTAATTTTATATGATTAAAGGTATTTGCATATCAAACTACATATGGGGATATATCAGTGACGTCATCGGCCGACGTAAAGTTTTACTATGCGGAGCATTTATTTCTAGCGCCCTTCTGATTATTCTCATGTTCGTTACAAGCGTTTGGTTATTCAACACAATTAACTTCCTCTGTGGTATCAGGTAAGTCACTTTTATGATGAAATATATTTAACATAATTCGAACTTACGAATTTAAGAAATCTAATTCCAAAGACCATTTAGCCCACCGGTGATTCCAGTTTAGGGACTTTGTGCTTTATTAGTTTAAGAATTTTGATTATATATTATAAATTTTTAATTTAGCAAATTGCTACCACTGCTAATATCATATTTCCGAGGTCTGCCAGAACTAAAAGTTTTCAATTTAAATACGAATCTTTTGGCATTGGATTTGATTCTGGATTGTTATTATGCAAATGCATAAATTTCATGTTTTAATTTTCAATTAATTTTAATTTATTTTCATAAATTTGTATTCGATCAATTAGTTGATATGTTAATGTTTATTGTAAAATTAAATTCTCAGTATTTAATTTGCATCAGTATTTTGCTGATCTTTCTACCCCTCTGTTCCAATTAACCTTAGACTTCCAAAATGTTTACTAGTCTCACAAATTGATTAGAATCGATATACGTAGAGGCGAAACGATTAATCATGAACTAAACCAGTGAAATAAGTTTGCACAAAAACCACGGCCATAATTAAAATAGTTAACTATAAATATATTAATGCCAAATTTTTTCATGCTCACACCCACAACCGCTCCCTATAAGTTAACCAATTAAATCTATAACCTATATATAACAATGTATATTTATCTCTCATAGTCTTGGCAGTGTGTCAGCTGCACTTTATCCGTATTTGAGCGAATTCAATATACTCCGGCATCGCGCAGTTACGATTAACTATTCAACGATGTTTGTCAGTGTGGCCGGAATTTATGTCCCAGGTAATTTATACAATACAATTTAATAATACTAAGAGCAGCGATTGATTAAGATACTATTCGACGCGAGACAAATATTACCAGCAGCTCAATTAAGATTTAAGCAAGCAATGTCGATGAGTTGGAATAGACTTAGGATAATTTCTGGTCTACTAACAGGACATTGTAGACTAAAAAGCCACATCTAAACTGGATATTTATAGTAGCAATCAGTGAAGGTTTTGTGAAGGTGGGCACAATAGATCTAATAGGTCGCAGTGCCTCAAATCATTATTTATATACTCTGATACCGAAGGTAACATATCTATACTTCTATATGAACGCAACTTTTAATGACACCGTCAGACAAAGATCGGATTATGTCATGCGCAAATGATATAAGGCAGTCTTTCAAAATTTGAAATGACCATATCTTCCGCAGATTCCATCAAATTTGGTAGATATATTACTGTTATATTCTTTTAAGAACCAAATAAAAAAAATGTGTAGCCATGCCCACACCTGCGCTCATAATCAGCAATGAGCTACAGTTCCCAAACTTGAAAGGAACATTTCTACGAAATTCCCCCAACATTTTTTTCGGACACTCGATTAATAGGATAGTTTATTACCATGTTTACACACAAATATAATAGTTAATATAATAATAGGGAAAAAACAGACTTGATCTGTATAAAAATATAATTTTATTAGATTATTATAATAATATTGATAAATAATTGAAACTGAACTTGTTCATTTGCAGCAATTGCTTGGGCGATATTATCTTCAAACTGGTCAATCCACTTAGTTGGCGAATTCATTTTCCGACCATGGAGATTAATAATGCTAGCGACTCTTTTACCGGGTCTTATTGGTGGATTAATCCTTATATATTATCCCGAAAGCCCAAAACTTCTGCTCTCACAAAATAAAGAAAGTCAAGCAGTAAACGCTGTGGATTGGATTAGTAAATTTAATCGAGGGCTTTCAATAACCCATGTGCTTAAAAATAATAAATTTACCATGAAACCTGAAACACAAGCCGGAGAAAACGTATTGGAAAATCAAAAGGGTTGTGGCATGGTAACAAATATCGCACGTGCCACAGTTCCACTATTTCATAAGCCGCATGGTTTAAATTTCATATTGTGCAACGTGGTTATGATTTGTTTGTTTTTCAGGTAAGATTAAAAATGTACTATTCATGATACAAGATGAAATCATTATTAATTCAACAATTCGCAATCCGTCGATCGTAACTGCAGCACCCACATATCCTGTCATCCCTTTCTTACTTTTGCTTGCCATAGCACAGAACCCCACTCGACTTCAGCTTCTGCAGTCGTCCCACTCTACTTTGGTCCGTATTTCAACACTGAACTTATTAACATTTGTTACGTACAACTATGCCGCGCTATTCAAATTAACTCGTTCATATATATATTATTCAGATAGCTCACATTGTTTTAGTATTATTTATTTATTTATTTGTTACCTGATTTCTTCATGATAATGTTACTACATTCCTGTGCCTGTGAACATTTATACATTTATTTATTTGAATATTATTTTATAGCTCAAATGGTCTGCAGTTCTGGTTTCCAGAAATTGTAAATCGTTCATCCAGCGCTGAAAATACTAATTTAACAGTTTGTCAAATAATGGAAGGTTCTTACAGCAAACAAGAGATAAATCTGGCATTAAATAGCACTGCGGTAAATTAAAGAAATTACTCTGTCGATAAAATGATCTAAAATATTTATTTTTACTTTTAGGTGTGCTCCGATGAGATATCAACTAAAACCTATATTGATAACATCATAGTGGGAGCTTCATTTTTATTGGGATTCGCCATTCAAGGAGCTATTTTAAATCCTCTGGGTCGAAAAAACGTTCTGTTCGCTGCTCTCATATTTTCGATATTAAGTGGAGCTTTACTACATGTTGTTTCTAACTCCACAGTGGTGTTAGTACTATTTTGTCTTTACATTCTTCTGCCTGGATTATCGATTTCCATTATGATAGGAGCGATAGTGGATTTTATGCCAACACATTTGAGGTACGACATAATCATCTGCACAGTATTTTATTTTACATTTTTTTATACTATATGATTATGTATATATGCGTATTATTTTTTTTATTTCTAAGTTGCCTGTATAACACAGAATTATAAATCTATATATCATTTTAGGGGAAAAGCAACAAGCTTGGTCATGTCACTGGGACGATTTGGTATTATTGCATCAACAAACTTAATTGGAATAACATTACTGCCGTTTTGCAACTCAACAATTGCGTTATTTACAATGGTTCTTGTTGGTAAGTATTATTAAGGTTATGTCTTTATAAGGCGGGTCTTATGCGATATATAAACTTTGCATTATGTACTGATGAGAGTTTTCTTGTTTATAAAAATGGTTTATCCGGAAGAGCTTTACCAACCTTATCAGCAACAGGTATATAAAGTACAAACAAAATTATTTATCACACTTATCAATATAATATTACGTTCTCCACCAGAATTTTTTTTATTGTTATATGCTTATTAATATTATATTAAATATCAACCTATTTGCCGATTAGCCCTTATCCCGATATTTTTGGATTTTTTTTAAATCTACTGTAATACATTTATTTTATACGCATGTAAACATAAACAAAAAGTGTTGCAACAAATATTTATTCATGTATCAATTGTTACCACGCAAATTTTCAATTCAAATGGCGAGTCAGACTCGTCATCTGTAACTTTGGTTATTCATATCGACGACAAGTCTCACTCGTCAAATGCACCTAAAGGGTTAACGATATATACCGATATATATCTGTATATCTGTAATGACTTAAATTATTATTAATACTAAGTTCGCGGTTTTACGAAGCTAGATTATAAATTATTTACACGATTTTTAAATAAAGTTTATATCACTGTGTCCCGTAAGTGCCGCCAATTTTAAAGCTTTCATCCCATATATTTTTAATATATTTTATGATATTTAAATACATTTTCTTATTTCTTTTTAGTATGTTTAATAATTGTCTACCGTCTGCCAATAAGAAATTCCGAATGAATCATTTTAAATTTTAGAACAAACATGTTAATATAAATAAAACATTATAATTCTTTAAAGTTTATTTTAAAAGTTTTACTCTAAGGAAGGAAGTCAGAATGGCCCCTAATTGTTCGCGTTTTTCATGAATGACTGTTCATCTGTGATAAGTCTCTTCCGAGTGCTGATACATACCGATGATATAACACTTCCCTCATCGTCTTTTAAGTCTGATCAAAAGTTATAAACTTATCTAAAAAGTTTTTAGACCTGGAGTCCAGTAAATTTCTAAAATCTTAATTCTGGTAATTGTAAAATTACGATTTCGACGAATACTATATTTGTATAATTTTTGTATACCATAATGTTTTTGGCTGGTTAAGGTATTCTTTAATTTCCATCATTTAATGGATGCCCTGGAATTTTTAAAGCGCTGTTACTGTTGAAACCCAAAATAATTTTAAATTTTTATTAGTTTAATGTATAATATTAGTTTACTATAGTTAACTGTTAACATTTAATATTTACTCTTCTTGCATAAACTAATAAATGGTGATTTTAATTATTACGAATTATTATCAGATAAACTATATTTTAAGTTCCGATCAAGCGTACTAAGAATTTTCTATCTTTTTCTCAAAATTGTGCAACTATCGATAACCTTTTTTATTTTGGAAGATATCAGGTGATTATGAAAAAAGAAAACTTCAAAATGAGAATCTGAATCATATTTATATATTTCTTAAATATATAAAAGATTTCAATCATATTTCTATTATGTTAATCTGATAGGAAGTGTTTTTCAGCTAGCTGTGTTAGTTTTCAGAAAAGCTTTGACAATAATAATGCTATAAAACAATATTAAAAACAAGTACATTGTTTTTATGGTAAATATATAGAGTTCAAATTATAAAAAATTAAACTCATTCGCAAAAAATAAAAAAGGTTTCTAATTTCAATGAGCATAATTATAGACGTCGTCAGCAAAAATGATTATTGATGTAATTCCTTATTCTTCGTCGTCTTCCATGTCTTCAGAGTCTTCTACAAAACTATCTCCGGCAGTGTTATCCAACTGGCCTGTAACATCTTCGATGTTTGAATTTAATTCTATGGTCGGTTCCTGTTCATGATCTTCCACTGGAGTGGATGGCTCATCAATTATTGGCTCAACAATATCTCTACTTTCCTTTTGAATCGATTGCAGCTCATGAGCAGCAATTTCAGCCTCTTGACGGGCGATTTCGGCCAACTCAGCTGCCTGGCTTGCAATATCGCCCTCACGGTCTTCTTCGGCCTGCTTCTCGATTTCCTCCAGGCGGCTCAACTCCTGCTCCCGCAAGCGCTGCTCCTCTTCTAGGCGGGCCTCCTCAGCCAAGCGTTCCTCTTCTGCTTGTTGTGCAGCAGCCTCTTCCGCTGCCCTTTGAGCTGCCTCTTCAGCCAATCGGGCCTCCTCCTCTGCTTTTTGGGCGGCAGCTTCCTCGGCAGCCTTGGCTTCTGCTGCTGCTCTGGCTTCTTCTGCAGCTCTGGCTGCCTCGGCAGCTCGGGCTTCTTCTGCCAATTTTTGTGCTGCTTCCTCGGCAACACGGGCCTCTTCAGCTAAACGTTCCTCTTCGGCTTTTTTAGCGGCAGCTGCTGCTTCTGCTGCGACTTGGGCTTCTTCTTCGGCGGCTCTTTGAGCTGCCTCTTCAGCTAAACGGGCTTTTTCCGCAGCAGCAGCTTTCTTGGCTGCCTCAGCCACACGGGCCTGTTCTTGCTTAAGGGCATTTTCAGCGTCCTCCCGTTGTTTCTTCTCCTTAAGAGCACTGTAAACATTTTTAACATAGTATTATTTTCTTTGATATTATTATTAATTTCGAAACGGCTTACATCTCTTTGCGAAGCTTCGCTTCATCGGCCAACTGAGCTTGTTTCTTCTCCACTTCAAGATCATCTTCGTTGACGGTCATCAGGCGTTCCTGACGTAGACGTTGCTTATCCTTGGACTCCAGATCGATAGCATCTTCTAGTGGCCTGGGAGCAGAGAATTTTCTCGTTGGGCGGTTGGGATCCAATTCGGCATCTGAAATCCAAAGCGGGTTATGAATAATGTTAGGAATATATTTCACTTAGTAATTATTTTTATCATACTTAGCGAAATTAATATAAATAGGTAGTAATATAAATAAATCGTGTATAACTGTGACTGTATTCAAATATACACATTATTGCTATATAATGACTTACCATTTGTGATTGCGAAGAGAATTTCATATACATCAATAATGCAGACTTGCAGATTTGAAGACTCCAATAATATAGTAATTGTATTTTAATTAATGAGTATTAGTAACTGGTTTCGAGATGCTTTGGTGTCAACAAAGATATATATGACAGTATGTATGTTGTGTCAGTTGTTAGGGAAAAAACGTAGGAAAAGTGTTTAATGAAATTCATATGCTGCACATACATATATAAATATATATAAATAAATAGATTTATATATATAACAATATGTATATGTAAATGGTATATATATTATTTCTTGTATATGCAGAATTATTAAGCTGAGTCGATGCTGGTTTCTAATATTATCATATTTAAAAGGAGTTGAAAAGAAATCGATCCAGTCGACCTTGTTATGTATGTATTTATGAAAACAAGACCTTCATATTTTTTACGTAGATTAATTGTATTTTAAAAGTGTCATATATAAACATGTCACAAGTAAAAAAAATATACATAAACTGAAGACTTTCAGAAACTATGTCATTATCAAGGTATGTTTGTAGGAAAGTAAGTTGTGCAATTTTCTCAAAAGCAAAACTTTTTTTACATGGTTCAAAAAACAACATGCTTTTGTGAATGTGAATGCATGTACGAGTGCGATTACGTGTTTGGGAACAACAATTATGCCAAATAAATTATAATTATTTATAGTAACGATTAAATAAATTTGATCACACCTGATCAATTCGAAGTCAACACTTGCCAAATTTATTCTCAAATGTATTAGTATTACTAAAGTGTACCCATTACGCTTCCTGCTGCAAATCAAAAATATAGGTCAAGGTCATTAGAATTCGGTCAAGATATAAAGGCACATGATTAATTGTCGTATGTTTATATTTTAAATATATATATATATATATATATATATTTATACTTGCATATAAGTTCGCAGTGAAATCTAGACAAAATGTGAACGGTTTTTTAAAGGATGCGATTTATTATATCAATTACTTTCAATGTTTAATTACTTTCAATGTATCTTTTGTTGTTTCAATTAGCTGTCTATATGATTCAGCTCAATTGCCTTGAATTTTAGTTGTACATGTGTGGTAATATTTATTATGTGCTGCATCTACAATCTGAACCTTTAGTTGAAATGGTGCACCACTTCTAAAATATTCACTGCTGCGAAGTCTGGAGAGTGTCTATTATTGGCACAGTGGGCGTAATGCGACGTTATCTTCTTCTTCGGATTTTTTTAATATCTGATTTTGTTTACCTTTTTTATATTCGATTTTGTTGTCCCAACATAACATTATTTTCATTTTTCTTTGTATTTTTATTAAGACTTTTAATAGTTCCTATGGAAGGATTTGAGCTATAATAATGGTGTCTCTGTTGTAACAATCCGATTTGGTCAGTTTGTTCGAGAAGTTTTCAAATATATACAACTGATTTTAGAATTTTTTTTATTATTTTCATTATTTTTTAAAGTATTCGTTTTTTTGTCAGTTTGATGGAAGAAGTGAGCACTTTTATCGAAGACTTGTCCTTAAAAAAATAGTTTTTGATTGTGTTATAAATAATTCCACGATTTTTTATTAGTAATTAAAAGTTCTGAATCGCACAAATAATTCTAGAAAAATTACAAATATTGTCTCCATTATCAAATCAACTTCTCGGCTACTGCGTTGTACAAATCATATGTACATGAAACAGTTGAAATGTTCATCTAAAAAGAACTTTCAAAAAGGCATTTGATCTCCCATTGCTAATTAAACACATTGGTGTAAATTTTAAGATCTGTACTTAAATGAAAGTATATGTATGTACATAAGTACATATATTTATATAAAATGGTATCATTATACATAGCATTCATTATGAAATAATTTGTAAATTATTATAAATATACACATATTCAAAGGACATATGTGGCAGTTTTTTTTTTTTTAATTTATATAAATCAGTAAATAACGTACATATGCGTAAATGCCCAAGAATATTTATTAAATAATAATTATTATACAAATTGGACTTGGGTAAGAAATAGTTGTAAATCAAATAATATACATATTTAAGAAAACGATGAGGCGCTTAGATTGTTGGTAAGTATTTGAAAAAATTAGTATTTAAAACGATTCGTCAGAGATATATATTTTTTTTTATTAGTTTGTGTCAGTGATAAATAGTTAATATGGGCTTGCACATTAGTCTAGATGTGAAATCGACTGAGTTTAGTGATATCGTTTGTTTATTTTTAAGATATCGATTTTTTCGACAATAGCAAACATAATGCATTTTCTTTTTATTTATTTATTCAAAAATTATAAAGTGTGTATGTCCATATTATAAAGTCAGGCATATTATCATTTAGGCCTCAACTTCAACAGCTTCAACTGGAAAGAGTCAATCAATCATAAAACATAATAAGTTAGTAAGATACAAAGAACAAAAGCTAATAAGGATGCGAAAGTTCAATGCATTAGTCACAAGAGTTTGAATTTAGTTTGCTTCTACAAATATATTTATTTATTTACTATTGATCCTATGTAAATGTATATGAAACCACGTACAGCTTTTGTATGTTTTTTTTATATTATATTCTTGAAGCATGGAAAAATTAATGGGAAAAACTTTTAAAATGTGTGCTACTCATTTAATTAATTGAAAGTTCCCAATGAGCATGAGTGAAAGTCTAAGTTGAGGTTCTAGTTGCTATATACAGGTAGCGTTTACAAGCGTATGAAATATCGATCAATCAGTTAATCAATTAATCGTTTAGAACGATACTTACCTTCTTCACGTGGAACATTTTTTTTCTCATTCTTCCATGTCGGATGTCTAATGTACCAGGACAAAAGGTTAATATCTGTTCGAACTTTGTCCGAATCGTACATGGGGCTTCTAATATTATAAGCCCTATCACCACATATCCTTACAGAGGCAAGATGACTTTTACCTTATCATTTAATATTCAAAAAACAGCATTAAATACCAATTTGAACGACAATGCAGGTTGCAACTTAATACCTTAACTCTACTATTATTTTTACAATCATAATCCAAATGTATTAGAGGCAACATATGAACATGTACTTCAAATTACTTACCAACATACTTCACAGCAGGTCTTGGATAGTGAGATATATTGTGAACTTCCTTTGCAATGTGTCGCACCGGGTTTGTAATGCGTGCCACATAAGCATCCAGTGCTAATTGTGATGTTGGGCCATTGGAGTAGCTAAAAACAAGATTATATTATTTTTACTGGTGTTAAATTATCAGCAATGTTGCTGATCTATATAGATATATATATATATATTTATATATATTATCTTTTATTCAACATTTCTCCCAACTAAAGTATATTAAACATGTTTAATTAAAATAAATAGCTGCCTATTACATAAAATACATAAATCAACTGACGCCTTTGATTATAGTAATCTGAAATAATATAAAATTAAAAATAAATGCAATCGCTGTAGTCAGGCATGTTAAATAAAAAACGAAAACCCCTAAATAATAGTTTTTCTATAAAAGCAGATATCAGTAATCTACTATTTAAGTTGAGGGAGATATGTATTATCCGGAAATTTGATGCCGACCGCCGATGAAGATTACCACCAAACTAATCTCCAAAAGTAATAGGTGTAGTGTAATATATATAAAAATATATAAACTTCTGATTATTTTATTACGGCTGGAGTTAAAAGATATATTTTACAAATAAATAAGATCGAGCAAGAGAACAAAAAGGGCGAAATGTGTTCATCAGGAAAAACCAGCTATTAAAGGATACGGAAATCTCAATATGTTATACTGCCTTTTAACTGCTCAAATTCTCCTTTTCATAAATTCATAAAATTATTTTTCCCATTATCAGGTATATGATGAGTGTGAAAAACTTACCCAGTCACTGGGAAAGGCGTGCAGCTTCGTGCACGGCGTACGACAGGAGTGTGGAGATCGCGAATCAATGATTGGGCCCGATGGCGAATTCGACTAGTTTCCTCAGAGAAGGTCTAAACATTTTTTTTATTTGAGTTAAGAACTTACTTTCAAAATATTATAATCGCTGATGCTCTTATGCCGATTTGCACTAATCTGCATTAGCCAAAAGTTAGATATTAAACGGGTACAACTTACGGTAAAGGGTTCAGTATTGAGGTAATTAGTTAAGGCCCGTGCGCCATATCCTGGAGGGAGTCTCTTCAAGTATGAGGGTGTTACACGAACCGGAGATGTAGTGATCCTCAGTGTCGATGGCGATGCCGAGCGGGCATAGACGCGTGTAATAGTTGTGGGATTGTAGTGATACGATGGTGTGTATGTCGTATACGAGGTGGGGATATAGGACGAAGTGTAGTAGGTCGATGGCAAATAGGTCGATGGACTATACGAGCTGTATGTCGTTGGCGAAGTGTATGTATAGGAGGCTGTTCTCTCCGGCGATGTAACAACACGCGTTGTCGTGCGCACAACACGCACAGGCGATGGAGAGTGGACAATGCGCGAATAGACGCGGCTGGGAGAGGTAACAACCCGAACAGGCGATGTTACAACACGTGTTCCACTGACGATACGTCTTGGGATTGAATAACTCGAGTAGATGGGATAGCTCGTTTTGTATACCTATTATTATATTTGTGCAAGTTTCACAAGTTAGTTTCATATAACACAAACGCAAAATATGTGGAATGCAAGTAGAAATGCGAGAGAAGTAAAAGTATTATATGATAATGAATTATGTATATCTAGGGAAGTCAAAAACTAACTGTTTTTATGCATAGCCGCTATTCGCGATATATTAAACAAGACCTCAATCTAATTATGTAATTTTAATATTTATTTTTATTTAATTATTTTTGTTTTTATAAATTTCATTGCTCCCGCCAAACAAAATCCACTCCAGTTCAACTGCCATATCATCTGTATTGCACTCGCATTTTCTTATGCCTAACAATGAAAATATTCGCCATACCCTTTCTCATGTCTAAGACATTTTATAATGTGGCTCTCGTTCCGAGGATCAGCTCCCAGGCGGGCAAACCAAATGAAATAAAACCAACCATTTGTTTTGCAGATTTGTCAAATGTTAATTTTTAACTAGCCTTTCGCTACACAAATTATATAAGAAGTCACTTAAAAAAAATTAAAAGTTATATATAAAAATATTCAATCTTTTTACTTAAAATCCAAATTAAAATCAAATATAAGGAAAGAGATTTATGAGATTTGTAAATTGTATCTCTATTTGAACTGCCTGTATTTCCGATTTTTGTGAAAAGAAACGTATTTATGGTTTAAAAGTACTAACCCAAATGGTTCCAGGTGACGATGAAGTGTGGTTGAAGTGTGACCAGGTATATTTAAAAGTCAGAAAAGAGATGATGGATGACAAGCAAGACATGAGCAACAAAAGTAATAAATGCGAATACTTACACGAGTCACATTATGAGTAGACGGATACTGTAATAGAATTATACAACATTGAATTTAATTTATTGATGTTTTGTGAAAAAACCAAAAAAAAAAAACCGTTTTTTTGTATGTCTAACTAAATTTTTTGTATTTTGATGATTTTTTGCAGTCACCCCAACTATTTGATTCAATTGCATTTGTTGTAACATTATAGATCGGTCAGATTATATGAATATCGTATTTAAATTGGAATTATCAGAATTGAGAAATGAGGCAGCATACATATATAAATTTGTACATATGAAACTATAGGTAGAATTTTTGGTGAATTTATTTTATTGTATCACAAATACTTTTAAACTATTAATGATTTATAGGGAGTAAATACATCAGATAGATTTGGCTTATTAACATATATTATCTATTTAACAATCAAATTAATAATTAGTTATGTTAGTCAACTCGAAAATTTACACAATTCGGATGATAGACACAATCAATATCAATATCAAAAAACTTCATACGTACATAACTGTATAAGTATGTGGTTGGTTAGATGTAGTTTCTAGTTGCTATTAACAATTATTAAACATTTTAGGCGGAGTGATTAGTGAAATTAATATTTGAGCCATATATAAACCATTTATGCGATTGCTTTTGTCTAAATCGTTTGCGCCTAGACATGGTATGAGAAGTGGCGGTATTTGGTGCCACCGGGCAAATTTCCAGAGGTGGTTGAGGAGTAGCTGTAACCACCGGGTCCAGCGCCAGTGGTGCTGGTTCTCTCGGTGCTATAATTGTAGGCACCACCTGGGCCACTACGCGATGTATTCTCAACAGTGGACGTATATGTGGATCGTTCCGGCCTGGCATAAGGGTTGCTCGAATCGTAACTGCTCTTCTCAACACTCGACTTTGAGGTGTACGAATAGTCCGATGAGGCGCGACTGCGATGAGAGCCAGGTCTGTCCGTGCACAGGTCTAAGCGTGGAGTCTATAAATTCCGATTTATGCATTTGGGGTGAGAATTGTAAAGGAAAATAGGCGATCAGCATACAAATGTTATGCAACTAGCAACTATATACAAAAAAAAAACCAGCTTGCTGTTCCACTAAAAATTTCCATTGAAATTATCCGTCCCACTTTTTATTTTGACCTTAATGCTTTTGCAAATAGATTTGAATGAAATTAACCCCAACAAAATGGTTTTTAAAATGTAAATGGGGGCAGCTTAATTAACTCAATTTACGTTAAACCAACTAACTTGAGGAAAAAATGCTATAATATAATGAGAATATATCAAAATAATTTGAAATATTTAAGAAACGTTTTAGGTGTTCAAATGGAAATTGAAACAGGTTCGAATACTATTTAACAATTTAGTTCGTTTCGTAATTGGGCTAAGTGTAGAAAATGTATAAAAAGTAAACAAAACACAATATCTCATACAGCATAGATTATGACATATTAAAGCCAAAATATTAGATACAAAACGAGTAGAATGTCAGATCGTATTTAATGTGGTATGGTAGACTTTTCAATATTTTGTACAAGTATGTATAGCCAGGTGTGTGTGTAATGATTCGTTATTGTAATTTCGAAGATATTCGTGTCAATTTCGTTTTGTTAATGTAATTTCGTCAAGGAACGGAGTTCCGCTCTCTCTCTCTCTCTCTCTTACTATATCTCTCTCTCTTACTGTCTCTCTCTCTAGTGGGGTTAGTAAGAGTACTTTGTGACCATGGCACCAGACTTTTCATTGCGATAGGTCTCTCGGCGCACCGGCAGACTCTCGGAGACGGCGCGATGCACGCGGGGCAGCTGTAAATCGAGTGAGTCTCGCCCGGTGCGGGCAGCGGTATTGCCACCGGCCTCCACAGTATCGATGTGCTGGCGGACCATGCTTAGGATGCGCGATCGATTCTTGTCCCGAGTGGACACATATGGCTCAATGGGCTCATAGGCGATCTTATAGTTTGGTTTGATTGCGGCTCGATTAATTGGATCGAGTATTGATCGCTTGCGCTGCTCATAGTCCGATCGACGCACTCCGAATGCAGTCACCGGATCGGAGATGAGTGATGGTCTTGGCACATAAGGAACTTTCTCCCAGTCAATTGGTGGTCTGTTTGTTTTCTGCAATGCCCAGAATGTCACATATGTGGGTTTTAAATTTTGAAAAGGCCAAGTTTACGCTGTTAGATTTGCAGAACGGCGGGCGGACTGTGCAACGGCTGGGATACCCAAAAATCATCGGTGCATTTGGCATTGGCGTATTTACATTTGGACATTTGGTCCATGGCATTTAATGTATGTGCATCTATTTATCTTTACAATGTGGTTTCTTACATGCAAATATTCACAGCACGAGTATGGAGAGTTAACAAGCCAGGTAGATTTTTATTTATATATATTTACATAGGTGCTCCTTGGTTGGTTTTTGCATTAAGTGTACTATTTACAGTCAGTTCATTTGAGGAGGTCCGACGTGGTGTTAAGTGAAATGTTATATGAATATTTATGTGTACAGTTTAGTTAAAAGTGTATTTCTATTTTTAATCCTATCTAATTATTTAACAGTTATTAATTGGTCACTAAGCAATACCGAATTGTTTTCATTTCTATATCCGAGCATGGCTAAGAAGCTAAAAAGCTAAATCCCACGATTTTTGTGCAAATGGATGTTGACAGCCATTTCAAAATTCATAAATTTAACAATCTATCCTATCTGTTTATTATATTTTAGCGCATCTTTCTAAAAATCTCACAAAAAATGTTGCTTTGAATGTATTTTGGAAATTGTAAAAGTATTTTTAGATCAGCCAAAAACCGAAATATGCAAACAGCTTATATTACACATATGTGTGTGTTTGTATATGTACTTTCATTTGTACATGTATGCAGAATATGTGGAAAATAGAGAAATAACAAGGGAAAATTTTTTTTTAGAAATGTACACAATAAACTGAAATATTAAAACAGGCGTTGATGTAGTAGTCCAGTTAAAAATATACTCATTTACATATATGTTTACAAAATAAATTCATATGTGTACATACATAAATACATACATTTCAAATTCATATATATATATACATACATACATACACAAATGAGAATATACATATATAAAACTCTATATTTGGAATTTGAGAGCAGAAAAGCTTTTCGCTTTTTGGTCTGCCAATAATGTTGGCCAAATCTCATAGATGAGAAAGCGTACAAATACAAATTTTAGAAATTATAACCACAGAGAAAATGCGCATAACCTTGGAATATTTTCGCAGCAGTCGAATCAAGGCAACGCTTATACTTAAGAGAAAACACTCAGAAACAATTTGATTTTGCCAATCTTACAGCTAATTGCATATATATATATATATTTCTCAAAGAGATGTTGAGATACGTATGTACATATATTTGTTAGGCACACACATAAACACAAATACAAGCTGTGTGTGTGTGTTTGTACACCTCGTACTTGTTTATAGTTAGTGAGTGGGCCGGATGTTAGTCTACATACACACATAAATGCTTGAAAACAGCGTAAAACAAATATAATTTTGAATATTTAGTAGGCTTAATGAAAAAATATCGAGAAAACTGACATTATTTGGCAAACTGCACACAATAATCATAACACAATTAATAAACTATATACATATACGCCCCTGATCTACTTATTATGCATCATTATAATAGATTCACAGAAAATGTATTTAATTCCAATATTCAAAAAATTAATTAGTATGTATGAACTTATGAACAGATTAAGGCATGCACATCCGTATATGTATAAGCATAGATATATTTTATAACATTTATTTTTTTTTTCAATTTAAGAACTTTTTTTGAAATACTGATACGATATTCATATGTGAGACATTCATTTTCACTAAAATGTAAGTTACTTCTGCGCTCAAACGTGTTTCAATTTCATAAACTGTTTGCACCTTTAGAAAATGATATTGATATTATGGAATACAGCAAGTTGGGTACAAGCGCTTAAACAAAAAGTACACAGGATGTAAACAACGTTCTCAGTGGAATCCTTTTCATAATGTGTCAAACTTATCTGCCGCGTGGTTCGCTCTGCACATTATTATGCAAATTTGTATTCAACTATACAATTTTCGACGCGCAGATTAATTTCACAGATTTTATAAATCGAAATCCACATACATTTCTTATAATTGTAACTTATTCGTTGCGTTCCTCAACAATTGCAAAACTTACCGTCACGGCGTACGATGTAGTCACCGGTCTGGAGCTGTAAGTTCTACGGGTTGTAAATCCACTTTCGTAAACCATATTGAGTGTTAATTTTTTTCAAAATTCGTTGAAAATTAAATCACTTATTCGTTATTATCGATTTGAATTTCTCGAATTTTCGTGTTCTTCACTTGACGCCCGTTCGAATTGTTCTGTCAGCTCACTGCATGGAACAGTTTCTTATAATTTTTAAATGCCAACAATTTTTATTTTATTGAATAGCCTTCGCTCTGCCTTATTCTCTTTTTCTATGATTTCAAATAAATTTATTTTTGGAATAACAAAAATTTAAATCTCTCATGTCACTAAGAGCGCGCTGTCTCTTTTTACATTTGAACAAACATGCTTATAATTTTTTGTTGTTCTTTTTGCACACTCACACTAATACATAATGTGTATGCATCTTTGAACACAAATAATTGCATATATATAGATACTTTCAGATTTGCACACTTTTATTTTATTTTGTACAATTAATATACACTTTTATATTTTCATTTTATTTACCTGTATTTAGAAATAATTTTAATTATAGCAAAATTATGTGTATTTGTTTTTATTTATGATGTATATAAATATTCATCGATATATACATACAATATGTTTCCCGCCACCTCATATCTATGTATATTTAAGGGCGTAAGCAGGATGCGGGGGATGGATTCACTGTCCGCCTACATAAATTTATTTATAAACATATTATTGTAAATCCAGATACAAACAAATTAAAAAAAACAACGTTCGGTATATAAATATGCAATTACTCATTTAGTAAAGATTCATGCTCGATAAACATTCAACAAATAGAATTATTGAGTTTAGTGAGTGAACATCTAAAAAAATACCCTGTAGACAAAGTAAAGTTTCCGTTACTTACTACAATGATGGCACTCATATAATTATATATGTGTACCGAAGGACCCAACTCGAGTATTACACAGCAGAGTAAACTTGCAAACCCTAAATCAATACTAGGAACATATTTTTTGTTATATTTCATAAATTAATGAGTCACACTCAATATACCCAAGAAAAACTGTTCCTGACGAAATTCATAATGACATTATATAATATACATTTTACTTTCATCTCATTCTTAGCAATAGATTTACTTTTACTCTCAATTTACTCTTAGCAAAATGTGTTCTTTTTATTTTCATTGAATATTTAATTGGTTTCTCCCTGAGACTTATTATAATTAAAATACTCTGTATACGGACAAAATCAAGAAATCATTGACAATGAAAACAGACTGATTTTTATATTTATGATGATATGTTATATATAGCATGTGTGTAAACTAATACAAGGAGAGTGATATCAATTTTGCAGATATTAAGCAGTCTATTTTTCCTGTGACAGTTGCTTTTATTTTTAGATTGACTATTAAAAGTGTCATATTAAAATATTTGATAAGTTGGAAAATATTAAAACAGTTTCTTGATTTTGTACTCAATGTCAGTTAAGTACAGTTGACATGCAAAATCCCTTAATACCACAACAGAAGTCAAGATGTCAGCTTATGTATTTCATTTGAAAGGAGACAAAGCAAAAGGTTTCGTCAAATATTTTATTTTTTAAGGGTATTTTTTGCTCGGCTACATTTACAAAGACTTATTCTTGCTTATGTATCACACATATATATTCTTGTAGATTCCTATTGAGACAAAAAGATACGTATATTTAGACAAGGATGATACATTTTAAAATTCATACCCATAGTCACTTAAATGCGACAAATCTATGTATACATATAAATCAAAACAAAACAGAAAGATTTTATTTTTATGACATTAACCTTAAAAAGTGTCAATGAAAATAAACCAAAAATGTTGACCTTAAAATTTGTATATCTGGCGTCTCCATGAGAATACAATTAGATATGTATGTACGAAGCTTATGTAATACGCAATACAACTTGTATTTGCCACTAACTGCTTATCACGCTGAATGCTTGAAATTATTCTATATCGATGTGCAAACAATTGGCACACATAACTTAGGCAGTTCAAACAATTGTAGTTTGAGTTTAAAATATATATGACTCTTTTGTTTCAGTACCTAAGTAGTTATCATAAAATAATAAAACCTTCCGAACTACACAGTACATTTTAAAAGTTGACCAGTTGACTCCGGTCAGCAATGGTATACAATATTCAACTTAAAATTGATACAAATCTAATATAACTTAAAAATTAAACCAAAATATTTAAAGCAGAGAAGAAAATAGCACTTGAAATATTTCATTAAAATAAGTAATAAGCCTCGATAACAATAAATGGTAACCAAAATTTTTCGAATAAAAATATACTTTGGTTAATTTTATAAAAATTAGGACAAAAAAATCTTTTTGCCTAAAGGAGATTTCTTCTCATTTTTCATGAATTTAGGAATTCAGCTAATGATTATTACTAAAATATAACATATATATATATTTATCTTTCCTCTTCTTGTATTCATCAAAATACATTTTCCATTTACTTAACAAACATATTTAACCTATTTAAATGAACGGCACTGTACATAGCTAATACATACAAACATACATACACATCAGAAAAACAAAAAGAAGCTTTTGTGTTTTTAATACTCGTTTGGGCAATTCGCCAGTTTAAAGTTTGAATAATAATGCTAGATTAGCTGCTTTTTGGTTTTGTGTCATCTTCAATTGGGATCTGTACGGAAAATTTGAGAACGCGATGTAAAAAATATTTTGCGACTGTTTCTTTCTTTTGGATGTGTAAATATCATCACCATCAAGAAAAATTTCTAGAAAATTCAATGCTTTTTTTAACTTTTCAATGCTGTTACAAAATAAATGTAAATGAATCCCACTGTGTGTAGCACAAGTCATAACATTTTGACGCAGAAATTCTTAGAGATCGCTAAGAATAATGTATAATTCAAATTAGAGATTGACTGTATTTTTTCGCTCATCGTTAACAAATCTGCTAGCAGTATTTACAAATTTTCTCTAATGCAGAGAGAGCAAAAAAAATTTACGCATATATTGGTGTACTCAATCACTGCGCAAAATTGGGTTCTATATTTTCAACAAATGCATTTACAAGATTCTGAGCATCAAAAAATATGGAAGAAGTAAAAATATATTTCTAAACATCAGGTATTTACACGTATTCACGTATTACTCTACAAGATCAAATTAATGGAGATAAAATCAAATTGATCATATTTAAAACACAGTTGAACGAACATAAAAAAAACATTAAACAAAAGAATCAAGAATTATCCAAACTAAAAAGCGATTTCAACTTAAGGGACTCAACAATTGGTTGCTCTAACTTTAAAGATACATTGGGTGTTCGTAAGATCCATACACCGATTCATTGTATGGATCTTACGAATACCCAATGTATTGTTAAAGTTAGAGCAATCAATTGTTGAGTACCTTAAGTTGAAATAGTTTTGTAATTTGCTTAATTCTTGATTCTTTTGTTTAATGTTTTTTTTATGTTCGTTCAACTGTGTTTTAAATATGATCAATTTGATTTTATCTCCATTAATTTGATCTTGTAGAGTATCATTTAAATTGGATAGCTCTACGGTCTTTTGTTCAACGGTATAATAACATTCGTGCAACAGATTTTTAAGCACCTGCACCTCGGTTGCATAGATTTCGATTTGATATTTTTGTTGAGAGATTGCAGCACTTTGAAATTCGTCCAATTCCTGAAAATATTGATTATTTAATTAATTCTTTATTGATTGCGAAGTGTATTTGTTGTTCCTATATAAATCTATCTGATTATTCTTAATAATGGCGTCATATTCGTTTTGATCAGCTAGTTTCTTCTGCATGTCCTTGATTTCAGTGTCCTCACTTGCTATTTCATTATTATCTAGCTTGCTAATTATTTGATCTATCAGATTCAGAATGCTGGTTTCATATACATGTTTCAGAACTTACTTTTCCTGCAGCTTTAATTTACTGTCCTTACGGCTGATTAGTTCTATCAATCAATTATTAATCTGCTCTCTTCATTCCCTATTAGATTCGACTTTAAGTTCTTTTATTTCCCAATTCTTAATGGATCTTTCATTGCTTTCTAGTTGTACTTTTAACAGTCTCGATGCTGGCGAAGGCTGATAAATATTAAATAAGAACATGCCGCTTTTTAAATATATTTAAGACTTATTTGCTCACCTTATTTCCGGTAGCTGAAGTTACGCTGGAGGATTCTCCTTTGATCAGCAACAGACTTATGTAGAAGTAAATTTAATTTCATCTTTTTCTCCTAGAATCATATGTAGACTGAATGTTCAGTGTCGGAATCGCCGCATTTTATAGCATTGAGAAGCGACACATGCACAGGTCAAATTTCTCTGAGTATAGGTCAATGGCGATAATGGTATTCCATTATCAGCAAACTCTACACGAATACAAAAATTAATTTTGATTATTATACAAGTGGGGTTACACAAATTCTGTAGAACATTGATAAATGTGTGCACACAGTTTACTTTGAATGGAGCATATTTAGAAATTGAGCAACTTTTGATTTTGATTTAAAATGTATATTCTAATAACAACAAATGCCGGCACATGGAATCAGAATTTGACCCAATAAACTTTATATATATTCTTGATCAGCAACAGAAGCTGAGTCGATTAGGCCACGCAAGTCTGTCTGAACAATCCTCTGTAACTATGTCAGCAAATAAGTATATGGATTTTGGATACATATATCTATATATAATTATGTGTATGTATCTATGCTATATACGTTGTGGCAAACCGTTGACTTCAGTTTCAGGTTTGTAAATAAAAACAAACAAACAAGACGTCATAATTTATTTACTTGAAAATTCATATAATTTTTTGTATAATTGGAGCATTCGATTATATTTATATTTTCATCATATTTATATTTTTGTTGGGCGTATAAAGATTTTGACTTTTCTGACTGACTTTCAAACTAACTGTAGAAGGAACGGACTAATCAGTTATATATATTATAGATAATCCAGGTAGTCATTTGCTTACGTGATTGCACAGTAGGGAGGATACCACCAGCCACCAATAGATCTTGCTGCACAATTGCCCTTAACCCAGTCATTATTACGATCGAATGTGCTGAATTTTTGATTTGCGCCGCTGCGAAGATAATCATATTCCACTTTGCTAATATATTCTCCTAAATCCAGTCGATATTGATCGCTCTCATCAGCAATGGCAAAATGTAGATATCTCACAGTTCTGTTCCAAAAAAAATCCATGTCGATATATAAACAATTCATGGCTGGCTGGCAATTCATTCGCTGGCTGCTCGTCAAGAGATGGATCTTTACCAAGCCAAAAAAAAAGTCGCCATCAAGGGAACCAAAGCCTTCAAGGTATGCGTCCCACGACCTGTTGAAATCTAATTTACCTCTGATTCGCTGTTGGATAACTGTCCAACTAGGTCCTGCTGTCTCTGAGTCACATGAGACATCAAAGGAATAATTGAAGAAACTGATTTTACGAACACCCCGCGCATCTGCAACAGAAGTGCATGTGTGAGTAATTCACATTTCAATTAAGTTTAATTAATATGAACATTCTCTGCTCGGTTCTTCAGTTGCAGTCAGCAAAGACAATTCGCCTATGATCAGAAGAACGTACAGAATACGCGCAAACCAAGTAAATTTCATCTTCTTCCGAACTGGTAAACTATTCTTAACAGAAGCAAACATAAACTGAATGTTCAAAGTCAGACTCCCGACATTTTAATGTGAGGAATTTAAAACGGATTCTACGTAGAACGTCAACATGGTGCCGAATGGGAATTACAAAATGAACGATCAGGACTTGCTAGTGGCTCAACAAACCCGAGGTGCACACGGCATACAAGGATGAGGCATACAGGGCATGTATGCATTGCAGCACGTTATTCTAAAATTAGTGAATGTATTTAAAGTTCAAACTGATTTCATTATTTGGTTTTACTTACTGTCGTGAAAGATCGCGATGCTCCATCTTAATGCGAAGAACGTCACAGAAGCGAACTTCAGCACCACGATACGGTCCCTTCCGTGTATTCAAACTATTTCTGCTTGATACTGATCCCTTTACAGCCTTCGGGTCCTTAGATCTGTTCGATTTACCAATTATTGAACGATTACTTGTCGATGCCCCTGTGCCGCCTTTTCCTTTCTTGCTTTCCCTAGCTTTTGATCCACTGCGTTTTCCACCTTCTGGTTTACCTTTGGGCATATGTGCTTTTTCACTACTGATATTTTTTCCTTGAGTATTTCCTTCATTAGTTTCAACAACAGAAAGCAGCTTTCTATTTTTGGTTTTAGCACTTCCCCTTTTTTCTTTGCCCTTTTTTTCACTTATGCGCTTAATCGATTTTCTAAGGGTTTCCACATCATCCACATCCTTTTTGCATACTGAATTTTTCTCGTCGTGCCCTTTCCCCTTTCCTTCTTTGGATTTTGATAAAGATTCATTTACCTTACCTTCTCCCTTCGTTTTAGTGCCTCTCTTACTCGATTTTTTATCGGTTTCCGCGTCATCGACATCCTTTCTTCCTATTTGATTTTTCCCATCGTGTCCTGTTTCCTTTTCTTTTTCTGATTTTGGCAATGAATCCTTTACTGTACCTTCTGCCTTCGTTTTAGTTCCTAGCTTACTCGACTTTTTATCTTTTACTTTATCTTCTTCATTCATTTTGCTGACGCGCTTGCTCGATTTTTTACCGGTTTCTGCGTCATGGACATCCTTTTTTCCCACTGGATTTTGCTCATCGCGTCCTTTTCCTTTTTCTAATGTTGGTGAAGATTTTGTTACTTTCTCTATTCCCTTCGTTTTGCTGTTTCTTCCTTTTGATTGTTTACCAGTTTCAGTATCATCGCCAACCTTTTTGCCTACTTGGTTTTTTCCGTCGCGTTCTTTTCTTCTTCCTTTGTTAATTGTTGGTGAGGATTCACTTAGCTTATCTTCTCCCTTCGTTTTGCTGAATCGCCCTTTCGATTTTTCTCGCTTTGAGGGATCTTTATTGCAATTTTTATACACACTTCCATCTCAAAATTGTATCAAACTATATTAAATGCTTTAAATATATTATTATAACCTTACCAATTTGCTTATCAGGCCATCGGGGGTAAATGCTATTGCCACCGTCGAATATTGAATACTTCTCTTGGCATTGCTTTCGATTTAAGTTTTTAATTATTTTATGACAAACCCTCTTAAGTATTGAATAAGTAAAATCAGTCAAAAAATGATGGGCACACTGACCACCTCTGTTGTAGTTTTTGTCGCAAAAAATTGTGTTACTACTAGATGATGTACTAAATAGAATAGACACTTTTAGAACTGAAAACCACTTACAAACATATACATACCTAGATAGTGGATTACAATGAATCTGCTCTAAGCCAAAAACCATTTTTTAAACATTCATTTTAGTTTGGAATTTTGTTTTATTTTTTAATGGTTAGAATTTTTTTTTTCCGTTTTAAAAGTGAGATCTGACATTAAATGCATAGAAATCTAAATATATTAATATGTGATATTAAAATAAAAGTGAAGGCATTTTACTTTGACCTTTAAATTAGGTATATTCCAATATTATATGGGTATGTCCTAATCTTATGGCGAGTGGACATTATCTGGACATTTATTTGCTCCAATTTGTTTGAACAATTTGCCATGCCATCTTTTATTTTAATTTCGAATTTCAATTGTATTCATAAGGTCAATAAAAAAATATTGATTTTTTATAGTAAAATTCAATTTGGATTTTTTAATTAAAAACTGTTGGGATTTTGAAAGTGCCTGATTTGTAAATATTTCAAATAAAATCGAATGTTCAAAGGCAAATGGCAGTTGGAAATCCTCTAGCGTAACAGACAGTGACTTAATACCAGAAATTTCTTGGTCGAGTGCATGCGAAGATTATCCTAGTTACGGGTGCAAAAACTTCCATAAACATATTACCATTACATTTTGACGCAGAAATTCATAGAGATCGCTAAGAATCAGGTATAATTCAAATTAGAGATTGACTGTATTTTTTTCGCTCATCGTTAGCAAATCTGCTAGCAGTATTTACAAATTTTCTCTAATGCAGAGAGAGCAAAAAAAAAATTTACGCATATATTGGTGTACTCGATCACTGCGCGAAATTGGGTTCTATATTTTCAACAAATGCATGTACAAGATTCTGAGCATCAAAAAATATGTAAGAAGTAAAAATATATTTCTAAACATCACGTACCGAAATATGCTTCTAGTTTTGGGCTAACCGATAGCTTTTATCGATTCTCTTTAAGTTTATGTGTTATCTTTATAATTAACACACCTGGACCATATTCAATGAACTCTTATTTTTTTGTGGAGTTTAGTCATCAATTTATTAATTAATTTTGGTTAATAATTAAATAGATTTAAGTGTTTATATAAATTTGATACAACTTATATAATTATATTTGCAATTCATAATTTGTATATTGATAATGTTCGTATAAGTATTTTAATTTTTCGAAAATTTTCATCCCCAAATATGCTTTTATTCGGTTGAATGATATTTCTCGAAGAAGCCGTCAATCGAGGTACCAAAGCCTTGACGGTATGCGTCCCAACCCCTGTTAAAGTCAAAATATATTCGGCTTCGCTGCATGATAACTGTCCATCCAGAACCTGCTGTCTCCAAGTCACATAAAGAACAAAACAAAAGAATCAAGAATTATCCAAATTAAAAAGCGATTTCAACTTAAGGGACTCAACAATTGGTTGCTCTAACTTTAAAGATACATTGGGTGTTCGTAAGATCCATACACCGATTCATTGTATGGATCTTACGAATACCCAATGTATTGTTAAAGTTAGAGCAATCAATTGTTGAGTACCTTAAGTTGAAATAGTTTTGTAATTTGCTTAATTCTTGATTCTTTTGTTTAATGTTTTTTTTATGTTCGTTCAACTGTGTTTTAAATTCGATCAATTTGATTTTATCTCCATTAATTTGATCTTGTAGAGTATCATTTAAATTGGATAGCTCTACGGTCTTTTGTTCAACGGTATTATTACATTCGTGCAACAGATTTTTAAGCACCTGCACCTCGGTTGCATAGATTTCGATTTGATATTTTTGTTGAGAGATTGCAGCACTTTGAAATTCCTCCAAATCCTGAAAATATTGATTATTTAATTAATTCTTTATTGATTGCGAAGTGTATTTGTTGTTCCTATATAAATCTATCTGATTATTCTTAATAATGGCGTCATATTCGTTTTGATCAGCTAGTTTCTTCTGCATGTCCTTGATTTCAGTGTCCTCACTTGCTATTTCATTATTATCTAGCTTGCTCATTATTTGATCTATCAGATTCAGAATGCTGGTTTCATATACATGTTTCAGAACTTACTTTTCCTGCAGCTTTAATTTACTGTCCTTACGGCTGATTAGTTCTATCAATCAATTATTAATCTGCTCTCTTCATTCCCTATTAGATTCGTCTTTAAGTTCTTTTATTTCCCAATTCTTAATACATCTTTCATTGCTTTCTAGTTGTACTTTTAACAGTCTCGATGCTGGCGAAGGCTGATAAATATTAAATAAGAACATGCCGCTTTTTAAATATATTTAAGACTTATTTGCTCACCTTATTTCCGGTAGCTGAAGTTACGCTGGAGGATTCTCCTTTGATCAGCAACAGACTTATGTAGAAGTAAATTTAATTTCATCTTTTTCTCCTAGAATCAGACTGAATGTTCAGTGTCGGAATCGCCGCATTTTATAGCATTGAGAAGCGACACATGCACAGGTCAAATTTCTCTGAGTATAGGTCAATGGCGATAATGGTATTCCATTATCAGCAAACTCTACACGAATACAAAAATTAATTTTGATTATTATACAAGTGGGGTTACACAAATTCTGTAGAACATTGATAAATGTGTGCACACAGTTTACTTTGAATGGAGCATATTTAGAAATTGAGCAACTTTAGATTTTGATTTAAAATGTATATTCTAATAACAACAAATGCCGCACATGGAATCAGAATTTGACCCAATAAACTTTATATATATTCTTGATCAGCAACAGAAGCTGAGTCGATTAGGCCACGCAAGTCTGTCTGAACAATCCTCTGTAACTATGTCAGCAAATAAGTATATGGATTTTGGATACATATATCTATATATAATTATGTGTATGTATCTATGCTATATACGTTGTGGCAAACCGTTGACTTCAGTTTCAGGTTTGTAAATAAAAACAAACAAACAAGACGTCATAATTTATTTACTTGAAAATTCATATAATTTTTTGTATAATTGGAGCATTCGATTATATTTATATTTTCATCATATTTATATTTTTGTTGGGCGTATAAAGATTTTGACTTTTCTGACTGACTTTCAAACTAACTGTAGAAGGAACGGACTAATCAGTTAAATATATTATAGATAATCCAGGTAGTCATTTGCTTACGTGATTGCACAGTAGGGAGGATACCACCAGCCACCAATAGATCTTGCTGCACAATTGCCCTTAACCCAGTCATTATTACGATCGAATGTGCTGAATTTTTGATTTGCGCCGCTGCGAAGATAATCATATTCCACTTTGCTAATATATTCTCCTAAATCCAGTCGATATTGATCGCTCTCATCAGCAATGGCAAAATGTAGATATCTCACAGTTCTGTTCCAAAAAAAATCCATGTCGATATATAAACAATTCATGGCTGGCTGGCAATTCATTCGCTGGCTGCTCGTCAAGAGATGGATCTTTACCAAGCCAAAAAAAAAGTCGCCATCAAGGGAACCAAAGCCTTCAAGGTATGCGTCCCACGACCTGTTGAAATCTAATTTACCTCTGATTCGCTGTTGGATAACTGTCCAACTAGGTCCTGCTGTCTCTGAGTCACATGAGACATCAAAGGAATAATTGAAGAAACTGATTTTACGAACACCCCGCGCATCTGCAACAGAAGTGCATGTGTGAGTAATTCACATTTCAATTAAGTTTAATTAATATGAACATTCTCTGCTCGGTTCTTCAGTTGCAGTCAGCAAAGACAATTCGCCTATGATCAGAAGAACGTACAGAATACGCGCAAACCAAGTAAATTTCATCTTCTTCCGAACTGGTAAACTATTCTTAACAGAAGCAAACATAAACTGAATGTTCAAAGTCAGACTCCCGACATTTTAATGTGAGGAATTTAAAACGGATTCTACGTAGAACGTCAACATGGTGCCGAATGGGAATTACAAAATGAACGATCAGGACTTGCTAGTGGCTCAACAAACCCGAGGTGCACACGGCATACAAGGATGAGGCATACAGGGCATGTATGCATTGCAGCACGTTATTCTAAAATTAGTGAATGTATTTAAAGTTCAAACTGATTTCATTATTTGGTTTTACTTACTGTCGTGAAAGATCGCGATGCTCCATCTTAATGCGAAGAACGTCACAGAAGCGAACTTCAGCACCACGATACGGTCCCTTCCGTGTATTCAAACTATTTCTGCTTGATACTGATCCCTTTACAGCCTTCGGGTCCTTAGATCTGTTCGATTTACCAATTATTGAACGATTACTTGTCGATGCCCCTGTGCCGCCTTTTCCTTTCTTGCTTTCCCTAGCTTTTGATCCACTGCGTTTTCCACCTTCTGGTTTACCTTTGGGCATATGTGCTTTTTCACTACTGATATTTTTTCCTTGAGTATTTCCTTCATTAGTTTCAACAACAGAAAGCAGCTTTCTATTTTTGGTTTTAGCACTTCCCCTTTTTTCTTTGCCCTTTTTTTCACTTATGCGCTTAATCGATTTTCTAAGGGTTTCCACATCATCCACATCCTTTTTGCCTACTGAATTTTTCTCGTCGTGCCCTTTCCCCTTTCCTTCTTTGGATTTTGATAAAGATTCATTTACCTTACCTTCTCCCTTCGTTTTAGTGCCTCTCTTACTCGATTTTTTATCGGTTTCCGCGTCATCGACATCCTTTCTTCCTATTTGATTTTTCCCATCGTGTCCTGTTTCCTTTTCTTTTTCTGATTTTGGCAATGAATCCTTTACTGTACCTTCTGCCTTCGTTTTAGTTCCTAGCTTACTCGACTTTTTATCTTTTACTTTATCTTCTTCATTCATTTTGCTGACGCGCTTGCTCGATTTTTTACCGGTTTCTGCGTCATGGACATCCTTTTTTCCCACTGGATTTTGCTCATCGCGTCCTTTTCCTTTTTCTAATGTTGGTGAAGATTTTGTTACTTTCTCTATTCCCTTCGTTTTGCTGTTTCTTCCTTTTGATTGTTTACCAGTTTCAGTATCATCGCCAACCTTTTTGCCTACTTGGTTTTTTCCGTCGCGTTCTTTTCTTCTTCCTTTGTTAATTGTTGGTGAGGATTCACTTAGCTTATCTTCTCCCTTCGTTTTGCTGAATCGCCCTTTCGATTTTTCTCGCTTTGAGGGATCTTTATTGCAATTTTTATACACACTTCCATCTCAAAATTGTATCAAACTATATTAAATGCTTTAAATATGTTATTATAACCTTACCAATTTGCTTATCAGGCCATCGGGGGTAAATGCTATTGCCACCGTCGAATATTGAATACTTCTCTTGGCATTGCTTTCGATTTAAGTTTTTAATTATTTTATGACAAACCCTCTTAAGTATTGAATAAGTAAAATCAGTCAAAAAATGATGGGCACACTGACCACCTCTGTTGTAGTTTTTGTCGCAAAAAATTGTGTTACTACTAGATGATGTACTAAATAGAATAGACACTTTTAGAACTGAAAACCACTTACAAACATATACATACCTAGATAGTGGATTACAATGAATCTGCTCTAAGCCAAAAACCATTTTTAATGTTTAACATTCATTTTAGTTTGGAATTTTGTTTTATTTTTTAATGGTTAGAATTTTTATTTTCCGTTTTAAAAGTGAGATCTGACATTAAATGCATAGAAATCTAAATATATTAATATGTGATATTAAAATAAAAGTGAAGGCATTTTACTTTGACCTTTAAATTAGGTATATTCCAATATTATATGGGTATGTCCTAATCTTATGGCGAGTGGACATTATCTGGACATTTATTTGCTCCAATTTGTTTGAACAATTTGCCATGCCATCTTTTATTTTAATTTCGAATTTCAATTGTATTCATAAGGTCAATAAAAAAATATTGATTTTTTATAGTAAAATTCAATTTGGATTTTTTAATTAAAAACTGTTGGGATTTTGAAAGTGCCTGATTTGTAAATATTTCAAATAAAATCGAATGTTCAAAGGCAAATGGCAGTTGGAAATCCTCTAGCGTAACAGACAGTGACTTAATACCAGAAATTTCTTGGTCGAGTGCATGCGAAGATTATCCAAGTTACGGGTGCAAAAACTTCCATAAACATATTACCATCGCAGAGTCGCAGTCGCAGTCACAGTCACAGACTGGGGTTTTGGTTATAGCCACACCAACTCACACTTAAGTATCTTGTAATTTAATGTCGCTTTCTGCAATGCGTTTGCGAAATAATTGAGTGAATTGCGCACGAAGTTAACAAGTAAATTTGATAAAAACTTATTTTCCCATATTCATTTATATTTATAAGTATGCAAGTGTAAGATGTAATAGTTTCCCGTTGTGCTACAGCGATTTTCTTCATTTTTGTACTTTGTATGAGTCCATAGTAAAATGCCTATTTTTGTACACATCGGCATGGAGCGAGTAATAGCTGCTACTTGCTTGACAATTTATAATTTGAACAAATTGCTGGAATATTAAAGTAACGCATGAGACAAAATCGGTTTCGTTCTGCGCATATAAATATGAGTGTGCAAATACCAAAACTATTAGTTTGATATTTAGTGTCGCAGCGCAGTGACAAAACTGATATACACACAAAGCAAAAAAAGGATTAAGGATTCGTGACAATAAAATGGATATTCAATACCTGGTCCTCTTTTATATAATTGGCATATTGCATCTGTCAAGCTTCTGTGAAGCGATTCCAAAATTTGAAAACAAACCAAAGTAAGTTTTTAATAAGAATATTAGCACGACCAAAGTAAAAAAAAAATTTCAAAAACTATAGAAAAATTTAAGACAAAAATTTAAAAAAGTTTTTTGGTTTGGTGCAGGTCAAATACTTTTCTTTTATTATTTATTTGAATTCTTGAGTAAAAGAAACACAGTAAAAGAAATCATGGCCAATAAGAGTACGTAGGCTGAATAATATTTGTATTAATTCCGAGAATGCTTTCACGTCATCAACCGAACTAATTTACTGTTTTTTTTTTAAATAATTAATTTTGATATATTAAAAATATAACTATTAAAATAGCTTTAAAATCGAACAATCACATTTTTAAAAATATTAAGAAATTCCTGGTTATACATCAATTATGTTAATGTAAAAATCAAATCATAATATTATTTTTAGAGCATACACAGAGAATTCGCAATGGAATCGAGCATATCAAACCGAAAACAAAACTCAGTTAAAGGAGCTGGAAACGGCATCAACCAAAGATAGACTAGAGCGACTGGGCTACACTACTGGATATGGTTCATTAAATGTGTGTTTAATAAAAATTTAAATTAACAATAATAATTATATATTTTTGTTTGATAGGGTTACCCGAGTAGCACAGGACTTTCTGCGTATAATCCCATTAAACTGGATCTGGGTGGGGTCGTATTGGGCACCCTCGTTGGCATAGGAGCCATCATCCTCATACCCAAAATACTGTCTGCCTTTCATGGTGGTTACGGAGGATATGGGCGCAGTGAGTGAAATAAAAAAGTCTATTATTATTTTATTTGTCAAAAAAAATCTGCATGTGTCTTAAGGCGAGGATGATAACGATTTAGCGTCCCTGAGCAGCATGATAAATAAAATTGACACTGTGCTCGGCCAAAACAACATCGACTCAACAAGTTGCATGCAACGCGCCGTTTGCGGCTATGTGCGTTCCACCGAGAACAATATAAAAACTGGAGTATCGGATCAAATGGATGAATTCATTCACATGTTGTCTGGGTAAGTTCAAAAATGCATTATTTCTTTACTTACTTGCATATTGAGTGGTTGAAACATTCAGCTAAAAATAAATTGTTTATAATATCAGACGAATTGGAACAACTAAAGCAAACATTTTTCACATACCTTCCTTATAAGTTCATATTTCTTTTCCTTGTGGCTAAATTGAGATCATTGTTTGACCCGTCAAGGTTAATCAGTTACTTTGTAAAATATAATTTAAATAGTTAAATTAAAATCGTTCAACAATATTCTGTAGTATTTTTTATTTGAGCGTCCTAACTTTCTTGTTTCCTTAGTCCTTTTTGGAACTTTGCATTTTTCATTTGAACATATCTCCGAGAAACCTTTGACAGTGTTTAACTGCAGTAAATTCGCCTAATTCGACAGACTATTTATTTCTTCTTTCTTTCTTTCCGTCTATCTTTCTCTCTCTTCCTTTCTTTCTTATTTATATATTTATTGTTTTACATTTCATAATATTTAATACACTTTCCATTTTATGTAGCTATTATTTATTTATTTAGTTAACATTTTTTAAATTCATATGTTAAAAATTCATCGCTTTAAGTTTATTTAAGTTGTTTTGTAAAAAATGAGTAAAATAAAAAATGCTACATTTTTGCAGAAACTCGCTTGTGGACTATCTATTGGACGGTACTGCAATTAAAGAAGCATTGGAGCATGGAAAGGAAATAAACGACAAACCTTGCGAAGAGCTTTACGTTTCCTGCCCATTGGATAGTAAATCGGCCACAAACGTTCTTATGAAATTATTGCCAAAGAAGCATAAGCAAACAAAGTTAAAACCGACAGGTTCTAATACAGAATCATAAGTTTATACATTGCATAATGTATGAATGTAAGTTTAGATTCATGTTATGAAAAGTTATCACAAATTATCATTTTGACCTGTAAAGCGAAAATATTAAATGTTATTAAATCTCAATAATACAAAAATTACATTTTATTTAATTACAACACGCTTTCAAGCAATATGTAAAAGTCAAGTTCAACTCCAAAATGCTGAACAAAGGTGGCGGTGGGAGGGTTATAAATCGATCTTTAAGGACTGATTGCTTTAACTAAGCTGCTAAAGTTAATAAGTTGATAAAGTAGTCATAAAGGTAAATAATTTCTACTTGACTTCGACTCGCATTGAAAATGAATACTCATGTTGTATTTATGATATTCAGTTTTATTTATGATGTGTTTTGAATTTAATTGGAGTCAAGTAATAATTGCAGTTGCATTTCCTGTTTTTCGATTATCGGCAGCCAGTGCTCAGAAGGAAATACGAAATCGGGTGAATCCATTTTTTTGATATGATCCAAAGTTTTAAGCACACTTTTGTGATGTGAGTTCTTGTCTTGTATTATCGCTTCTAGTCTGTCCATTAAATTATTTGATTCTCGCACCAAGTCATCAATTGACTGGAGCAGGGCATACCAATCAATTGTCTGTCTCCCGACTAGTGTATTTCCACTGAGCTGAAATGGAATAGGGGTAAAACTGCGCCACGGCTTAAATGGCTCAATGGTGTATGGAATGAAATGTTTTGAGGCTTCCATTTCGATCACGTCATCGTCAAAATGCCACGATGCCAAAGTTGGATAAAACTTCCTAATATTAGAGTGTATTGGCATCTCACTCTCGGCTGTGTCACCTGGTATATAATGCTTAAAGTCAAGTGGACACGGGCTTGTGGCTTCATTGACAGCATTTGGTAAAAGTGTTTGGGTTGAGACATCTGCCGTATCGATGGCATCGGTCATTTGTGATGTGGAATAGTGTAATACGTCTGCAAGAAAGACGAGTTAGTCCAAAGGTAATAGGTATATTTAAGCTTTTGATTCTACATTGATCGTAACCATCCTTTTTAATGGAGTACTGTCCATCCGTTAAAATTCCAACATCCTTCAGTAAAATTAAATCGCACTGCACATCGACCGAGGCTTCTTTCAATAATTTCGTGGGCACAAAGTCTGTTTGCAATGCCACATTGGTCTTGCCAGCTCTCAAGCGTCTGCAAATCAAATAAATCTGATTGTGTTATAATAAATCAATTGTAATTTATGAACAAACCTGGAAGCATCAAGCAATTTTGCACGGAGCAATGCATTTTTGTCCGGCTTGGCAAGAGTTGAAACGCTGACAGCTCGCCATGGAGGTCGCTTGGATTCATTGTCCTTTTCCTTTTCAGTAGCCAGTTCTTTCATGCGTTTCCAACTACTTTTTGCTCTAAATATATTCAAATCAAATTTTTATTTATTAATTGACCATCATGAGGTATAAACTAGTATTTCATTGGCTCTGTTGTGTACCTAAATACCGTCGATGTATAATCTATAATAACTTAATAATCTAATAAAATTTTTAATTTTTAAAGTTAAAGGATAGCAAAAACAAAAATGTAAGGCCATAAAATCTATATATTACATTTACATTTACCAATTTGTTTTTAGTAAGATATTTTTAATCATCTTTTTAGCCAATGACCTAATGACCTAATATATATTAATATTAAAATCTTAAATTAAATTGGGCACAACCGACATTCAAATTATCTAATGCCATAAGTAATACAAACTGAGAACAAGTGCCGCAGAACTCGGTGGGTTTAGCCAAGAAATACCGATCTATGAAGAATATTTCAGTAATCTATCCTCTTTACCTTTGTAATTGCTTAGCTCTTAAATTAAAAGAGAAATATTGTGAGTTCGGTATAAGAATATAATAAAGTTACAAAACACAAAATTAGTCTAAGAACTCACATTCTCTTTCAGCTGCCTTTATATAACTAAAATTATTACTTAACAAACAGACCGATTTTTCTATAGTAGTGCAATGTTATTATTCTCGACTGGATAGTTTTCATAGAAACAGGCTATATATTTATTTAAATATGTTGGTTAAGCCAACTTACCTGATTGAAGCCGCACTTCGACTGTTGGCTATCAAAGCGGTTTTTTGGTCTTCGCTTGTGGTTTCACTATTTCCCAACGAGGTTGCGCTGTTGTTGGAGTTGGAGTTGGAATTGTTTTGTGCATGTATCTGTGCCTTGCTGCTCATATTACTGATTCTTATTGCATGCTCACTGTTTAAATTTTCATTGTATGGTTTTCTTGTACAAGGCAATTTAACTTTCGTCAATGAATTGGTAACTGCGTTTATCGCAACCCAATATATCGATGCAAAACAACTTGCGTGACTCATGTTGCTATTGGCAACGTTTTTTTTTTTAAAATAATTTCCGTGTATGCAACGAAAAGAAATGGATTAACTGACCCAAAAAGTTGTCAATAGTTGTACTGTAAATTTGTACATGACTTAAACGACAATAAATCATACAAATTAGGCAATATTAGGCCCACAAAATATTAGATTTATACTCGAAGATTATGCACCACATTATGCACTATATATATATAGCTTTTTTTAATTATGCTAATAAGTATTATCTACAAAAAAGTATAAGTTTATGTTCAAAATGTGATAAGTAGTCAAATTTGCACTTAATGAATGGATCAGATGAATATAAGTAAAATATTTATCAAATTAGAATTATTGCAGTCATGCTTCCTCTAAACATTGAACCAATTGTTAAACAGTTCTGATTCCTGATACCTAAAACTTTTTTCTGAACCAATTTTAGCAAAAAGATTTTGGTTTTAATTATGCTGTTTTTAGTTACCAGGACGAGATCATACACAACTAGGAAATTACTATCCAACATACATTACTTTAATTGAATTTTATTAAAAAAATTATGCATTTTGATAAAATGCGCTTAAAATACGAAAAGGTTCAGTGTTGAATCCATCTAGGTGTGGTCTGCCAGTTTTGTAGCAACAATCCGTAAACAGTTCCACACTGTCTCGATGGAACCAATAGTTTTTAGTAGTGCTGTTGGAGCTTAAATTAAGTGTGTTCAGTTGGAACACCCCAAAGTGAAAGACTCTTCCGTCCGTCTGAGCGCATTGCACAACAATCGGTTTCTGAATGTCTCCGTTGAATGAAACGCCGTACAACTGCTTAGCTCGGGTAACAGCCGCAACAAAGGCTTTGAGCAAAGTACGTCCATGGAATTGAGTTGTCGTCACTTCGGAGCCGTGCACGTTATTAACAATATTTTTGTTGAAAAACGTTAAAATTGTATGCGGATGAGAACAACTTATTTCGCGGCCAATCGCTAAAATTTTACACAAACTATTTTATCATATCAACGACTATAAACTGATCAGATTACTTACGATAAAAGTTGTCTTCCGTGTATATGTTCCGCCGTGGCATTGAAACTGTGAATTTCATCGGGTAAAGATCTGGCAATTCTCCATTGTATTTTCCCTTGATGGCATCGAGGGCACGCGAAGAGCTTATTAATTTCTCACCACTGACTGTCAAGGCAAGCAAGTCATTGTCCTTAGTTATAGTTGTTTTAAATGTGACATTGTCGATGATCCTTCGACGCTCGGTAATTGGACGCCCAGCCACTTTCTCGATCTCAAACAATAGCTTGTTTACTAAAAGGCGGCTGAAAATAACAATACCATTATTGAAAAGTCGATAATACTTAGCACATATAGAATACTTGTACAAATAATAAAGTGATTTAGTGAAGAATGTACTTTAAATACACAATATTACAAAACTTAAATTTGACTGTTCTAGTTATTAGATTAATCCTCTGTTTATTGCCAATTTCTGTGCATATACCTAATATTAGGGTATATCAGTAAAAACGCTGATTGATAAAAAAAAAAAGATAAACTAATATGGTGCTCAATAATAAAATGTGAGGGATATACAGATATGATACTTGCTATGACCTTAATGAGCTTGAAGCAAGATACGGAAATGGAAACATCTAAATTTATGTTTGAGACATAATAAATTATGTAATCTTAGTGTAATGAAATTAGAAATCAAATTATAGTAATAAAATATGTTTAATATTAGTATTCGCAAACTTTGTACAACTAATTGTTACGACTATTAAAAATTGCATGTATATTATCAGAAAATATATGTGACTTCTGCAATTAATGAAATAAATATAAGCTCAAGGAAGAAAAGTTATAAAATATATAAAATGTAAAACTCAACTAAACTAAGACGAAGCTATTAAATATTTTCACTAAATGGATAAAAAATTAGTTTATTTTTGACATGTTTTCTCAGACGAACGAGCTTCTAGGGAAATTAAATATATCTCCTTAAGTGTATACGCATAATCTAAAAGACTATAATAATATATCATATCACATAATAACTTTACAAATATTATACATCGAATTCGTATATAGGCTCATTAAGTATATAAAGTATAGATAAATAAACAATTTAATTAATAAAAAATCATCAAAACTTATTTTTTTAATAAGAACAGTCGATTTAAAAATGCATATACAAAACTATAAGAAAATGTTCATTTTTGTACATTTGTTTAGAATGAGGTTATTGATAAAAAGGGTAACAAAAAACAATAAAATAATATATCTATATGAATCTTTGTAGGCAAATTATGACTTGCTCGAACCATAATGAGGATTTAACACTAACGAAAATGTTAACTTAAAGCAATACTGCAGGTCAAGGACATACATGGCATCGGAGCTGTGTTAATTATAAGTAGTGTGATATTAAAATAAACTTACTTGCGTCTTTCGTGGGAGATGCCGTAAAGACGGGGTAAATTAAAAGCTGGTCGATCGATCAGTTTGATCTTCGGCAGTTTTACTTGCTGGGCATCCAGCAGATGCGACGAAAAGATGGCATTCTGTACAGATCGATCGACGGCCTTTGGCAACTGCGCCTTTGAAATGGCGTCCTCGATTTGTGGTGGAAAGTTGTTAATCTCGATTGTATTGGTCAAAACCTGAGCTTGCGGCAATCCTCCCAGGAGAACGTTGTTGTCAGTAAACACATGACGTGCATTCTTATGCCAATTTGGATGGGTTTGGTCTTCAATAATCGGCTTTATGACAGGTCCGAGAATGTCCACTCTGTGTGTGCAAACATATTAAATTTATTTTAATTTATCATTTAGCTTAGAACTTACAATTTCAGCTCTTTTTGGGGACTCAGCACTTCCTCGGGGAATTTTACTTGAATGCCAAGTTTTATCAGCTCTGCGGCTGCTCCGGTCTCTTTGGGAACGCGTCTGCCTTGCACCTGCCAGTGCTTCTTGAAATGCCATCCAATGTGCTGTGCATACAACTTGTTAGTTAGCCGCATTTTTATTAATTTTATTTAACAATTTCGGTTTGCACGAATCTCAGGTTATGAAACGCGCACAGCTGATGTTATCGATAGCTAATTAGACAAACTATCGATAATGACTGTATACATCGGAATATCGAATTTATTTAGTCGTTTAGGGCAGAACTTACACTGAGCGCCATCAAGCATCAGCACGCGCAAATTTCGTATATAAATTGTAGTAAATATTATGTCATACATTTTAAACTAAACTACCTTGTATCTTCGTAAATTTGAATTGTAAAAGTGCTGCGGAGAGCAACTTATCTTAAAACCAACAATCATTTACATTTTTCAATAAAAGATCTTATGCAGCATAAACATTTACGCTTCAAGTCGCTTTTTTAATATATTTTATTATGTTAGCAACATTTTTTTTATCAGTTAACAGCTTTTGATGCTGCAGTGTGAAGAGAATGAATATATTCATTGATAAACTTCTATGTTTTTCGCTAGATGTCGCTCTGTGGTATGATTTACGAATTGTTGGTTCTGATACATTTCCTTCGGCATTAAAAGTACCGCATCCTGTTTAATTTCGGTTCCGACTTCGGTTATGCACTCCAATTAGTAAATATCTGATTCCTACCTTACAAACTGGTTTCTGCTCTTTGAGCAAAAATTGATTTCCACAAAAGTTTTTCTTTTTTTTAATTGTTATAGCGAACCAAATTGGGAGTGAATATTTGCTGTTTTATATGTTTTAATGGAATGTTGCAAAGTTATAAATTGATCGTAATATGCATTTAAGTGTAGACAATGGGCAATTCAACAGGAAGAACAACCTTAACCTAAATATGAAATACTAACGGATTTTCCAAATTAATTAAAAAAAATTGTCTGCAATTAAAAAAATCAATATCAATATATATAAATATATTCATATATATATAAAAATATTTATAAATATATTCATATATATATATATATATATAAAATACATTTAAAAACAATGTTTCTATATATAGAATGCATTGATGTGAGGAAAATGTACCCAGGCAATTTTCTGTAAATTGAAAATTAATTCTCAACCAAAAAGAAACAAATAAAAATATACGCACCACAATAAAATAAAGAAATATTTGTAAATTCCAGTAAAATGATGTGCTTTGTGGCACAGTCAAGTCACTTTAATGTGTTCATTTTTTGACTTAATGTGCAACTGTACAATTTACTTAGAAGTAGTCGTGAAACATAATTTGTTAAACAGGCGCACACTTGTACAAATATGATTCTTACTTAAAAAGGTACACACTTTAAACTTAGCAGAAGACGCAACACACATCATCATTTTCTGTGTTTTTTTTGTTTTTCGTTCTCGCTGTTACAAACTGGATTTGAATTTAATCATAATTATTTAAATCTAGTCATCATTTAAGAAGGCTAAAGGATTAGCTTAAATAGCTAGCGCATGCGGTATGTATTTGATTCCTGAATCTCTGACAGATCTCCCTTGAAATGGATGTCGATGACAAAGTCCAAGTCGCGATTGTTGCGCTCATTTGGCTTCATTTGAAAGGTCCCGTTGATCTCCTCGTTTTTCTTCGCCGTCATGTGATCGTCCAGGTAGAATACTGTCTGCTTCCAATGCGTGTACGTCGAGTCCGGCGATGTGCTGAATCCCAGACGCTTGTGGCACTTGGTGAACTCAATATTGAAATAGGTGACCAAAGCCTGCACAAAATCATTTCTCTTAATTGTCAGATTGAATTTCGATGAGAAATTCAAATCCTTCTTTTGCACCGTGTACAAATCGACTTCCTTCACCATGCAAGCCGTGGATACGACTTGTTTGGGATCGACAACATCGACGAGGGGCTCCGTGACGGCCACCTTGCGTATGCAGCTCATGTCGAAGCCGTAGACATCGTCCCACCAGTTGATCTTCTCGTCTTTATACTGGCGATCCTCGATAGCTGTGATATAGAGTGTGCCCCGATCCGGGAACATCATTCCGTTGGGCTTCAACCATTTGTCGCGTGCATACAAAACCGTATCCAGCATCGACTCGTAAAACAGACAGTAGCTGGAGAGGATTAAATATTTAGTTATGATACATATATATTTAATCTATAGATTAAATACCCCATCCACTCCGAGATTATAATGTCGACTTTCTCAATTCCACCAGGCAGCTCAATTTCCTCAATTTTCCCCTTTACTACGGTTATTATTTCCTGCAAATTATTGTCGATTATCACTTGGCGAGCGAACTCAATAATATTCGAGCAGTCGACAGCAATCACTTGGGCCGCACCAGCCTTGGCGGCGAACATGGACAAGATGCCGGTGCCGCAGCCAACATCCAGAACAGTCTGAGGATTTAAAATACCAATTTAAAGCGATCTTTCAAAATGATGCTGCACTGAAACAAGCTGAATATTGGACTTGATTTAAACAAAAGGAAATATTGACTCAAATCAACCTATAAAATGTATATTGCCGAATCGTACCTTGCCCTGGAAGAGATGCTTGTTGTGGTACATCGCATTGCGATACGTCACCGTCCGCACCTCATCCTTGAGCATCTCCTCGTGGATGCCAAAATGGGCATACGAATCAAAGTAATAATCCCTTGATGTCATCTCATCCGCATTGCCGCTGCCATCATGAGGAGCAACAGCATCTGGAGAAGAAGCTGTAGCAGTCGGAGAAGCAACTGGAGCAGATGCGCTGGCAAGTTTCTTTAAAACATTATTCGAGTTCGCCGCATTTCCGATTGGGATGAGGCCGATTGCAGGCTCGACACTCGCATCCATGGCAATATCTGTTGAAGACTGCACATATTCGCTTTAATTAGCAATTCGCCATTAAAAAAAATATTTTTGCTTACCATTTTACACGAGTTTATTTGGCGTGAGTTTTGAGAAATCAAATAGGTTTGGCAATGCGAAAAGAAACCGGACTGCTTCCCTCCAAACACACGCGAAAAAGTGCTACCAAGCAGCGGTCAGGGATTCTGCAACAATATCGATAACTAACATTCACGATATGTATTCTGACACATATACATCGATAGAAATATAGTATATATAGAGTATATTAACATCCAAATAATACTTTTACAATATTAATTTTCGTATGATTTTCTAAAATTAATTTCAATAAAAGAACAAGTTTTATTTGAGAAAATTATCACCCTCCTTTCTGAATTTAGCAAAATGCGCTGAACTTGGAAACAGATAAAGTATTTGACCAAATTTAAAATTTTGCGCCTTTTCTTTTTCGAATCAAAATTAGAAGCGTCATCTCAAGCCCTATGAAATGATAAAATGCAAAAATAACATGCAACAATTTTTATTTGTATGTTCAAGATTTATATCAGAGTATAAATTATGTAGTCATATTATAAATCTTTTGTCACAAATTATTAGGAATCAAAAATATATATAAATTTATATTTAAACATTAGCCTAGTAATTTTTTTTATTTTGTAATTTCAAAGACGACTGCTTATAAGCTCTTTCAGATATTCCTCAATATTTTACAACATATTCGATAAATAACCAAATTTAGAAAAGCAAAGTATTAATATAGATAAGTGAAATGGACTATTAACATAATTTCTTCTGCACCCTACAATTTAAATTTAAATGCCATTTAGAGTTAAGAAAACATACGCTCGTAAATGTTAACGACAATGGAGATCGATTACAGGAATGCAGGAAACTCGTGGCCATTGTTATCTAAAAAAAAACATATTGTGCGATACTATCGAGTTATTTATTTATTATTTAATTTAATATTTATCGGCTTAGCCATATCGATAACAAAAATGCCTCTTGCAATTTTGGCGGCAAAATATTGTTAAGCATCGTGATTGGGTCGATGTTATTATAAATAGTAAGCTAGAGCAGTCCTATTTTCGAGAAGCTATTTTAACAAACGTCTACCAATTAAAATGGACGGCTTTGACGATGCGGGTGTATTTTTCTCCGACAACTTTGGCAATGATCAACAGTCGAACGGAGCCCAAATTAATTTGCAGGCCGTAAAGAAAAAGTACAAGGAATTTATTCGCACTTTTAACGAAGACAATTTCTACTATAAATATCGGTGAGTACTGCGATATGGATATGGATGTCATACAGAATAATTATGTTGGCATTTTAGTGATAATCTCAAGCGAAACTATCTCAATGGACGCTACTTTCTGGAGATCGAAATGGAAGACGTGGTTGGATTTGATGAAACGCTTGCGGATAATTTAAACAAACAGCCGACGGAGCATTTGCAGATCTTCGAGGAGGCTGCCCGCGAGGTGGCCGATGAGATAACGGCACCACGGCCAGAGCACGAAGAACACATGCACGACATCCAAATACTGTTGATGTCTGGCGCAAATGCAACAAATATTCGTCAACTGAAATCGGACAGCGTATCGCGGCTGGTGAAAATTGCCGGGATTATTGTGGCTGCATCGGGCATTCAGGCCAAGGCGACACGCATGTCGATTATGTGCCGCTCTTGCAGCACAGTAATACCCAATCTGAAGGTGAATCCCGGGTTAGAAGGTTATGCCCTGCCACGTAAATGCAGCACTGAGCAGGCTGGTAGACCCAAGTGTCCGCTGGATCCGTTCTTCATTATGCCGGACAAATGCAAATGCGTCGATTTCCAAACGCTTAAGCTGCAGGAGTTGCCGGACTTTGTGCCCCAGGGCGAGATTCCACGGCACCTGCAGCTGTTCTGCGACCGATCGCTATGCGAACGTGTTGTGCCCGGCAATCGTGTCCTCATTCACGGCATCTACTCCATCCGGAAAGTGGGCAGGCCGAAGAGACAAGACGGTCGTGAAAAGGCTGTGCTTGGTGTGCGGGCTCCGTATATGCGTGTTGTGGGCATTATTGTGGATGCGGAGGGAGCGGGCGCTGTGTCGCGCTACAATAATATCTCCATCGAGGAGGAGGAGAACTTTCGGCGCTATGCCGCCTCGGCAGATATTTATGATCGTCTCTCTAAGTCGCTGGCGCCCAGCATCTTTGGCTCAACCGACATCAAGAAAGCAATCACATGCATGCTCTTTGGGGGCTCACGCAAGCGTCTCCCGGATGGTCTCTGTCGTCGTGGCGACATTAATGTCCTTCTGCTGGGAGATCCGGGTACGGCCAAGTCGCAGCTGCTCAAGTTTGTCGAGAAGGTCGCTCCAATTGGTGTCTACACCTCCGGCAAGGGCTCAAGTGCAGCTGGTCTCACGGCCTCTGTTATGAAGGACCCACACACGGTGAGTTCCCCTTTTTAGAGATTCTATCAAATAAACATAATTCATTAAATTTGTACTTTATATTTATTATTGTTAAATTGCATACAGCTAAAAAAAAAAATTCTAGACAAGGTTTAATCAAGAAATAAATGCAACTTATTTCTTTTACCAAAAAATTATATAATAGTCCTAAATCTATTCATGTTATTTTTCCATAAATTAAAAAAGTAGCTTTTTTATTGTCTGTGTTGTGTATTCACAGTATTAAATTTGTTTTTGTTAAAACAAAGTTTAGTTTATTAATATGATATCATTTTATTGTTTATTGTTTATTTGTCTACAATTCTGTGATAGTTCGAATGAAGTAGTTATTAAGGAACTCTGCAATGCTCTTGAAAATCTAATTCGGGAATATGGATCTTGTGTGTGGTATCCTCAATATCTGATTCATCAAATCCATCTTAAATACATCGTATAATGTTATAAAATAACTACATAGTGAAATTATTTTCTCTGCGTTGATCAGTTCTGAATCCCTAACTTCTTTTTTACTCTCTGTACCTATAAATATGCCTGGAATGACCTTTTTCGAGTATTCTGTAGTGATTAAAAAAGACTTTAATTTTATCTATTTTGAAAGGGCTTTGTGTTAGCATTAAGAACTCAACTTAAATCGTCATGTCTCGTCGACTTTTCTTAATAAAATTTGTAAATAAGTTCTAAATCTTTTGACTATAACCAGTTGCTACGAAACTTTAAAGATGATTTTCAGTCGTCCAGTCGTAAATTTGGGAATATTTATTTTAGTCGTAAAAATAAATATCTGTACTCTTTGGCGGAGTGTGCAACACTATATCTATATCTATATCAACTATATATATATTTACTATTGATGCCCGTATTTTTCCCCAGCGTAATTTTGTTATGGAAGGTGGCGCCATGGTTCTGGCTGATGGTGGTGTCGTTTGCATTGATGAGTTCGACAAGATGCGCGAAGATGATCGCGTTGCAATTCACGAGGCAATGGAGCAGCAGACTATATCGATTGCCAAGGCTGGCATTACAACCACTTTGAACTCACGTTGCTCGGTGCTGGCAGCTGCCAACTCGATATTTGGTCGATGGGATGATACAAAGGGCGAGGAGAACATTGATTTTATGCCGACGATTCTGTCGCGTTTCGACATGATATTCATTGTGAAGGATGTGCACGATGAGGCCCGTGACATCACTTTGGCCAAGCACATTATAAACGTGCATCTCAGCTCTAACAAGTCAGCACCTTCGGAGCCCGCCGAAGGGGAAATCTCATTGGCCATGTTCAAAAAGTACATCCATTATTGTCGCACCCATTGCGGTCCCAGACTTAGTGAAGCAGCTGGTGAAAAATTAAAGAGTCGCTATGTACTCATGCGTTCGGGTGCCGGGCAACAGGAGAAGTCGGCGGATAAGCGCCATTGCATTCCAATTACGGTGCGACAATTGGAGGCTGTGATTCGTATTTCGGAATCATTGGCAAAAATGCATTTACTGCCGTTTGTCACCGATGAACATGTAAATGAAGCTCTGCGCCTCTTTCAAGTATCTACCCTGGATGCGGCCACAACGGGTAGTCTGGCTGGTGCCGAGGGTTTCACCACCGAGGAGGATCAGGAAACTTTAAATCGAATAGAGAAACAACTAAAGAGACGTTTTGCTATCGGTTCTCAAGTTTCGGAGCAAAATATAATGCAGGTAAATATTATGTTATATATATTTTCATATTTATGATACATTAATTATATACCTTACTCACAAAATATAGGATTTCTTGCGTCAAAAATATGAGGAGAGAACTGTAATGAAAGTCGTTCATACGATGATTCGACGTGGCGAGCTTCAGCACAGAATGCAACGCAAGATGCTTTATCGCATTTGCTGAATTCAATGAATAACGATTCTATCACACATTTAACTTATATTACATTTCCACTATTTTTCAATAAATCATTTTTACAATATCTCCCGTTGAATTAAAAAATTATTATATATAGAGTACAATATTGGTTGGCTGAACAAAAATGTATTTTGAAAGCGCAAATTATTTCCGATAGCATATCGACTATACTGATCTGGAATATATATCTGTTTTTTGTGGAAATTTAACTATCTTATAAACCAATTTTATGAGTTTTTGAGTGAAATTACCAAAAAGAACCGCCCAGATAATGCCTTAACTCTTGAAAATCCCATGGGAATATTTTATAATGTATGAAGATAATGATATATGTGTTTTCCATTACACATATTTAAGTTAAATTTTGTGAAAAATTAGGCTGTTAAATTTAAAGTTTGTTTCTACAGATAATATTAAACTGATTGCATTTTCCCACATGCTTTGCAGTGAATAATTAAGCTTTTCTTGGACTACTTGTCTAGATTTAAGTTTTCATAAGTAAATCGGACCTTCTTTTATAATTTCCGCAGATTTAAAATTTTTGCAACTACCGTTGTTGAACTACGTATATTTCGCTTAGGCAGTCAACTTAATTCCCAATTTTATGGAAACCATAAAATAATAAAAGATTGTATTTCTCCCGTTATGTTGTTGTTATGTTTCTTCATATATATTATGACAACTTATCTTTTCTGTCTATGAAATAGTTGAAGTAATTTTTTTTACTATTTGTGATAAACAATGTTTTTCATTATCAAAAGTTTTAAGAAACCGGAGCAGTTACATTTTTATATAGCCAGTTTTTGCACTTTCCATTGGAATTTATTTTTACAATAAACAAAACACCGATTAAAATGAGCATTTTATTTTATAAAAAGATCTGAGATTATAATAGTACTATTTTTTTGCCGACACTGAATTTATACTTTATGTGATCTGCAATTAATTTTTTAATGCGTTACACAATTTGATAACACAATTTTTTATAAAATAATATTATCGTTTAAAAGTAATAGAACAAGTTAATAAAACATTTATGATACATCGCTAATTTTTGGTGTCCAATAATTCAAGAAAACAATGTACTAAACTTGAAATCAATAATATATTTCAAAATATTTTTCCACAAGAAGAAAAAATATCTTCAAGAACTAACGTTGAAAATTGCGCATTTAAATAATTTTATAATTGTATACTTGTATCAAGCATGATTCAAACAACAAATGGTTTAAATTGAAGCCGCATGAATACAAAACAATTAAATTTCAATTGTTCTGCATTCATTTTGCAATTGAGCAAGTAATTGATGTGTATGCATATATATATATATATATATTCATTTACATACATACATATCTCTTAGTAATTTCAGATAATGCTTGCCTACTATCATTTAATCAGTTCAGTATGCATAGCTTGAGACTCTGTTTACAGTTGATCTATAATACGTCTAGGTATTAATTTATACTGAAACCGATATAATAAAATTTTAAAAACAATAAAAATTACATTTTTTTGTAATCATTTGAAAATACTAAATGGGCAAAATTCTATAATGTAGAGCGATTTTTTTTTACTGTATTATGTTATGTTATTGGTAAATCCCAAATCTGGTTTCCAAAACTTTAAAGCCAAAAGTGGCACCATTAAACTTTATTTAAATAATGTTTATGATGCAAATATGTTGTATTGGAAACTGACTAAAAAGCATTACATATTCTATTACTTGTGGAACATATTTTTAGTTTGAAGTACAATATATACGCTTTATAAACATACAATTTGATTAACTTACACATACTTGTATGTATGTAGTTGTATCTATTAATGGAATTTATTCTTGTTAACTCAGTTCTCTTACCAAAAGTCAATTAACTCGATTACTTTCCTGTTGACCGCAAACAGCAGCAACGTTACCATTGCCTTGTCATAACCCGGAATCAGAGGTAAAGGAAAAACACATACATATATGTATATATATAGGTGGGGGCATTTTGACAGATACAAAAAAGAAAATAAACAAATGTATATATACAGAATAACAAATAATAAAAACATGTTTCTGCATATCGAAAATAATGTACCCTTTTTAAAAAAAAAATAATTAAAAAACTGAAATATGCGCATTAAAAAAATAAAAAAAATGTTCTGTCGTGTGCGACTTTTTTCATCCGAATTTGAATTCTTGAAGGAAAACTACATAATTAAATGTTGATTTTAAGATGTATACCAAAACTATTTCAAATATGCTATCAACCTAAGTACACATGTTCAAATGTATGTTATAGTTAAATACTTTAATAAATACTTAAATAAATAATTGTAAGTAGCAACCAATGTTTATCTTATTATTTATAATATCACACACGCAAGAGTAAAAGAGGAAACAAAAGCTTGAGAAAACTTGAGACTTACAGATACTCTTTGAACAGGTCGTCTATATTTGTACGGAATCATTCATAATTACATATACATGTACATGTGGTGAATCGATTCTTTATACCGTCAGTGTTTATATGTACATTTAAATTTAGATCATGAAAATGGCATCCAAATGTCTCGAAGCAAATGTAAAGATAATTTAATGTTTTGCTTTTAGGAAAGACTTGATGATAATTAAAAAACTTTCTTAGCTTTATATGTCGACTAAAACCATTCTACTCAACAGAAACCAATTACGTTAAATTTAAAATAATACATAATATTTAAATTTAAATTAAAGAAATAAATATTGATATTAAATGTTGATTTAATTTGGCTAATACACAGAAGAAAATAAGTTAGATTAAATTAAGAATAAAATGTATTATTTAGATTTAAAAATAATAAGAAATATTTACAACAAATATCTACCTTAATTTTAAAAATAGTTCAAAAATTACATTGAAAGAAAATATTCAAATGAACAAACATTGCACCAAAATAATATATTATATTTTGCCATACAGATTTACAGAGTATATTTATCAACGTCATCAGCATCCGCGACTTTTTTTTTAAATTTTCAAAAGAGGAAGAGCCACACGAATCTAGTTACATACATAAATACATCCATACGTACTAACATACATTGGATACGAAATTCACAAATACAATTAAAATACACATACAAAACCATGTTCGACACATACACACAGTTGTATACATTTAGTACACACACATAGTGAAACACGTGTAAGGAAAGAGAGGGGGTGATTCAGTGAATGTGAGCGACGAGAGCATAGACGTTGAGTGGGAGGGAGCGTGGAGGGGCCTTTTGTTTTGTGAATGGAAAATAAAATGAAAATTCTTGGTGAACAGCAGCCAATTCCGTTATATAGTACGTCAGTACAATTATAGCTCTCGAAGGAGCCAGTTCACATTGCTTGCAAGGAAATCGTTCGTGACTGTAAATGTAACTCCTGTTATATTTGAGAAGTAAAAAAAAAACACTGTTGAGTGTTGCAGACGATCATGTACATTTACCCGAGCTCACCCGAATCACAGTCGTTTTTGCAAGCCGAAGAAAGTGCAGCAGCCATTAAAATACAAGCTGGTTTTCGTGGCTATCGAGTGCGCAAGCAGATTTACCGTTTGACGAAAGCGAACTGTGCTCAGAACAACACACACAAGAGTACCGTACGACGTCAGCAGCAGCAGCGCAGCGATTTCATGGAGGCCAAAACGAAACAGGCAATCAAAATTGCTGACGGCAAACAGACGAAGATGAGCGTCATCAGCGCATCACCAGCAGACGCAGCTACGTCAGTCGAAGATCGTTCGGCGACAAAAATTCAAGCAGGCTTTCGCGGATTTCTCGTACGCAAGCAGCAAAAAATAGCGACAAATGCTGCAGTTAAAATACAATCAAGTTTTCGCGGCTTCAAGGCACGCAAGGATGCGGAAAAATTAAAACAGCCGTCATATTAAAAAAAATATTCCTAGACAACTACTACTAATGTAAATGACTCTATATATATAGTCTAGTTATGTGTACATCCTGTAAATAGATATAAAGTAAAAATAATAATCGCCATTTAAACAAAATAAATATTAACATGCAATGTGTTAAGTAATTCTTATTACTTATAATCTGCATTTTCAGTAAATGCAGAAAACTATATTGAATGTATATAGAAGCGTTTAATATTTGACAGACAGTTGTGTTCAAAATAATAGTACCATTACGACATTTTCCTAACGAATGAGCAAAACAAACCATTGGATTTTTTTTGTTTTTTAATATACTCTGCTAGTTTTCAAATATCTATATTATTATTTGATATTTATATATATATATGAATTTAAAAATTAGTGAAAAAATAATAGCACCACTTGCACATTCTTTATAGAATTCGTTTATTGTTAATGATTTTTTTCTTTATCACTTCTTTTTTTATGAGTTCCTTAAACTTACAAATTCCTCAAAGAAACCTTGAAAGCATTTAATTTAAAAGTTGTGCTATTATATTTTTTGAACTGTATGTGCACAATTAAGTTTTCATATATAAATGCATATATTAAATCATTATATAACTTATTGCCATTAAAGCAAGAAAAATCCAAAACAAAGCATGAATTGTATTTATGTACATTCTTTAAAGTACATATATACATTGAAAACAAGTGTGGTATTTATATTTCTATTTTGCATTAATGTGTTATGTTTGCGTATTAGTGCCCAACTGGTAAAATATTTTGTCCGATCGTTGAACATTTCCAGTGCATAAAGATGACATTTTTGTGTGCGTACAGCAAAAATAATTAGGGTCATAAAAGTACAATTTGAAATTTGGATAGGCTACATATTACATATATATGTACACATATTGTGTACAGTCTGAAAAATTAATAAATTTTTGTAAATCGTTCTAATATGAAACTTGCTCGAAAAAATATTAATTTTTTGTTTTTAGATATATTTTCTAAATATTTGTGGAAAACGCCTAACATAAGTAAACAATACCAAAAAAAAATGACATCCCGTAGTTTTAGAAATAATTCTTTTTAAATTTCTGAACGAATATTTTTTCAGGTATTTTTTTCTGAGTGTATACTATTTGTAAACCAACATATGTTTCACATATGTATATCTAGTACTCTTTCAATTTTATCCAAATTTTTGTCAAATAAATGTTAATTTATAAATATATGATTTTTCTTTTGTAAATTTTGTGAGAAATAAAAATGTCAAGAACTTAAAATTGTTAATGTTTACTTTTAACCAGAAGAATCTGCCGAGACAAAAACTCTTGTGTATTGTTTAGAGTCCGTAGAAGTTTTAATTTAGAGTCGCCTATAAATAAATAAATATTATTATGTATCTTGTATTCTGTTAAGCTCCGCTCCTAGCCGGGTTAATGAACAGAAAATAACAAAGCATGATGTATATATTTATATTTTAATATCATTTTTAAAAATGTTTTAATAAGTATATGTTATTTTAACCGAATCATTTATTTATTAAACGTTCTCACCCTGAATTCTAAATATATTTGCATAATATGGAATATTTTCTAAATAGCAAACTAACTTCATATCGTGTCAGTTATAATTATATTTGTTAAAAATTTATTTCGGTAATTTGTTCTTTCCCATTTCGGCGCTTTTGATGCGTCTCCTTTTGTGTTTGGGAATAACTCTAAGAACCTCACACTCAATTTGGACCGGCATAGAGTTTTGTCTCCGGGGAGGCCATTTTAAGCTCATACTTGATTTATTTTGTAAACGTCTCTCTAAAATGGTAATAGTAAATTTTTTAAATTGGGTTATCTACTCCAATATTTCATAATTTAATGTCGACTAATGTCAATCGAGCCAGTAAAAAGCAATAAATAAAAACTAAATTAAATTGATTTAAAAAGATAATTTAAAGTTAAATATTATTTCAAAATAACAAATAACAATAAAATGCAAAATGATTAACAATGGTTGCATGGATTTGGGTAAACCCCTGAAAGAAAAATCAAATTCGACAGAAATAAATATATAGTTATATTAATAATAACAAAAATAATAATAATAATTAATCTTATAGCAAAAATAATGTATAATGTAAACTAATTTTCCTCGACAAATAAAAATGCAAAATCAACAAAATTAAAAATATTTATAAAATAATAGTATTTCGTATGTAGCTTACCATTTCGCTGTACGGCAGTTGTATCCACAATTTTGCTTTCAATATTTTCATCCTCTGGTGTGGAATTTGAATCCTTTTGCAGGGCATCTCCACGTTGCAGTGTTTGTCGTTTGGCAGCCAAACTGCTCTCCAAACTGGCACTTTTGATAACATTAGTCTGTTTCTGCTTCTTCTGCTTCTTACTATGCAGACGATAAGCGGATTGGATCTTCTTCGCGGCTTCCTCCTCGATGAATCGCTCCAATGATTCGCTGATGGCATCGTTTCCAAATGAGGCCTTGGTGTCTTGGGTCGATGATTTTGTGCCAGCACTGGCACGACGCAATCTTCGTCTGGTTAGGAATCCTCGTGCTCCTGCCTGGATCTTGGCAGCTGCTGAGACAATGGTGGATTCGGTTTCTGTGGATGTGTCCATGGCATCTGTCATTGCGGTGTCTATTTGAAAATCGTCAGCGGCGATTTTGCTGGGATCATAATAATCGGAGTCAGTCTCCGACAGCGAGTAAGCCATTATCTTTTTTCGAATATTTTCTGATGTCTCATCGTCCAAGTAGAAACTGTTGCCGCTATGTATCTCAGTGCCAAGATCAATATCTTCATTTTCAATAAATTGAACCGCATCTCCGATTGTCACTGATCGGAAAATACTTTTCGGATCATCGCCGGCGATTGTGTAATGCCGTGATAATTGTGTCCGAGCAATTTCTGCCTCATTGGATACAATTTGATCTTCATCTGTGTTCCCAAATATTACGGACTCACTTTGAGCTGAACTCTGACGGCTTTCATCACGCTGCAAGCGATTATAAACGATTACATCGCCATCTGGAATATCCAAAGACGTTTGTTCTTGCAAGGAGCTCATAGGTCGAACCACGGCTTCTTCTGACATTTGCTTACTAATATAAGACAGTTCTCTATCTTCTTTCTCAAGTTGTGCTGAGACAACCTCATCTGCTCCTGATATCTTTAATTCTTCATTCTTCAGTAAATTTGCATTAGTCTCAATTTCAGAGAGCTCCTGATTTATTTCGTTCCTTTTTTCAGTATCATTGTCTGCGTTATCCTCCTGATCATGTGTAGTGTATGAAATAGATTTCCTTTTACATGGTACCTCCTCAATTCCAGTAGAGAACTCTATCTCGCTGATCAGAAATTGTTTCATTATATCCAGAGTGGAAGCATCTGCATCTGCTAATAGATAAAATATAACAATTTTAAAATAATTTATTTTTATTTATTTATGTATTAATTTTACCGTCAGATTTCTTTACACATGGAGCTTCCTTAAGGCTATTTGGCTCTAGTCCAGAAGATAAATCGATCTTTTTGTTCAGAAATTCCGTTAGATTTTCTTTAAAAAAATATTAAGAATATGACAATTTTACAAGAACTCTATTAATATATGTTTATTTTACCATTTGGAAGCGAATCCGATTCTGAATGCGACAAAGCCTTATCTAAATTGATTTCTACATCGCTTGTGGAACCTGCTAAATTATTAGAAACTCCATTATCGGTTTCAAATATTTTGGTTGCATATATGTCATTTTCAAGATTGCCAATATCAGTTCCCAAATTTGATTCAAGTGTACCATTGTTTTGAGCACTTGCCGTAGAAGATTCTTTTTGTACCTCAACTGCTTTTTGCTCTTTCGATTCTAGGATTATGGGTTGCGTGCCAACAAACCATTCAGATGATTTTGGTGCAGTGTTTGACAGGAATCGTCTAAATGCTTTCTGAATTTTGGTAGCGGCAAGGTTCTCACTTAAGGGAGTTTTCGAACTCGATGCGATATTGGATATTGCCACAGTGAGGCTTTGCTTACTCTCCTCGATATCTGGCTTGCCTTGTCTTTGCCGAGCTAAAAAGCTTTTAAACGCCCTCTGTATAATTATTGCGCTTTTCATATTTTTGAATTGATCATCATCCAAGTTTGTATTTTCGTTTTTAATCCCATCTTGATCGTTGCTTGTCAAAGGATTTGATTCATTTTCCGCATAAGCAATTTTAGTTTCCTCATAATCGTTTTTAGTATTTTCGTTTTCTAATTCTATTTGAATTTTGGGAATATTATGCTCTGATTTTTGCACATTACTTCTGAGTTCATTTGAGATTTCGTTTTCATTCAGCTCATGTATGGTTTGTAATTTTTGAGTTCCGATTTCTTGGTAGTTGAAATCAGCTGCAACTTCTTCTAATTGGTCTTGTCCTGCTATTGAATCTTGTGGAGCTTCTTCTTTACCATCATTTTCTCCGTCATTTTGCCTAGATGTATTTTGGTCAATTTTCTTATTCGTTTTTGTTGGCTGTTTAGAAGCTTTTTTGTCATTGTTCGTTTCATCAAGCGAAATAAAAAAAGATACAGATGGTTTTTGGTTAACTTCTTCATTCGATTCTATTTTATTATCAAATATGTGACCAGCTGCACCTTCTGCAGTAATTATTGGTTCTATAACGCCTTCCTTGTGTTGTTTGGATTTGATATTACTTTTTGTATCTTCATTATTGGATTCTGACTCCATGTGAACCTCATACCATAAGCCTGTATCGGAAGGGTCACTAAATGATTTAAGCTGCAGTTCCGCAATTGGCACGTTAATCAATCGGCCCGATGAATTATTTGTTATTTGTTTGTCCTTAGCGAATAGCACTTTTTTTGATTTATTTGTGGAACTTGTAATTTGTTTGCCAATTGGAGGTTTACTCAAAACTGTTGACGATCTGTTCTGCTAATGTGAAGGACATATTTTAGAACACGATACTACTTTGAAATCTTACCAGCATTTACTTCGGGATTTAACGAGTCCTGCTTGATATCCTCGCTTAATTTATTTGTTGCTATATCAAAATTATAGTTTTTTAATTATTTGTTTAAACATTTTTGATGATGTACTTACGTAGTGTATCTATAATCTCATCTTCTGCGGTCTCTGCCTGAAAGGGAGTTGCCGATGGGGCATCTATTAAATAATTAAGATATATATTAGCTTATATTTGCAAATATATTACTCGGTGTCTAAGAGAGATTCGAAATATATGTGTATATAATTATATATATATATATTTAGTTAACTAAACTAAAATTTTTTTATTTTGAATTACTTAAATTAAAAGTAAAATGTAAAATCTAAACTTTAATTGAAAAAAAAATATTAGAAATATATATGCGATTATATATTGGGTATTAGAGTATGACCTTCATTCTAACTTAATTATAATTACCATTCGAGTCAGTAGTTTGAAGATTTTGAATATGGGTTTCATCGTTGTCATTATCAATTATCTGTTTATCGACATCTGATTCAAATATTTTTTCACTAGTGTCTCCGTTTCTGGTGGATTTTGTTTTAGGACTTTCGAAATTAACGCTCTCCGTGTTTTTCAAATCATCCTCACTCGAAGGATTTTCTTTTATATATTCATTATTTGAAGTTGATATAACATTTTGTATTTTTTCATTGTCATCTTCATTTGTTGGTGTACTTGGTTGCTCTTTTAAGCTACTGCCTATTTTTGGAGCACCCTTCTCAATTTTTGATGGTTCAGCCTTGTATGGTTCTTTAATATCAGAACTTAAACTTAAAATACTAGGAATGTTGGAATCATCCACATTTATTTCTCCATATTCCTTTTCTATGCTCGTACCTTTGTCCACTTCATTTGATGTACCGTCGTCAATTTTAACTTCTGAAGCTCTTAAGGGAAATGCTAAAATATTTTTATTTTCAGTGGATAATTCCATTTTAATTTCCTTTAATTCATCAAATGTTTCCGCAGCGGTGAGTATTTCAGTGTCAGAAGGTGCGAGCGGATTCTCTAACTCCCTCGGATTACTTCTTTGAATAGAAGTTTGATTTGTGGTTGTTAAATCTCTGTGAACTTCTTCTGAGTTGTTATCCACTTGACCAGTTAAGTCATTGTTGTCAAAATCTTTAATTTCCTTATTATTAGGATTGTTGTTGTCTTCCATCTCAGATAAATTTGAAGTTTCTGCAATGTTCATCTGCTCTTTGTTTTGTACCATGTCTAAAGCGCCATGTTTTGGATTAATAAGATCATCAGCAGTTTCTACGATTTTCTCTATAACTAATCCAATTAAATCTTGTTCGTTAGTTAGAGTTTTCTCCGCAATAATATTTGGGGGATCCGTCAATGTAAACTTATCGTCAACAGGCTTAGATCCTGTTTGGGTTTCTAAATCGGATAATTCTCTTTCGATTTGTATATTTTTGTCAATACTAACGCTTCCGTTCAATATATCTTTAGCATTTTCAGGGAGAGTATTGATTTCTCTCTTGGTAATAACTTTATTGAAATCATCTTGTAAAGGAAGGCTTATCTCAAGTTCGTTTTCATCTGGAATTATATTTTGAGTTTTAATTTCTGTTCCAAAAACTTCGCTTTGTTTTTCTTCAAGTTTTTCTTGAGTTGGACTTGGAGATGAAGCACTAAACTGCATATCATCTTCTTTTGAAATATCGATGGAATCGTTTTTTAAATTTAGCACACTATCATTAATTTTTAAGTTTTCATCGGTCACTATTTCAATTAAATCTTGTTCGTTGCTTAATTTTTGCTCCTCTTGGATATTTAAAGTATCAGGCACTAAAGTAACTTTATCGACTTTCGGCTCTGAGTAATTCGGGATCTCGTCTATAGTTATATCTTCTTCGTTTGTAATATTTTTATCGATATGCTTATTTTCGCTCAGTGTATTTTCTGCATCCTCAGGTGGTAAATCTTGCACAGTTTTTATGACATTATTGGTGTTAACCGAATATAAATCATTCTTTGATAAAAAACTTGTCTCAGGAGCTTCTTCAGCTGGAAGAACATCTTGAGTTTTTACTTCTGTTTCAATACTGTTACTTTGTATTACTTGAGGAGTATCTTGAGTTAACGTTGAAAGTTGTTCAGAAGGATTTGAAGATGGGGCAAAGGCTTGCAAATTTTCTATTGTAGAATCTTGGTTTAATATTTTGTCGGTAACTAATTCAAATAAATCGTTAGTTACAATGTCCCCCTTTGGAATATGTGTAGAATCACCAACTTCTTCATCGCCTTCTGGTTTTGAACTTGTCTGAGTCGGGACTTCAGCTATATCTTCGTGGTTGGTTACATTTTTATCGATATTTATTTTTTCGCTCAATATATCTTCGGGATTCTCAGTTGTATCGTCTTCAGTTTGGTTTTCTCTTACGGTAATAATTGAATCATCTAGCGATGGAAGGCTTATTTCAAGTTCGTCTTCAGTTTGAGGTAAACTTTGAGTTTTTACTTCTTTTTCAGAACCAATAGATTGATTATTGGTGTCTTGAGCTGAAATTGGAATTATTTCAGATGGACTTGAAGAAAACGTCTGCAGATCTTCTTCTCTTGACATGTCTATAGAATCGGATTTTAAGATTTTCTCGTTCACTACTTCAATTAAATCTCGTTCAATTTTTTGATCCTTTGTCAAATTAATAGAATCAGGCACTATTGTAACTTCATCGCCCTCCAATTTCGCGGCGATATCACTCTTTTCCCCAGCTATATTTTCTACGTTTGAAATATGAATCAATAGATCTTCAGCATGATCAGGTGTATCCTGTTCATGTGTTGGTCCTTTCGAAATTACTGAATCTGAACTTAAGTTATTTTGTGCTGTAAGGCTTATCTCAAGTTCGTCTATGGGTGAAAGAACATCTTTAGTTACTATTTCTGTCTCAATACTATTACTTTTATTTTCTTGCAGTGTATCTTGAGTTGAAGTTGGAATTATTTTGGGTTGGTTCGAAGATGAGACAATTTCTTCTTCTTTTGTCACCTCGGTTGGATCGTGTTTCAATTTAATAACATCATTATCAGTTTTTAAATCTTTTTCGTATGTTACAGTTGATTCCTCCGGCATAATTAAAGAATCATTCTCATTTGTAATTCCATTTTTATCATCTTTCAGGGCTTTCTGGGTCTCAATTATAATTTCTGTCAAAATCTGTTCTCCATTATCTGGGGTCACATGTGTATTTGCCATTACCCTGTTGGTATTTACGGATTCAATATTAACATCTTCGGGCGAAAGAAGTGTCTCATAATCCTCGTTGGTTGGAAGTACACTATGAGTTTTTCGTGTTGTTCCAATACTATCTAGTTCTGTGCTTTCCAGGTTTGTCGAAATTATTGATAATTCTGTAAAAATAAAAAATTATCACAGGTCAAACATTAATGCACATATTGAAAAAAGAAATGGAAATGAGAATTAAATTTAAGTTTAAATAAAAAATATTATTATTAATTAAAAAAATAGAGGTGGTACTACTAATTAAGGGAAAGAGTTCATCATAATTAGAACGTACGATCTAAAATGAAATAGCATAGTTTAATTAAAACTTCGAAGAGAAAGAAGTACAACATTTTTAGTGTGTCTGATCAGAATTGCAAAGTACTGATTAATTCATTTATTTTTATATTTATTTAATGTGAACTTATATCTGTCGAATCAGAATAAATAATTTAAATTTAATAAAACGTGTAAATTAAAAAAAAATGTATGAAGATCTATTGGTCTGGAAGTTTTTATATGTTATCCTCTGACCACGAATATGATTTTTAATATTCGTTGTCCTTCTATAAATATATATAATAATATAGTAATATTATACGTACTAGAATCATCCGAGGTTTCTTCGAATTGCTGCTTTGCTTGGTTATTCACGCTATTTAAAACGGTCTGTTCGCTTTTTATTTCCATAGAATTCTGATCCAATATATCTCGTGCTGCTGAAGTGAAGAAAAGTATATATTTAGGAACACTCAAACCAAAAATTATTTATTGTAAATCAATTTCTTAGGATAGAAACTATAATTTTTGTTCAATTCTAAGGCGGTATACTTTAAACTATAGGGCAAATAGGATTGTTGAATAATTTATTTTTAATAAGTTAATAAAAATGCTAGCAACATTAAAATAAAAATGTTGATAATAACTACTTTTTACACACCACAAAGTGATCAAAATTTACTCATAAAATATATATTTTTAAGTTACTAAAATTTCTATCTTTATTGTGTTATGAAACGTGGACTCCAAAAAAAATGGAATATATAATATAGGCATATCTTAAAACCACAGTTAGCTTAACTTGTTATTTATAGAGTATATTTCTAAAACGAATGATCGTGTCTTTTTAATAAGCAGGCTTTTTCTATTTTTAATTATAGAATTAATTTCTCAAAATTTAAAAAAAAAAATATAAGACTACATAAAATAAATATTTTATCATTATAATTAATCAAATATATTAAACTTAATGATTGCTTACGTACTGGTATCTTCCGACGTTGCTTCCAACTTCTTTGCTTGGGTATTTATACTTTTTAAAACCGTCAGAAGACTATTTATTTCCATCGAATTTAGTTCCATTATATCTTCTGCCCCTGAGGTGAGAAAAATATTTGTTATATCTCATAATTAACGCAAGAGCTTAAGATTAGCAACACAATTTCTCAATTCTGACGAGCCCAGCGTCACCGTCCATAAAAATAGTAAATAACTATTTATAAAGATAAAAAATTACCCAAAATGAAAACTACCTTGAAAACTATAAAATGCTTCTGGTTATTAGAAATTACTAAAGGAAAATATTTTTTAAGATTACGAATATGCTTTAAATATCTTTTGGTGCTTTGGAGACTCAAAATTAGGAATTTCGATGACAGATAAAAATATTTAAAATATTATTATTCAAAAGTCAGGGTTTTCTTTTCTGAAAGATTAGAAGAAGTTTAATATACTTTTTCATTAAAGATAAAACTTTTTATTTATACTTTTTAGAAATATGTTTCTAAAAAAAATGTGGATTCAGATTGGCTGTCAGATGTTCAGAATATATATTACTATTGCAAATTAATTACTATTATTGCTATTATTAATTACCTTTTCCATTGGTGATTATTGATTTTTCACTAGATTTGATTGCTTCAGTTACGTGCTGCTTTTGATTGTTTTTATAGTCATTCTCGACTTCCTCATCTTCCTTTATGGTCTGTTGATGGACTCCTTCCTCGTAATTAATGCCTCCCAACTCATTGTGATCACCTGCCGACTCCGTCGAAAGTAGAGCCGTGGAGGCGGACGTATAGGAACCAGCCTCGGAGCCGTTGTCATCGCTATTCTCAAGTTCGGCATTTGTATGCTTTTTGTCTCTGGCCACTTTAACCATTCGTCGAAATGCTCTTTGAATAATTAACACCGCTGTTGTAATAGAAACGTTGGTGTCCAAAGGCAAAGACCCACTTTTAATGGGGGGTCGGTTCAATCTTTTCTTGGTTAAATATAGTCGACATTGTCGCTGTATAATATATACGGCTCTCATATATTTAAGAGAATTGTACTTTTCTATAGATGTCTCCGTAAGTTGCAAAGTATTTTTAGCTCGTTTTTTAGATAAATAACGTCGAAACTGTCTTTGAATCAAGGAAATTGCCTTTAAGTAATCTGCACTTTTATAAATATCTGACTTTGGTAAATTGGTCCTCGTAGAACTTTCTGCCTTACGTTTTAAATAGTTGCGGTAATGTTTTTGTATAATGCATACTGCCCTCAACTTGTAATTATATTTATCGATCTCCAATGATTTGGCAGATTGTTGACCTGTTTTTCCTTCTAGTCTGCGTCCGCATGTACATATTACCTTGGATTCTTGAGAAAATTTTCCATTTTCCTTTGAGTATTTTTCATAGGCGGCATACTTCGTATAGTCAATCTTAGATTGGCTAAGGCGGAGTTTTTGAAAATATTGTCTAGCAAATACAAGTAGATTTTCGGGATTTTCCTTAAGGACGGCTTTAATGAAGTTTTTAACTACATCAGTGAGATTTTCAGGTATAATGTGATGGACTAGTGACAATGGCACTTGTTGTCGAATGCGGTTTTTCATAATGATTTCATAAGTTTGTGGAGGTTCGTATTGAACCGTATTACGTCGTGTTCTTAGCGCCGTAGTATTCTCAAAATAATGTGAGGAGAATCCAAGAAGATCTTTTGGTTTTTCACGTAAAACTTCTTTTGTATAGGCTTTCATCAAGTCGCGAAGACCTTCTGGTACTCTTGGTAAACTTATTGCTGTCATTTCAAAACTTTTCAATTTGTATAAACACTCACTGCAAATGTTGAATCAATACTGGCGAAGAAAACTACATTTTGTGCATGGATACCTTAAGAGGGCTTTGTTAGTCGTTTCCATGTTAACCTGAAAGTGTCCACAACATTTGAATAACTCGAATTACTCTGCTCACCACACTGACTCACTTTGAAGATAGAACATAAAATTGTTATTTAATTATTTTCAAAGAAATCTGTTATTTTTATAGATACCAAATGCAAATTAGTCAACTATTTATTTTAATAAAACGGAATTAAATCGACTTATTGAGTTCTTACTAAATATGTACAATTTAGAAGACAGAAGACTGCATCTTTTGGACTTAGGGAATTAAATAATTCGTATGCCTTGGTAAGATTCTTGAAATTCTACAAAATTTATTGCATACTTAAAGTCTCTTTAAAGTTGCGCAAATTGGCTGCCTTAAGTAGAAAACTGTAAAAAAAACATAGAATTAAATGTATATCTCTCAAAAATAATGTAATAAAACATTTTTATTAAATTAAAAGAAAAATTGTGCTTAACAAAGAAAATGTTTTTGATATTAAGATATAATTATTTAATAGACCAAAAAATCAAAATACAATTTTTTAAAATATTATCTAATAATAAAAAAAAAAAACATTTTTTTAACAATTCAAAAAATTAAACAAAATGTTACTGTAACAACTGTGTGTCCACTTATAAAAATAACCTCTGGAAGATGCCATCTTTTTTTCTACGTTTGATAAAATGTGCGCAAAAATTTCTCAATTCAATTTCATTTTTATTGAATTTTTAAAAATTCATATAATGTATATAATTACCTTCAATAATTTATTGTATCTAGCGGATACCCATTAAATTGGAAAACTTCAGTTAACTTAAAGTGCAATATAATTTTCTATATTCATACGACCGGAAATTGTTCTGCTATGATGCTTAATACAACAAAAAAAATATAATTTTATAATATTTATCATAAGATATTTCATTATGCTACGCATGTCATGCAGACATGTCTTTCTTTTGGAAAATATAAACTGTTATTTTAGTTTGTTATTTCGTTTAATCGAACGTAAAAAATGTTGTACTCGTTCCGTGAACGAGTCTTGCTTTTTAATAATTAGAAATGTCTAAATCGATTACGCTTAATTGAATTATGAATACTTGGATGGTTATATAATTCAAATTATGTTATTTAAACAAATATCTGCAAAATTTGCATTACAAGTACACATAATTTCCTTTATTACATATCATGCTGTACAAAAGTTTTAATATAAAATACTTTGACGCAAAGTAATAACGTTAAAACACTAGTCAAGAAATTAAAACTGCAAACTGGATTGATTTTTCACTTCAAATAAAGTGCTAAAATTAATTAATGAATTATTATTGAATTATATTGTAAAATCTTAGTGATCAGAGATAAAACACGAGATAAACAAGTTCAATTACATATAATAAGTTTATTTATTTTCTTCAATGCGACATAAGATAGGTATATCATCATGTCTAGCAATATCCGTTGAATTTGATATCATATTATTTTTAATAAAATCGCTCTTAAATTTTTTCCACTTGAGATTCCTCAAAAAATCATCGAACAAAGCTTCTCTCGATGGAATAATAACGTCTAAATAAACTGATCGCCGTTGCCACATATTTCCAGGATTTTGTTCCTTGTCCATTAAAAAGAACCTGGGAAGTAATAAACACTGTACCGTATTTCGTGCCATTATCACACGTTGTTGAATGGTTTCGCCTAATCCAAAAATTCCGCCGAATGTAATGGATCCAACATCTATAAAATGACTTTTGTAGTTGTCCTGCTATAATAAAAAAAAATGAAAATGTATTTTTTATTAGAAATATGTAAGAACTAATGGGATTCGAAATTTCCCTGATCTTAAAGTTGAAATATTTCTGTATGAACATGACTTTCCCTGAAAAATTGAAACATTTTTAGCTTTGCTTAATTCTTAATATTGTATTATAAATAAATTCTTCTGAGCTGGATTGGATAAAATAAAATAAGAAAAATTTATAGATATGTTGATAAATTGGTTTAATTTATTTTTAATATGTCGGAGTAAATTCAAAAGTATATATTACAAATTAGTTAAGATACCGTGCCACAAATGCATGCTAAATGGAAAAGGCTTTAAAAATTAAGTTATAAGCGATAGAAATAGACGACTTTGATTTGATTATATCGCTAAATATATTATAATCATCAAAAAGTACAGGAAAAGAAATACTGGGAACGGGTGATTTAAAGGGAATAGAAAAATTAATTTCCTAAACAACGCTGCCATTTGGTGATTTCACCACCAAAATAAAACCCCAGGCACAACACGACAAATAGTTAAGGAGGGATGGTCAGGAAGGAGTCCAGCAGTGAATAAATTAAACTGTCAAGTGGAATTAATTGAGTTATAATCTGATTTTTGAAGAGGCAATTCGCGCTTTCGTAAATAAAAACATTTTAAAACTCTCGTTTTATTTAATTTAATTTTCCAATTAAATGCTTTTAACCGGCATACCATCATGCATAAATCACTCTACACAGGAAATATATTAAATTTGTCATATTTTTGTATATATATTGTGTATATATAATTATATGCCTCGGTTTGAACAGCTGTTGTTATTTTAAATTATCCATAACAAGCCTATAGGGCTACTTGTGCTAAGTTTTCCAGCATACGCATTCGCACATTTGGTTCAGGATATACTCAATGGCATTACCATATTATTTAGAAAATTTTGAATGGATTCTTTTTACAAAAATTGTTGTCCTGAAGGACCTAAATAAGAATATCGTACTTTGTTCAGTACAGATTACATTTCATTTGTACACTTTTCTGCCAGACTGGTCTGATTTGACTAGACTGATTGGAACGACCTAGTGTGGAAGTTACATTGCTGAATTGATTTAAATAATTTTATTTGATTTCTACAAATATTTGGTTTAAATTTTTGATTATAATAGTTAAGAACTCACCGTTTTACTTTCTATTTTTGTGATCACATTCTCTGGTCCGGAAGATTTAACTATTTCCTTGTTTGTACTCAAATCATTTTTAGTATTAAGAAACTCATCTTCCAATGTGTCTACTAATTCGTAAACTATTTTTCCTTTTTTGCGAATCACCTATAAATATTGGATAAGCCAAAATTTATGTCGAATAATAAAAAGCATGTTGGCTTCAGTTAAATTATTGCAATTACCCTAATATGTAGACACTGGAGTATTACACATTCACCGCTTAAAACAAAATGCACATTTGTTAGTGTTCCTTCGTCATGGCTATAAATTGTATCCAAAGGATTAAATTGCTTCAGGGAGCATATTTTACACGCATGCGAAAGCTGTAATAAGTTTTTGGGCTTAGAGGCCAAATAATGTTGACTTTTTTACTATATTTTCTCACCTGATCCTCGTTCAGAAATTCGAAGCAGTCTAAAGCCCTGAAGGCTTTTTTCTTTTCATTCAAAATCTTCTGCATGGATGGCTTCAGAGTTGAAACATAGTCAGAAGCTCAGCAGTCACACAGAATATACGTTGATTTGGTAGCAGCGCCAAATGCAAAATAAATCGGAATGAAGTACATCAAATCGTTTAAAGATTTCCAGCCAAAAAAAACAGAAAACAAAAATAAGCACAATCGTTGCGAAGTGAAAGCAAAATTGGTGGTCTAAAGGGTCTGCTCTGCTTGTGCCAACCTATATTTGCAGTGCGAAGTAGACGCCCCTTTAGCGAGAAGTGTACGGGGTAGTGGAGGGGAAGGGGCCATGTTTTGCTATTCATTTTGATTGAATCGAATTAGGACTTAACTTTGTTTATTTCTGATTAAATTGGCTGGTGCAGGCCTCTGCTTTTGGTCACGAAGTATGAGAAATGCTCCGATTTAATATATCGCGTGTTGAGTCTATGTATTGAATTTTGATAAAACTACATACATATACAAACATAAATACATACATATATACAATACAAACAACAATTTTGTAAATCCTCAATGCAATATGAGACAATAGTAATAAATGTTATTTGGAGTCAAATCTGAATATTGTAGACAGACGAACCGACCCTTGATACTATCCAGAAATGCAATTTTTTTTTTTATATATTTAATCGTTTTTTTATGATCGTTTAAATTTTCACTTCATTTCCTTCGTTAACAATGAATTGATCTACGATTAATATACAATTGAATTCATGTTTTATCATAAATTTTTATTCTGCAATTTCAAAATACTACTACGAGCGAAAAACAAATTTAAAAAAAAACACATACGCATACCAACACACCAACAAACAACACCAAATAAACAAACATCAAATTGCATATATACTATCCAAAAAACAAGGAAACCGACAGCTACACCCCATTACAACTGCAGGGATTTTGAGAGCAAGAAGCAAAAATCATCATGCTTGAAATAGTTATATTTGAAAACAAGATACTTTTTTTTCTAAAAGTTTGCCCCATATCTTAGAATGTGGAACGAAATTTGCAGAAATAACAACAAAAGACAAGCTCAGTAATTGTTAATAATATGCTTCTTTGCCTGACTCAATATTAGCAATTCAAGAAGTGATAATGAATACACGGGAAAAATATAATTGTTAAGGTTAGTCGGCCATTAGCGTATATTTTATTCTTATTCATTTTTATTTCATATTTTAAATATGTGTTTGTAGTTTAGCTGTAAACAAAATGAAAACAAGATAAACATATCGAAAATATTTTAAATATACCAAATTCTAAATCATAACGGTTTCTTTTGCCGCGCCAAATACACACCATCGGTTGCTGCAATGTTATCGACAATTCGTGAATAACAGAGTATTAACAGTGCTGTAAGAAAACGACCACAGAAAATAACAGCTGCGATAAAATAGAAAAATGCACTTTAACATTTTTTTAAAATGTATTTTATATGTTATTAATGTTTATATTCTGCAAGTGTTAAAAAAAGTAAAAAAAAAATAATATAAAACTCAACACCCTTAAAAGTTTAAATATCAATTGATAAATATGCACTTTCACATTAATTTCCTTACCTATTTTTAATGTTTGGCATAGTTTGAAGTTCGCTATAGAGAGTATTTATTTGGGCAATAGTAAGAATATCCAACGTATTTTAACTCTTACCCACTCAATACATTATCGCCAATTTTGTCCGTTTTATTTATACAATTTCTTCGATCGGATTTGAAGCATGTCTGGCTTTCATATATAACCATTTTGAATAAGCAAAAAAAAAGTAAAAAGCATAACATTGTTCGATAAACTATTCTGGAATTATGTACAGAAATATATTAAAGTATGAAGAGCTTTAACTTACATCTAACTTTAAATTAACGGACAGTTGTGCTACAAAGTGTTGCGGCTGCGCAGTCCGATTGCTAGCGTGTATGGTGAGAAATTACAATTTAAATACGCGCCAAAAGATAGAATGTACAAATTTAAAGAAGAAGAAAACAGCTGATCAATATGGAATGGTTAATTTGTGCATAGTTTCTTTTGTCTTGTAAATGTAATACAAGGTTAGTGGCGATTGGGATTTAAATAAATGGTTTAATTTTTGCCAAACGCAACATTATAATGGAGTTAAATTCACATGGGGAACAACGCGACAAATTACACAATGAGTATACGGTAAGTAAGGAGTGAAATTAAAATGATTGTGGCATAATAGAAAACTTTCACATTTCACAGCTGTCAGAAAAGTCAACTAAAACGTCTTCACTTCATTTGGGCACAATACCATTAAAAGCAGTTATGCTTTTCTTGACGGCAACTGTGCTGACAGCCGTACTTGTTGAACTACTGCCATATTACAGTCAAATTAAAAATAGAAAGAATAACACAACAGACACAGAAATAATACCAAATCGCAGACGAACTTATTCAGTTTATAGCAACAGTCCAACAGAGGAGCATTTGGTGCATGTTTTGGATCTGCTTCAAAGATTTGGCTATGAAAGAGTTGAATTGGCAGATGGTAACTGGGACTTGTTGTGGGCCCATGATTATCCATTTATGCGTAATCCAAGTCTAAAACAGCTTGGCGATAATCAGTTGGTTAACCATTTGCCCGGCTGTGGTTATTTAACCAATAAAGTCGACTTATGCACGACGCTTTTGCCCTTTTTACCTCGCGCTTTTCGGCTTCCGGGACAGAAAGATGACTTTATGGAGTATGCAGCAGCACATCCGAATGCACTCTTTGTGCAGAAGCATAACGAACACCGGCACATCAAAGTGAAAGCTCCCAACGATATTGATCTCCAGTCGAATGAATCGTTTGTCCAGGAATTCATTCAACGACCATTTTTAGTGGATGGATTTAAGTTTGATATTGGCGTTTATGTTGTGATCACATCTGTTAATCCATTACGGGTCTATATCTATAATGGGGATGTCCTGTTTCGGTACTGTCCTGTCAAATACTATCCCTTTGATGCCGAAAACCAGGATAAATATGTTGTTGCAGACGATTATTTGCCCAGCTGGGAAGTTCCCTCGCTACGAAAATTTTACAACAGCTACGGGGGAGGTATGCGTACCTCCTTTGAGGCCTATGTCCGAGATCAGCACAAGGATCCATCCAAAATATGGACACAAGTCGAGCATATCATACGCACAACTATTCTATCGAAAGAACAGGATATAATAAATACTCTACGTGCATACAAAACGCACAAGTTCTTCGATCTATTACGGTTCGATCTGTTTATTGATGAGGATCTCAAGGTGTACCTCATGGAGGCCAACATGTCCCCGAATCTTTCGTCCGCCCATTTCAAGCCAAACGCACTTTTGTACGAACAAGTGCTTTACAGTGCCCTCAACTTGGTCGGCATTCGACCTGTGACTGACTTTGGAACTAGTGGCAGCAAGTATGGTTTAAAAATGAAAGCAATTATATTTACACATATTTATTATTATTATATTTATTACAATTTTATTACAGGCTTTCTGAAATTGTAACTGCTGATAAGAATTTGGCAACGGGGCTCAATAATTGTGCAAGCAACGATTGCAACCAATCATGCAACAGAGCAGAATGCAACTTGTGTCTGCCTTGTTTGAGTGGCACGGAATACGAAATGCTTCGGAGTGCACACGATGAGCACCTGCATCGCATTGACATGAAGCGTATCTTTCCGGAGCCAATAGTAAATATTATTTCATATTGCCAAAGTCTCTTTTTTAACCATTATGTATTTTCAGCATAATTTTAACACATATGATTTTAATGTTGAAACTAAAAATATGACGAAAAGTAATGCTTGGATTTCTCGTTGGTTTTACAATAAATGTGAATATGATCGTAACTGGTGCACGTGACAACAGTTTTTACGGTTGATTACAAGTGAAATATTTGCCAATGGTAATTTAATATTTAACCTTATTTTGAATGCCCGAAGACTGGAAGGAAAAGCAGTGAAATTATTGGCCTATATTTTTGTATTTTTGAATTCTTTACAATAAGAGGATGAAATATTTATCTATTCTTGTATGCGTAAGACAACGCCTTTTGCTTCATATCCAATAAATTTCCAATAGATTGAAAATTATACTCCATCCATATTTATATCCTGTTAATTTACTTAATGTGAAATATAAACTGTGAAATTAATTATATAACACATTGTCAAATTGTAATATAATTTTAGATATTAAACTTTAAAATAAATATACAATTAATTAAATTAATCAAACAGAATCAAATTAAAGTTTATTAGACGGATTGCAGATGCATATTTTGGAATATACTTTCAATTTAAATAAACATATGTGATTTCTGAGTGTTGCATTTGGAACAAATATGCTTTGTGTGACGCCAACCTGTGTGACAAATTATATAGAAATTATAGTAAAGTGCCGAAATATATTGATTTCGGCAGTGCTTAAATCGATTAAATATAAAAGGGAAAGCCCAGCAACAGAATCCAAAATGAGCATGTATGCAAGCTTTCTTGCAAGGGAAACAGTCTGTCCTTACTTGGGTAGTTACCCAGTTGTGGCACTAGGGGAAATGTGCCCATTGACAGAATATTGACAGAAGCTATTTCACTTTTCGGGCGTCGCCCTCGCCCTTTGACAGACGTGACAGTCAACGACTACAGCGACCTCCCACCCCGCCCATGCTCTCACGTGCGTACCAGCTTGCGGCCAATAAGTGTGATGGGGCGGCGAGTGGAGGGGTTTGGGGCATGGACGAGCTGGGCATGGTTTCCGTCCGTGCCAAAAGTTTTGACTGCAATTCAATAAACAAACGGGATCATTAAATATTTGGCTCGCTGCATGATTTTGGGCGCCCAGTTCTCAAATGTGGAATGTGGATTGTGGATTCAGAAATGCAAATGGAAATTAATAAGCTCGAAGAAGAAGAGAAAGAAGAAAAAGGGTCTAGCCAGACCAGACCCGACCAGAGCAGACCAGAGCAGAGCAAACCGTCTCACCAACAGCAAAATTTTGGCAGAGCTGAGCAGCCAACTGTACGGCGCCTCGTCTAAGGTGTTTTAATGAATGTTGCCAGGATACAGGTGCCAGGTGAAGCGATTTTGTTATTTTTATTTACTTTGACAGTCAGCACGTGAAACTCAAAGCAAACGTTGCGGACTTCAAGTCGACCGGCTCTGTGTGAACTTCGACAATTTGCAGTGCATCGCAGATGCATTATTCACAATTAAAATTTTGTTGCATTCGGCAGTTGGCTTGTGTCGGTTAGCGACGCATGTTTTTCGAACCAAAGTGCTAAGTTCCCAAATGGGTATACCCAAGTAATCGTCAATTCACAATTTCGATCGCAATGAAACCATTCACGAACTTTAACTATAACTTTTCCCCGGGACGCAAGCGTTCAAGTGCGAGGTGTCTGATTTTCCGTGACCTCCCGCTGATTATAATCCTACACACGTAGGTTCCCATTGACGGTCTGGAAGCTCCTTAATCGACATATTTACTTAAATCTGCATACATATTATAAGTACGTATCAACTGTGTGCATCAAGTCATCTTTAGCAAACATAAATCATGGTACGGTTCAATTACAATATGTAAATGCTTATAAATAAGTAAGTATTGTGACCACAATTTCAGTCGCCTGGGACACATTCGGGTTGGTGACCCAGTTTCCTGAGTTAAATTGGATGCGTGTCGAAACCTAATAGTATTGAAGCATTTTTATGCGCAATTCCAATGCTATTCAAGCACCTAAGTATCACATTTTTTTTAAAAAATGTGGATATTTTTATACACATACATATTTAAAAATATATGTACATATATTTATATATATATATATATATATATATATATATATATATATATATATATATACATATATATATATAAATTTGTAAGTAAGTAATTATATATATTATTTCTTGTTGAAAAACTTAATAAATTAACATACATTGGAGTAATTTGTTTACACATGTTGATGCTATTTTAAATGCGTGCTTCAGATTTAGTTTTAAATTATTTAAGTTTAAATTAAATTACAATTGTTGTTTTTGTCTTTTAAAGGGTGTTATTAGGAACATACATTACATTTATTTGTAGCTTAAAATGCGCGGGGAAGGGAGAAGGGAAAACATCAAACTGATATGACAATACTTGTTCAACTGTTGATTTTGTTTGTTGGTTTGTTAAATAACAAAAATATGCATTTATTTACCTAGGCAATTCATATCTTATAATTTCAACTTGTCTTATGTTCTCTGCCTGAAAATGGATAAAAAGACAAGAAAACATTTTTGAATGCGGCAAGCGAATATTTGTGATATGTACTAAAATCTAAGCCATGTCAATCAGCACAATTAACCGTCAATCTGTCTACACTAATGTCTCCATCTCGGGCCTTAAAATATTTAGATGCTGCAAAAGTGAACAACTTTGAGTGTTTTCTACTAGGGTATTTTCTAGTCAAACACTTTCACGCAGAACAGACTTACTTTCCTTATTTTTATGAATTAACAAACAATGCATGTTGGGTGTAGGGTATCTGCTAGACATTCAGTCCCGACTAGACCATTTCTTATTATTTGTGATGGCATGTAGCACGCAAAGAGTTTGATCTGATATATGCATCGGACCTGTGGCCTACAAGGCATAAAAAAGTAAAAGTGTCCTTGACAAGAGTGCATGACGGCGAGATACTCTGTGCCAGCGCTGAACTTATTAATAGTTCAGTATCCGAAATGTGCTTGTAATCCTGAAATATTATTAATTAATAAAAACATAAAATGCTTAGATGCTAAATACCAAGGCGAAATCTCTTCTAAATATATATAAGTGAAGAGATTCGATATGGCAAAGATTAAATACTTTTGCTGACAGCAACTATTTTTAATTATTAATTTTATGCACTGCTTATTTCATATAATCACAATATTGACATAAAATTAATAATAAATGTATTTTTAACGCATGATTTATAAAGAAAAGGATTCTTGTCTACAAGGGTATTTAATATTCGGCGTGACGATATCCATATTAATTGTTGCGTATAATACTAAGCATGGAAATGTTAACCGTAAATACATACGTAGTTTATGTGTCCCCAATTAATCCGACAATTGCGAATTAAAATACGACATACCTGTATTTTTGTGCACCCCATTAATGCAACCCAAGGGAAAATTACTTATGAATATCAATTTGCTGCTGGGGGCCAACACATGCCTTGAGTTGACTGACGAATTTAGTTGTGTCAAACAAGCAATTAATAAACATTGCTGCCCTCTCCGAGAATAGCCGTAGCATGCAAATGAAACCTTCACTAGTCAAACTTGGTTATAGTGTACGGCAACAAACCCCGGAAGCCCAAACACTTCACATACAACGACTGCTGTACAGGTTCTCTCTCTTATTAAGTTTTTTGCTGATTTAAACTGAATGTGAGGAGCACCGGGCCATAATTTCTATTCGTCACCACAATAGAAATGCTCGGACCTTTCCTTAGTACTCGGCCTCCGGGCTAAAGTTCATGCAATCCTCCGAATTAATGGAAAGTCCAGTCGTATGTTTTGACCACCACTGGTAACCATAGCTATAGACTTTGCGGCAAGAGCCAGAGGGGTCATTTCTAGAACTTGCATGCAAATCGAGTTAGGGTGTTTCAGTAATATTTCCCTAAAACATGAATGTATTTATTATACTTTTATTTACACACATTAAGTATTTGTGGAGTTTTGTGTAAAGTTCAATTAGAAAACCTCATTTACGAATCCGTAATATATTTCTAGCTAATATTTAATTATTACTAATTATTACAATAAAATGTAATCATGCAAATTTCCTATAGCTTCTGTTTTTACGGAACCATTAGTCAGCTCTCAAACTATTCTTGGATAAGGAATTAATTTGAATTTCCACCAACTTTGAAAGCCATGGCCATAGCCATTCCAAGTTCCAGTGTATTCGCTGACTAGGACACGCTTCGTCCATATTCCAGGACTAGAAATTTAACATATTTCGGACTAGCTCTCTCGTTCAAGCCGCACAAACGCAAATCAAAACAGCCAAACCGTCCTTACGATGTGGTCAAGACTTCGTTTTATTTCTAATTTGTGTTTTCTACTGTTAACTAATAACTTTGGCACTTGTTAAAAAAAATAGTATTAATAATGTGATGTTCGCATTCTACAAAATTATTCAAGTTTAACAAAATAAAATTGAATTGCGACAATGTTATTTGTGTGTTTTAAGTGATTCGCTTAAACTGTTGCAAAGTTTTAAGCAGGGAAAAAGGCTTCTCTCACGTGTTGTGCTCAATAAAAATACAATTCATACAATTAATTTCGAATAATTAAAGCAAAATAACCAAAAACAAAGACTGCAATGCTTTTACGCAATTAATTTTCGTTGGGTGGTTTTAATTACAGAAGAAGTGCTACAATAAATCAACAAAAACAAACACAACCAAAAAATGGTCTAAATTTAGACTTGAGTTGTACTATTTTGTAAGTAACAATACATAAAAAGAAGATATTTTTGTTTTTATTTATTTTAAATATTTTATTACCTAAAATAAGTCAAATAGTTACAACAAAAATGTAATATACTAATTACTTTTATTTGGGTCAAGAATGTCTAAGCTGCAATATATTTATGCTCTTTGAAAATATGCCTGTCCAACATTTAGTGGCTGACCAATCGATAACTAATGTTTTCAGCTATTTTACTATGCTTTAAGGGTATTATATATTTGGTTACTTCCAACTGCAACGCCTAATCTCTAAATTTGTTTTGTATTAACAAAGGTTGCATGTCGAAAGATGGGTTTTATGTGACATGTATATTTATTTAGCCTATCTCCACAGCGAAGATAACAGACCGGAGGTAATCTGTTGAAATTTAATTTATCAGAGTCTTAAATTAAATAATTACAGAGAGAGATTTTATTACGTTCGTCTAAGTAATTGTCAAAATTCCATTAACGTCTTCTTGCTGAAGAAATTTAATTTTACTGCAAATCATGAAAAAGGCAAACCTATAAATGAATAATGCTTAAAGCCTGAACAAACATTGAGATGTCAGCAGATTAACAAACATTGAGATGTCAGCAGATTAACTCCGGTCTATGGAGAATTTAATCTTCGGCTTGTGTAAGATAATTCTCCTTCCTTTATATTTTTAGTTATCATCTTGTTTTTAAAAATGTGAAAAATCTGTGATTTGTACAATATTTTATATATGATCTTGTTGTTAGACTAAACCATGAATTTCCGAAATTGAATTATATGTGGAACATTCTTGACCTGCGCGCAATATAAAAATCACATGTACGTCCATCATCGGTCAAATGGATGAAGAGATAAAGAAACAAATTGGAGCGCCAGTACTCACAATTGTTTAAAAACATTTATTTCTAATTTGGGAGCGTATTTATAAGAAACAGTTTAAGCAAGATAAATTTGATTGGTTTAAGTTGTTGGCCTCTTGTCAGCTCAATTGTTTTAGTTAATGTCTTTCGTATTTTATTTTATTTTTTTTTTTCCTTATTGAAGACAATTTCGAGTTTTATCGATTTAAGTTAAAATTGTACGACTATGTACACACATACTGACCGAGGTTATTGTACCCAAAAATGTATCTTACTTTTCTGACCTTTAATCTCTTCCCGTCAACGCGGATAAGAAATTTATTGAAATGCATAAACTGGTTTCAGCCGAAAGTACTCACTTCGTACATGTGTGTACTTGTCTATGTATGTAAATATATATATACATTTATGTATGTATGTATGTGGGACTTTCAGACAACAAGCAATGCAATTAACCTAAATCAAAATAGACCGTTTGGTTGCGTGTAATTCGGGTAGTAAAATCTGAGTCAAATTTTAGCTGACTGGAAACAGTTTATTTTGTCCCACAGACCACATAGCCACTAAACTAATTTACTTTACGTCAATGCAGATGTTTACTCAATTCTATAATGAAAAGAGAGACTGCAAAAGAAATTAGTTTTCTGCATTCAACAATATATAATCAACAACTGGGAATCTTTGAGACAAGTACTTAAGCCCTCAACTTTGGAATGCAAAATTAATAGTGTGTCAATAAAGAAAAGAATTTATTACCGCTTAACGCCTAGCAAAACCAGTTGTCACTAGACTTCTTAATCCAGCAGATTAAAAAATTCGAATCCAACAGCTATTATCCTTATCAGCATTAAGTCGATCTATTCATTTTTGGATGTCTATAGAAGCAGGAGACATAAAATTAGGAATACACGTTTTTGTACACCATTGGAAGGTTCATTTTGCTCCTGGTTTTTTCCGAAAGTCAATCAAAATCGATTTCTAATGTTTTTACAGCCAAAAGCAACATGTTTATATATATGTTATCTTATATCAAATTAGTATGCCTTTGAGTATTATTGACAGCTGAAGCCAAGTCTAACTGGACACATAATATTTTGAATATAAGTTGCAAATTAATGTTGTTACGGGGCATTATGAAAATCGATACAAATCGCTTTTTAACGTGTTTGCTGAGCATATTTTCAAGGCCAAAAACTCAATTCATTATTTTTATATTAGAACTATGACATTGAACTTAGATTAAGTTAGGTTATGAGCACAGAAAAATAAGCACAACCATTGTCACAATTGTCTTAATTGGAAAATTGTGTGTTGGTTTTTATATAAATTAGGGCTACATTTTATGACTACGACACGAACTTACTAGTATTTTTTTATGATACCCAATTTTATAGTTTTTGTGGCATATTCTTTGGAGGTTTGGTCAAATAAAAATGGTTAAGCTGGAAGGATGGATCTATGGGGCTACGAAGTTAAAATGGGGAAAAGTATAAAAAAAACTCCGGATGGAATTATTAGGTCATGGTTATGTTTTTATTATTATTTTAAGGCTTATCAAAATATTAAATAATAATTTTATTTGTATTAAAATGTAATAGGCTTCATAACTAATAAAAATCCCTTCTTGAACTTAACAAAAGAAAACTCATTAGGCAATAATTAACAAGTAGCAAAGTTTACCTGTCTTAAGTCATAATTGCAGATTTTGTTAAATGTTCTACATTAAATATTACACAAAATAACCTAGAAATCAGAAAATATATATTAAATTTTACTTCTTGAATTGTTGCGTTACCTCAAATTATAAAAAAAAAAATAGATGAGCTTATGGGAAACATTTGATAAATAATGAATAAACTGTCATAATCAATAATGAACTGAAGAAATCATTAGATGTTTACTTAACATTTGGTTTCTGAAATGCAGTGATTGATAAAGCGGGTGGAGAGGAAGTAATGTCAACAAGCCATCGTCTGCTACTTGTGGTTACCAATTGTTGCCTTTTGTATTTTTGGTATTGCCATAAGCAAAGTTTTAGGCTGCAATGGCTTTGGCCAATATATACTCAACATCACTTGAAAAAAGCTGTTGTACGAAGGCTAATATGAGAAATGAGTCCAACATCTGTGCATTGTACAGGCTTGGGTTTGGGCCTTTTCAGACCGGTTTATGTTGCCGCCCGCGACAAATTTAATAACACTGTGCAACAAAAATTGCAATATTGCATATTCGTTTTATTTAAATCTTTAGGTACGGAACGTGATTTCACGCATTACATTACTAAGCTGTTTCAAAGTAAATAATGTGACATTTATTTTGTTGTGTAATTTCCGTTCCCATTTCTTTTTTTTTTACTCTAATTATACTTGTATTCAAAGCTTAATAAATCTAGCTTTCAGTCGGAAAGAAAGAAGAAAATTGTCAAATTAACTGGCAGACGATTGTGGTTTTTTTTGTCAGTCATTGCTGCCGATCAATTTTATATGTCCAAAATTTAGAATACAATTCATATTGTGTTAGCAAATGTGTCAATCAAAATATTTTATTATATTTTTTTGTTTCCATTTGAAACAAAAACTGCTAATTCCCAAGGATTGTCACTTAGTCGACGTAACTCTATAACTAATCTAAACTAACCTCTCCTCGGTATCAGAAATATAAAACTAACTAAAATATATATAATGGAAAACTGAATTACAGTTTTTCCCATCGAAAACGATAGATCATTTAAAAAAAAACACTTTTTACACAAAATCGCTGTTTGCAACAACAAAAATATAATTCGCATCACCAGTTAATTTAACTTTTTAATAGAGGATAATCCGACTTTGGCAAGCAAATGGATGTCCAAATATCGGGCTTTTGGAGAAAAACAGTCAGTCGCTGAGCTGAGTATGTCATCCGAGGATAATCTTTTTTTTTGGATATTGGATTTAGTTTGGTAACCAAGATTTGTAGCCATCTTTTAAGGTTCCGTGGTTGTGTTTTATTAATAGTGGCACTAAATCAATTTATTTTGGTAAAATAAATAGCCTATTTAAATTCTGTTTGTCCGCCAGAATTGTCCTGTTCGGCCCATTTTTAGAAATAGCTACATTAAATAGAACAACTCGTATGACAAATCCTTTCATGTATCACTTATTCGTGTGATTTCGTGTATAAAAGACTAGTTTCTTCAACAAGATACCAAAATTAAACTCACAAAGTTTGCGCTCTATAGATTTAGACAAATTTAGATTATTGAGAAAGTTTAACTGTATTCAATAGCTTGCACAGGAGATTGTTCCTGTGGAAAGATGATTTAATTTAGCTAACAAATTGATCCTTATCAAACTCATCAGTTATAAGTGCTCATGTGGTAATAATATTGAGAAAAAATAATTCACATACACAGGAAATACTGTTATATATTTATGTAGATTACTATATACATATACAAAGTGTTGACGCCTATATTCCTGCATGTGATATTTTCCGCTTTATTTGCCCGCTTACGAAATTACAGCTTGAGGCGGATCGGTCAAACGAAGAGAACAGAACAGAACTGGTTCGCAAACGTGCCATCGGCAAAGAGAGCGGTCAACGACGCAAGCGTTTTAAAGAGCGCAACTCCATCAGTGCTATCTACCTAAAAATACACATATATGTATATGTATATGTATAAATATACATATATAAATATATATATTTTAAACCGGCTTTCTGTGAGCGATCAATGAGCGTTTTCTTGACGATGGCGCTCAGCTCAGCTGCATCGGCCGTTTGGTCTTTATGCCCGATTGGCTTCTAGTACCATTTGAGCAACGACGGGCAAAACAACAATCAGATCTCGGTCTTGCATCTAAAGCATAACAAAACAGGCTCGGGGCGAGCGGTTTCATTTAATCGGGACCTGTATTTAATTTATCATTAAACTTGATATTTAAATTCTTAAATATATATCATAGTTGCGTGAAGTGTATGAAAGTGAATCCCTCTCTCTCTCTCTTTTGTTATATAATATACCACGTGTGACACAACATAAAATTATACAAATATTGAAAATATCTTAATGAATAAGTGCAAAGGCCATTTAAGCCAAGATAGTGGCAACATATCTCCTTCGACCTTAGAACCCCCACATGGAGTGGTTTAAAGTGATGTGACCGAACCTAATCCGATTTCTTCGATTTGTTTCGGTAAATGTGATACTGATAATCAGCGGCTTGCAAGAGACACATTTTATTGGTAAAGGTTTTGTATATATTTTATCAGTAAAATAAGTGCATGGGGTCGACAGAAAATTGCTTTGTCGTGCTTACTCTATAAGAATTGGCTTATCAGACCATTTTCACTCTAATAAGACTCACCAAAATTAATGATTTATCATGATTTCTTTATTTTATTTGAATCATTTATTAAATAAGGTTGCCGATTGCCCCTGATTCCTAGCTTAAGTTACAAAAGAAAACATGATGATCAGGCGGTTCTCGATTTCTTAGCTTCTCCAGCCCTGGTTTCGATTGCTGGCAATTGGAGCTGTTGTGCGAATGTGCAGCGTCATGCAGACCCAAAAATAACTCGCAGTGTTCCTGCTGGTTTTATTTTTAACAATTCCTTCAGTTCTAGACACTTAATAAGATTGAATGATCCGTTCTTCTCGTGAATATCATTTTTATTATTACAATAAAGAATCAACTTTTGCTTATCCCCTCTAAACACTTACTTAAAATTTATGTATAAATATATAATATAAAAAATCACAACTGAACAGTAATACAATTTGGTTTAAGACTGTCACATAAAGAGGTTGTTAGGAATCTACTTAATTAGAAATTGAGTTGTAAATGCTTTTTGGAAGACAACTTAAAATAATGAATTGCGCTGTCATTATGCAACTGTCTATAAAAATTTAATGCATTTTCAAAATGTTTAGTTGCGGCTTGTAAGGTTTCAGCCGTGTGAAGTTTTGGACTACAGCTGCAGTAAGTGGGCGTGGCTTTACCATGTAATGGTAGTCTACTGAAAGAGTTAATTATTTATCTGCCTAATAGGTTTTAGAGGTTTGTGGGGCAGTGGTGGGTTCCTCATTCATTTTTTTACCCATCCTCGAAGTTTGCTTCTCCTAAAAGTGTAACTTTAATTTTTTTGGTTGCCAATTTCTATTTAAATAGAGTACATTTAAAAAATTTTTTCTTGAAAGTTATTAAATTTTATTAATTTGTTTAAATATATTGAATATACATAATATCCACATAAATATACAACATCCAAATTTCGTGACTATATCGCCAAAGCTTTGGCCTTGAACTTTATATACAATCAATTTGCAATTATCGATGTTATAGATTTTCCAGCCCTCTTATTTTTTCACTTTGTCTATCATCGGAATCAGAATACAATAAATACCACTCCACAAGATGTTAATTACAATATATGTGTATAATTAAAGTGGATATTATACTTCTGTCGTAAAGTGTGCAACGCATTAAAGTAGAAGTCTCATTATAAGCCAACTCAATATAGCCATAATCGTCTGTCAGTCGAAATAGTTACTAAGCTGAAAGCCACCCAGACACCCACAGAAATTTTATAGTAATCGGCTCGAAGTTCAGTGACCTACATACGTACAAAAGAATTATATATATTGATACGTATGTATATACATATATAAATATTTAAATCGGATCGGATTTTGAACTCCAAGCCAAGACGCCATTACTAAATGGCGGATAAAAAACTTAACGATATCAAACTCCAAATTTATCTACCACAATTAGTTTCGCATACTTATTTACATACAAAATACATATTACAGAGGTAATACGTGATAAATCGTGCATTTGATGTATGTTGTATTTGCGTGCATCAAGTTAAGGTAAACAAAAAACCAGTCGAAATCGGCCTTGTCTGACCCACTTTTGGTTGCCGCAGTGGCAAAACTGACAATCTTCCGGCATTTTACAACTTTTTCAGAAAGCCAACAAACTTATTTATATTGCAAGCTTTCGTGTTTAAAAGTTTAAAAATATTTTACTGTGATAACGCATTCAGCGCTGACAGTACAAAAATCGCTGGCATGCTCGACACTGTTTAACTTCTTACTCAATGGTTTCATAGCAACCGAATGACCGACTAGTAAATGCCCTGCACACATTCATATGTAATATATGTATACATAAAAACAATGAAATAAACTATAACACTTAGTCAATCATAGTGTGAAATTAGCTTAACTCCGATCAACGGTTGCCAAGTCTGAAGTTCTTTGACATTCTAAAAGTGTAAGCATTGTGTAATTGCTAAGTGTCATTTATTTTTAATTCTATTATTTATATATCAGAAGCTACAAAATTAATTTTCAATTTTTGAATCGAATGCAGATTAGTAATGCGTTAAGCATTAATTTGCATTCAAATTGATTGCCTACTCTGAACAGTTGGCTTCGTTTCTCACGCCTTGAGACTGTAGATATATATAGCTATATATCACTATTTGCAACACTGATTTTAAATCGAATTAATTCTGTGGTTGCTTTAACTGTTTTCAGGTTCTTAAAGCTGTACATCTTATTAAGAAACAGAATAATTGTTGATTAAATATTTAAATAGAAGCTATTTCAGAGTAGTAATTTAATCACAAAATCAGTTTTTATGGTTCAACTGTTTCACTAAATGAAAAACATTTCTTTAAGACGAATTTACTAACCAAATGGTCAATTGTCAGCATAATATCGTTTTTTGCGGATAACCCAAACAAAAAATGATAAAAATTAAATGGCAGTTTCCCTTTTTATTGATATCTTTTACAAATTAGTTTTTAATTTCTGTTTTCTCCTAAGCTACTCATCGGATACCGTAGCAAATAATAAAAAAAAAGGTATTGCAGCTGACTTCTGTTTTAGGATCGCCTCATTTATAAAATTGGTAACGCCCCAGAAGAGCGCACTCTGGCATTGAATAATGATTGATGCAAGCCTTTAATCAAGTTACATCTTTGAAACAAATTTGTTGTCAAATTCATGATAAGCACAAGCTGAACTGGCACAGAGCCGACAGGTTATTTCTTAATTATCACAAATTGAAGCATGCTATGACGACTTATAGTCAAAACCTTAAGCAATTACGGCTACGGTTTGAAAGGATTAACAACACTTCAATTTGGTGTAAAAAACGTATTTTGATTAATGCAATTCTGATAGGCTTCGGAACTAAATTATAAAGCGATACATCCACGTTCGTTTCTGAAATCTTTTGATATCGCGATGCTTCGACGATGAATGTATGTAATGAGAATGTGTTCTTTCATGTGTACCGCAGCATTGCCCAACACTGTTTCGGTTTGTACAAGAGTCGTTTAACTCAAGTTGATCATTACAAACTCGAGTCGCCAAATGAAGAACAATAAGTGTGCGAAAGCTCACACAACAAAACACAATCATTTATGTCCAACGCCCACAATGCTGTCGTCGGAAACGTCGTCATCATCATCATCATTGTTGCGAGCTAGCTAAGCATGGTTAAAACTCTGACGCAGCTGTGGTTTTCAAAAGGAGGTAAATTATTACGTTATTGAGGAGAGTAATTGCGACAGACAACGCATAAGTGTCGTCTCATTGGTTCCACAACCAAGCCCATGTCCCGTGCTCCATGCTCCACCAGATCGTCTCGTCTGTCGCCTTTAATCTTGCTCATACTCATCATTCACACTCCGTTCTACGAGTCGCCAGCTTAGCTGATGTCTTTTTATGTATAGTTTTTTTTAAGACCCATTTTTAACATGATTATTAATGTATCGTTATAGTTACATTTTAAAATATTCGAATGATTTTGCTTATATTATTTTGAAAAATTTTAATTTAATTATTTATTTTTCATTCTTTTCTTTATTTTGCTTGTGTTTTGGTTTTTTGTAAGCTTTAATACGTATAATTAAAAGTAAACTTTGTCGTATTTACGTCTTTCTTGTTATATTTTGTATATTTTTTCTTCTTTTTTTTTGAGGGGATTCGATTTACGTTCAACATTGTATTTATTTATATCCCACAAAATATTTGAGTAATTTCATCTCTTACATTTTGGTTGAACTTTTCAAAATCCTATTTTGGTGGTCACTAATGCTTAGAAATGAAGCATCAGTAATAATATAGTTTCAAGAAAAATATTTTGATATATAGAAATGTGAGATGTGAGGAAAAGCAATTCCATTTCAGATGCTTTATTTTGGTTTATTTTTAATAGTTTATAGATCGATCACAGGGATGTGATAGATCATATTCCCCAGTTTACATTAAGCCTTGGCTTTTTAGAATTTGCAATTTTTTAATAGAAATCATAAATTAGAACGAGGAAGTCTATAGATTCTCTAACGCTAAGTAAGAGTTTGCCTATGGATAAAAGCACACATAAATTAAGCCAATTATTTTCATGTTTGCAATAACTTTTTTAAGGGGCTTGATACCAATAAAGTCAAGATTCAATTTGAGTGTTTTTTGCGCGTCGCCATCGTTAGCAGTTAGCCGTAGACCCCTCTTAACCACCATCAACAATCACCAGCACCACCAGCACAGATCAGTATGGTCAATAACAAACTGCCTGTGAATTTTACAGAGGTTGTCCACAGTTGGCTCTTTGCACCGGGGACGCGTCGTCATTGCCGCTGGCAGTCCCACGCACGTTTTTAAAATGCTCGTTGATGGTAGGCCCGTCGTTGTTATTGCATTCATTTGTGAGTCTTTTTATTTACATTTTTTTTCTGTTTTTTCTGTTTTTTTGGTTTTTTTTTTTTGCTTAATTTTAATGCAAGTCGACGGTGTGGAGCCCATTCCGCATGCCACCTCCGATGCAAAGGAACGAATCGTAGAACCGAAACAAAGCAGCAACATCATGACAGACCAAAATGACAGCACGACGAGCGGATAACACACACAACCTTAAGCTGACAGAGGCAGAGGCAGTGGCAGAGGCGGAGGTGGTGGCGGAGGAGGGGGCGATTTGGGGGCATTCGGCTACTCCGAAAGGGGGCAGGCCAAGAGGAGTCAGGCGATGACGGCGTAGATCTTGAAGTCTGTTAATGCTTATCATGACGATGATGACGAAGCCAACGTCATCGTTGGCAGCGAAACTAATCGAGTGACTTTCTGGACCCGGGTCCAGGTCCAACCCCCGTGGTTTGGCTTCAAGCTCAGCGTGCATATCTTGTGCATTGTTTGTGCTTTTCATTTACAATTGACTGTAAATTGCAGGCCCAGCTAGCAGCTATCAGCTTGCTGCTTCTTGTCTCAAACGAACGCTGTTAATTATAAAAACCGTGTGGAACCGCGCACAATTCTTGTAAAGAGTAAAATATTTTATCTCGACCAGTTCGATTATGATTTGAAACCATAGACCTTTGGAGTTTGGTGACCCGTTCGATGTAATTTTTATAGATAAATAACTCTTTCAGAAACTCCACTAAAAAAGATAAAGTAACTTCTATCAATCTTTCATTGGAACACTTTGCGTTATTTGTGTTTTTATAGATTTAGGAGGTAAATTTGGCTAATGTTTCTTATTTTTATTTTTAATTTTATTTAAAATTGAATGAAGCTGATTTTATTCGACACTAAACAAATCAATGAAATATGTCGGTTTCCAAAGTATCAGATCATTTAATTATAAATGTGTATAGTATGAATACAGTTGTCACATAAACAGTTTATCGAATTTGTCTGTTTTCCCAGATATCTCAGAGTACCCTTTTTTTGTACCCGAACCGATAAAATGGCAAAGCTATGGTGGTTATATGGTGATATATATAGTCGCTAGAAAGAAACATCTGCGAACCCATAAGTTATATACATAATATTGATCATTCTCAATATTGGCATTCTGTATATCGGCAACAATATAGTTACAACTCCTCGTATAAAATTCAAAAGTACGTAATTTTTTTTGTTTGCTTAAGCAGACTCACATTTAAATTTTGCCGCACCCTTTTCACATCCATTTTTCACGAACCAGTTGAATTGCCAAAGACTTTTCTATGAACGTTTTCTAATTACAACAATATGTTTCAACACAACTCGATCAACAGTGGAAGTTTGGAATAACTTAAGATAACAAATACAATAACTCTATTTTGGGTTGATAGATCCTGACAACGATACAATAGTCAAAGTTTAAGCGACTTATCTTTTGATGCTCACTTTATAGAGTCCAATAAGGTGTGTCCTGTCTGTTTTACATATTTCATTTAAAAATACCTTTAGCGTGGACATAATAATTATATAAACTGTGTGCGAATTCACTTTCAAGATCGGAGAAGAGGATATTCCGTAGTCTGGCACTCCCAAGTAAGGCTCTGTGGCACACCCAAAGCACACCCGCAGCTGCAGCAGTAAAAAGTTCGTCGAACACATATGTACACACAAATATGCACATAAATATACACACAGACACAGACACACATTGAAAAGTAGACGGGCATAAGCCGAGTGCTGGCTGACGAGGAAGGGGCCCAGACGCACTGAAAGTCGGATAGACAAAATCCAACAATCCCCTGTAATAGTGAAGGCAGGAAAACATGGACAGCCATGCTGAAGGACGGTCATATCACGGTCGGGTACGGGTTGAGGCGAGTGCGGTTTAATAAAAGTGTATAAGCAGTCTGCATCGTTGGCTGGCTTACCTGGCTGGTTGGCTACCTAGCTGGCTGGCTGGCTGGCTGGCTTACCTGGTTACCTGGCCGTCAGGCATAGCAGGCTGGGTATATGACTTGCTGGTGCTGGTCCATTGTCGTGAAGCAGATTAGTTTGCCATCGGGTTCAACTTTATTTCCAACACATTTTTTTCATTCTAGTTGAATGCAACCATAGCTAGTTGCAGCAGTTGCAGCCACAGCCGTTCAAAGCTGCATACAAAAGTTGTTGCTCAGCTCAGCTCAACTCAAAAAGCGGCTGCTGCATTTTTCGCATGCGAAGTCAGCCTAAAAATTGAACAACGCCCAAAATCTTGTTTTTCAGCAGAGCGAACTCACGATTTTTGGGGCGATCACAACGCAGACCAGACCAGACCAGACCAGACATTAACTACTTACCGTACCACAAGGAAGGACATTCATCGTACAGGGCAACATCAACCAGCAATGGGGTCGAAGTTTATATACTCTTCACTAAATGCATGATTGCTGCAAGCAACTAAATTTAATATTATTATGTTGCAACTTAATCTTTTCTAATAAACACCCAAGCTGTATAACTAGATTTTAGATCAATAATTGCCTAAACTTCTAACTTGAGCCAGTTCTCATGTCAACAGATGTCAAAGGCAAGGGGGAAAAAAACTTCCTTAAATTTCAAGCAAGAGTTGAAAGAGTATTTTCACGCATATGAGGCAAGCATAATGAAGCACGAATAAGCAATTTTAGCAGTGTAGTCCATTTCATAGAATCTTTCAAGATTTTCTAACAATTGCTGTTTTGAAGAACGTTCTTTCAATTAATCCAGTTGGAGTCTAATCAATATTGTGCAAATTATATGTATATGTTATTATTTAATTATAATTAATTGTGTTTTGTGAACATCATTATCATTATGCAGCAACTAAGATAATGGTTTACTTCATAGCTTTGCGGATCTAATGTTATGTTGCACATAGCCTTTTAATCTCTTAAGAAGAAAAATTTCTTGTAATATAAGAAAGTGATGAAAGAGTTTTTTTACATGCATAAATAGTATGAATAAGCAATTTCAGCACTACACATCGTTTCCAAAAACTTTTCAACATCTTCCAAAAGTTGCTGTTTTGAAAACCTTTCTTAAAATTATTCCAATTGCTTTAGTAACTTATCAATCTTCTATTTAAGGAACATTTTGTCATATTAGAACAATAAAGATATCTATTTATTGATCAGTGTTGGAAATTGATAAAAAATAAATACCAATGAAAACCATCCAAAATAACCATGTTGAAATAAGCCTAGTAATGAATATTACAAAATGAAAGAGGTCGATTTGTGATTAAGGAACAATAAGCCGGAGAGATAATTCGGCTGATCTGCTTCTCTCGAAGAATATAGGAAAGTGTTAGAGATATTGTATTTTTGAAAACAATGTGAAAGCTCTTCTTAGCATATCAAAAATATCAATGGATGCATATCCCTTAAATTAAGAATCCATATGTTTTTTATATTATCAATTATTAATCGAAAAAAAAGAGACAAGCTTTTAAAAATTAAAATAAAATAAACGATTTAAATGTCATATATTTTATATTAGTCAGTTTTCTCACCCGATGTATGCTGCCGTAAAATTTTTATAAATATTGCAGTTCTTTGAGAAATTACTCAGAAAGCTTTGACTTGGACTGTAGTCGCACAAGCCTAATGCTTAACGACAAAATATAACAATCCAAAAAAAATTCTGAATATATAGTTTGTGCAACTGTAATAGTTAGATGGGTTCCGAGGGAAATCAAACTAAAAATTCACTTAGAATTCATACCTCATAATCGAGCAAGATCCGGTCTCCAACTCAGAAAAATAAGCGTTGCATTGATTCTAGACTGCTGACGGGTTCTGACAGTAAGCAATTATGCAAGAGTGTATAAAGGTATTTGAAGAGGCGTGGCTGAGAGCGTTATATATATTTATAACTTTACACTCTCAAGGTGTGCAGAAAAGAAACAACAATATTAGAGTTTATTAGTATCGAGACTGTTAATGGTATATTAATCTCTGTTGTATATTTTATTGTTTCTTAGATTAATGCAGATTATTATTATTATTATTATCATACGTTGGCATACCTTTTTAAATTTTTACTACTTTTTTACGATTCCATTTAATGCAAATATATTTTTTGAGCCTGAAATTGTTGCACAATATCTATAATTTTTTTATTTTTGATATGCATTTAGAATTACATTTTTACTCAATTTGAGTTCATTGAGTACCAAGAAAAATGGCTTCTTTTATTTTACTTCGAGTTTTCTATTTAATTATTGTGTGACAGGCGCAAACTCAATATATATTTAATATCTGACTATTATGGGTTGATAAGTCTACAATATTAATTTAATTTCATTGCTTGAACTTTTAACATCTGTGATTTGTGAAAGTATAAATGTTTATATTTGCCTATTTGATTCAGACTGTGCTTCAAATTAATATTTTGAGAAAGGATTACAATATATATCAGTATACGATTTTCCTGCAGATAGCATACAGAATAACAAAATAAATAAAAATAGTATATTTTCCCAAACATTAATACCATTAAAATAACGAATTATTGCTTTCGATGCTTCCACTGCTAATGGGCTCATGTTGACAATCAAAGTTTTGCGAAAACACAATTTGGACTGAGATCTTGGAGAGGCTAGGCTGCCTGGCGTCAGCACAACTACAGCTACAACTACAACAACAGCTACAACTACAACTACAACTACAACTACAGCTACAACTACAACTACACAAGAGCAGTTTTGTAGTCCGGCTGGCGCTTTTTTATTTTCGTATGTGTGTTAAGAGAAATTTAACCAAATGGCACAAATATTGTGTGATACAATTGTTGCGCAATAGAGCCGCAGTCTAAAAACCAGTGAACGCGGAAAAGTTGCTGACAGGGACTGGGGAGTTGGAACTGGGAAAAAGACTGAGTCTGAGGCTGGGACTGAGTCTGAGACTGAGTCTGGGACTGGGACTGGGACTGCGAATACGACTGCGACTGCAACTGCGACAGCGACTGGAACTGCGAGTGCCACTCGGACTGAGGCTGGCGGCTTACTTGCGAATGCTCACTCGTTAGTATGTAATACTGGAGCCAGTCTAAGCCAAATGCGGGCCAAACATAATATTGCAACATACTTGGCCGTAAATTTAAACGACGTAGCGCCAAATACGAGGGTGCGAGGGTGGCCAGAGCTGGCTCGCCCCGCCTCAAGTCGACTCTATCCAAATCGACTGACATAACTGGTCATTCGCTTGTTGCTTGTTGCATGCTGCAGTTAAGGACACGACGATGCAGCTGCATAAACTGGAAATTCGCGAATGCAACTAGCTGGCAGGCCAGACACTCCGACAGAGCGGCGGACAAAACCGGATTCGCAATAAGTTCGAGTTTGAAGTTTGAGCTGAGCAGCATCAAACGAGGCACAAATGCAGATGCAGCGGCTGCAGCATCGGCTGCAGATACAGTTGCTAATTCCATCCATTTGCCGACTAGATGGATGGATGCAGGCAGCGTGACGCGTTCGAGTTGAGGGCAAATACACGAAATATCCTCTGTCAAAAAATTAACTTCCACCATGTGGTACTTTTTCCATTGTGACTTTGGAGACATTAATATGTTTATTAAAACAACTAAATTGCATTTTTTAGTTTTTTAATTTTATTTAGGAATAGTAAAGATCTTAATCCAAGTGTTAAATAATATCAGTACCAATAAGAGTAATAAAAAACCGCCCTATAAAGCTATTAATATTTTTCAAAATAATTTCGAAGTATATGAAAACCAATTTTAAAAAATTAATCTGTTTTCTTTTTGTTTTAGAAATATTTTGTATTAATAAGAAATAGATTTATAGTAAGCATATAAAAAGTAGATTTGCAAATCGCTGATTTTTACAAAACATTCTACCAAGTGATGAAATAACTTAATAATAACAAAAAGGTTTACGAGATTTCCTACAATTTTGAAATACTATTGAACTATGAAAATATGCAAAATGAGTTTTAGGAATGAAGGGCCGTAATTATAACATACCCCATGAGTCATATGAATTTTCCAGATTTGATTTTCTTAAGATCGTTTTTGATAATTTAGAAAAATTTTTACATTTTAGAAAATATATATTAATATTATTACTCTGTGCCTAAAGAGAAAAGGTTAAATGTTCAGTCATTTATTCGTTCATATTCACGATACTCTTCAGCTAAAAATATATATAAATAAGTTTCCTTAATAATAAAATGATTTAGAAACTACGATTATCAGACGCTTTAAAACTGTGATAATTATATTGCTGTTTGTAGTCGACACAATGACCTAAAATTAAAATCGCCCTGATAATTAAAAAAAATATTGTGGAAATAATGTAGTTTTTTTTAAAATGTTTTTCTTTCAAAACAATAATATTTAGTGGGATTTTTTCTAAGTGTCATCAGGCGAATTTGTCATCAAACAGTTATCCAAGAAACTTAGAACTATTGCTATAATTGCTATGGTATAACATATAACAATGTTTATATACACATAATATGACTTAAGCATTGCGGTCAATTAAACCACACATAATATAAACCGTTTCTAACAAAATCGTTTGGTATCTTTGATTACAGCAATGGCTTCCAGCAGTAGCAACAGTTTTCACAGAAAAAGTCACCGCTTAACACATGTGCCGCAATGCGGTCTCAGAACTGCCGCAAGCAACACGAATGTGGCAAGAAGGCAAGAAGTAGAAGAAGAAGAAGAAGAATGCTACTATTATCAACCACCTACCTCCCAGCTTCAGCTTCAGCATCAACAACAGCAACAACAACAACAACAGCAATGCCGGCAACTATTGCAGTTTGTCCCATGGCTGAGCGCAATGACCGCATATCGATTGCTGACAATCAGCCTCCTAATTGGAATTCTGTGTCTACATCACGTTCACGGAGCAGATCCCAAATTCGACCCCTCCACGCGCATGAGGCTGGTGCTGGTGCCGGCCGACGCACAGGTCGGCTCTGTAATCTACAGATTGCGTGCCACTGACGAGGAGTTCGACTATCCACTGACCTTTGAGTTTATGGGCGATGCATCGTCGTCCACCGTCAAGGTGGAATCGCTTCCATGCACCAAGTACAATTCGGTCTGTCAGGCAAATGTTGTCTTACAGCGACGTCTTGAGCCGGGCCGCTACTATGACTTCCAAGTCTCTGTGAAGGACACAAATGGTGGCATGACCACGCAATTGTGCTCAATTACAGCCACCAATTTTAGCACACCTCATGACCTTATATTCCCACATAAGCCGGGCATCATCATGATACCAGAGGTGAGTTCCCAAATCAAAAGAATTCTAACTATCGTAAATTGTTACTTATTTTAAACGAAAATCCCTGTATAATGAAGTCAGTGACACTAAAACTGTACACTTAGAAGAGAAATCTTCGCAAATATGGAAATCACACTGAAATCAAGAAACTTTACTTGTTTCTAGAAATAATTTCTTAATATAACAATTCTTGTAAAATTGTAAAAAAAAAACTAAGCAAGTGTTCTACTTTTGCATATATTTTATAAACTTAGTTACGTAATTTAATATTGCCTGCTTAGTGCTAGTATTCTAATTATTTGAGATTCATCTTTGATGTCTTTATTCTTTACGAAAAGATTTATGCTATCCAAAAACGGAAGAAACAAACTTGATCTACGTGTATACGTAGACTAACATTGTCTCTATTCTTTGATATCAGAGAGGTTAGGATTGACCATGCAGTCAACATTAAATACTTTCTGCGGAGGTATTCAAATAAAATTATGAATAAGAAAAGCTAAATTAAACAAATATAAAAACAAATTAAATATTTATATTATATTATTTTTTATATATGTATATACGATGGTATTTTTTACTTTTTTAAAGGATGCAAAGCGAGGCTCCGAACTGGATTATGTTATTGCTCGTAAAAACCCACTGTTTCAAAAACCAGTCTACCTTGAGTTATGGGTGAGTTGAAGAAAAAAACTTATTTAAATAAACTACCATTTGGATTTTAACTTTAGGGTTCGCCATTATTTGCTATAAGACAAAAGATAATATCTGCTGAGACAACGGAAGGCACCGTTTTCCTTTTGGGGCCGCTGGATTTTGAGAAGCAAGCAATGTACCATTTGACAATTCTGGCCAATGTACGTCTGGATGAGTAATTGGAATGACTGTTATATGAAACCCCCAATTTTATATTTGACTTTAGGATGCATATGCCGAGCCTGGACAAGATGGACGCAATATCGCTGGAATGGAGATTGTTGTCATAGTACAGGATGTGCAGGATCAACCACCCGTATTTACTTTGGCACCACCGGTTACAAAATTACCACCCGGCATACTATCAGGCGACAAGGTGTTTAATTTCTTTAAGTCAATTGTAAAACCTAATCTTATAACTCATCATTGACTTTCAAAGATATTGCAAGTACGTGCAGAAGACGGTGATAAGGGAAACCCGCGGGAAGTACGATATGGCTTAGTTTCTGAAAACAACCCATTTACCTCTTTTTTTGATATCAACGATACCACCGGTAAGTGCAACCTACAACAAAATTATCCAACAAAATAAAATAAAAATATAAATAAAGATAATATATTTTAGCCACAGCGCAGATAAGAAACAATAACATATCAAAATATTTTATTTATTAACACAGTTCTCGAAAAGGTATAGTTTTTATATTTAAGTCAAAATATTGATTTTTTTTCATTATTTTATTTTGTAAAAGTGTAGTTTAGCTTAAAATTAACTCCTGCTGAACACATATTAGTATATTAATTCAGATAGCTGATGTACCAAATATGAAGTAATTTGGTAATTACAATACTATAAAGTACTCCAAAGTGAATACATCTAGAAAACAATTTAATTTATATAGTAGCTTGATAAATTTTAAGCCGAAAACTATTACTAAAAAGCATATCTAGCATCACAACAGAAAAAAAAAATTAAATATTTATGTGTCCCTACAAAAGAAAAGGAATAAAGTCGGAGGGAAAGACAGAGATGATACACATTTACATACCATACGTATGTATAATATGTTATATTCTATATATGGAATTGCCATATTCTGCATTTTACATACAAATGTATTGTAAACACTTTTTTGATGCACTTTTTTTTATCGATTTTATGTGTAGACTGACTGCAGCACAAAGTATAAAAACAACAATGCAACATCAAAAAGATTTTAACATAGTTACTACTCGCAATCAGGGAGACCAGCCACAATCCGGTCCATCGTTAGACTCGTTAGATGCCCGATCGCATCTTTTATGTATGTACGAGTATGTATGCATGTATGTATGTACGAGTATGTATTTAAGTATGCACGAGAATGTATGTATGTATGTACGAGTATGTATGTATGTATGTTGCGACTAAGTTCTGGAAGTGCAATGTAGCTCTTGGCTCCGCAATGTTTTTGCTCTTCGCTCTTCGTAGTCACAATCAAGTCACAATAATTGCGTTTGAGCTTCCTTGTTTCGTGTTTCTCTGGTTCATTGCCAGTTTTTGATGGCAATGACTCTGTCCCAGGCAGAAATTGTACTTGCTGCAGACGAGAGCTCGAAAAAACTTCGTGACTTTGCCCAACTGGATCTATGGCATGTGTTAAGGGGCATTGTGGTAGGCCGTCTTCTTTCACAAAAATCGGCAGCATTCTGTTTGCATCTCCGTGGAGTCAAGGCCCAAAACAAATAAATACAAACAACATTTTTTATGTCGCAAATAATATACATAAATTGGCATATATATGTAAAGAAGTTTACGCAAGTTAGACAATATACGCAATACGGGCTAAAATTAAAGTAAAGAAGAAATTTTGCTTAAATAATCGAAAAGCCCACAACAGTTTACATTATTTATTATAATTTTAAATTGTTCTCAAATTCATGTATTTAATGTATTCATCTTCTTAATTTATAGCTTCTACGTTGTTCAGTTTAATTTTTTTTCAAGTGTAAGCTTCAACTTTCCGCCAGCATAATTCTCTCTTGTTTAATATGCGTTACTTGGTTTAAAGATAAATACAGGTAGAAAATAAACTAAATAAAAGAAAATAAATTTCTCAAGCTAACTCATAATTACTTTATGTTCGCCTTGCCTCTTTACGAGGCAGTTCGCCGTGAGCAAAAACTTAAATGAGAACATTAACGGCAAACTCTATTAGCATGTGAGACGTTTGTCATTATTCCCTTGCAGGAGACATCGGCTACCCCATAAAGTATTATTTTTTCTTTTTTGTCTGCTTGTTCCTAGACCTGTCAAAAAGTTCACACGGTTGCCTACTTGAATTTTATGTTGTTTTGTAGATAGGATGGTTTATTTTAAGAAAAGATTAAAAAAAATGGATTCTTAATGGGATATCATGCCACACAAAGTACTAAATGCATATATCTGATGGCAACAGGTTTACAGTGAAGATAATCACAAGTAGGCCATAATTTTGCAAATTTGTTTTTAATTTTGATTCTGATTGCATCGCATTGCAGGTGAAATCTTCTTAAAGCGACCGATCGAAGACATTGCGGCCATCACGCACGTGGGCGATCCCGTCTTGCTCACCGTAATTGCGGAAGAAGTTAAGGTTGGTCGTGACGAACCTCCAGCCATGGCTTCCACAGTGCAATTGGCGTTCTTTCTGCCGGACCGTACCAATTCACCGCCTTATTTCGAGAATGATCAGTAAGTATATACAGCTAACATAGGATGAACGAGCAAACAATAAATGAAAAAAAAAACCCTCTCCGAAGTATTCTTAATAATTTCAAAATACATTTTGCAGTATTCTTGTGTTGAATCCCTTTCAACCTTTAGTTTTGAGTTAGTTCGTCAGGCAACGAATGTAGTTTTTGCTTAGGTTCTATTCTAATTTGTTGATTTAACTGCCAGACGACGATTAAGCGAGATTTATCAGAAGATAATTTCTTAATGTTGTGAGAACTATGGTTCCCTTAAAAAACAGTTGGATGTTAATATGAATTAATTACTTAATATACTGGCTGTCTTTTTCTTGGTTTATTACATCTGATTTAAATGGTTGAACTACACTGAGAAAATAAATCGGCACCTAGCATTTTTAAAATTTAATTTAAAAAAATAAAAAAAAACATTTTGAATTTTTCAAATTAGTATATATTACTATTATATACTTAATGCTAATATCTTGTTGACAATTTCTTTCTCGCCGTCTGCTCGAGCAGCTACGTATCACGAGTGGATGAGAATGCCTCGCAAGGTTCAGCACTGACGTTCATCGATCCGTATGTGCCCAGAGTCTACGACGACGATACCGGAAAGAATGGCGTCTTTTCACTGACATTGCTCAACAACAATGGCACCTTTGAGATCAGCCCGAATGTGGCCGAACGCAGTGCATCCTTCCTCATCAGAGTGCGTGACAATTCTTGGTTGGACTACGAGCAGCGCCACTCAGTGCAGTTCAATATACTTGCCCAGGAGCTGGGTCCTGCCACAAATCTTTCGGCAATGGTCAATGTGACCGTTTATATCAACGACGTTAATGATAATTCACCGATATTCGATCAGCCAGAATATACCGTGGAGCTGCCAGAGAACATGACAGTCGGCACAAAGGTTGTCCAGGTCCATGCAAGTGACTTGGATTCGGGTTTGGGTGGCAAGGTGCGATACACGGCCATTTTGGGCTACCTGAATACGTCCCTCAATCTTAATGCGGAAAACGGTTCGATAACGGTGTCAACCGATAGTCACGGATTTGATCGGGAAGTAATGCCAGAGTACCACCTATATGTGGAGGCACGGGACATGGACGGCAATGGCAATCGTGCCCAGGTACCCCTAATTATCAGGCTAATCGATGTGAACGATGAGACGCCAATCTTCGAAAAGGATTTGTACGAGTTTATCCTGGCTGCCGATCTGACCAGTTTCACAACCAATGCACTCATACATGCCACAGACAAGGATGCCACGGCGCCAAATAATGTTGTGCGCTACGAGCTTATTAATGGAAATTACGAGAACAATTTTGTGCTCGACAAGGTAACTGGAGAGTTGACGGTGCGGCAAAAAATCCACCTTCGCTCCAAGAAAAGCCTCGGCATGCGAAGGCGCCGCGATGCGCAGGACATGATCATTTCTGATCCTGAAAGCGATCTATTCATACTGACCGCTCGGGCCTATGACCTGGGAGTGCCAGTCCGATTTTCGACGACGACTATACGCATCTATCCGCCGGAGAGTCGAAAGCGCATCGTCACATTTGTGGTGCCCGGAAGCAGTTTGGACAAGCGAAAGACAGAGGAGACTCTCTCAGCTATAACGGGTGGCAAGGTCTTCATTCACGAAATACGGCCACTCAGACCAGAAGAGCCGGGAGCCAAGGACCTACTTGATGGTAATCCCAACATTAAGGAGCGCAGTGTGGTCACGGCAACGGTTCTTTATGATAGCTCATCTGTCGTGGACATCTCACAGATACAACAGCGACTCTCGCAGCATAATAACTCCTACGCAATCATGCCACAAAACACGGCGGCCTCAGACGTAAGCTATCTTATATAAAAGGCTGATTCCACCACGACAAATATTCTTATCTATTACTGTTTGATTTTATCAAAACAGCTGATTGCATATCTATACGCATATCTATAGATAAATAGTCTTATCTATCGCGGCATTTAGGCATTAGTTTTGCATTTGAGTTCACAACATTTAAAGTGAAAATTTATCAATAAAACATTAATATTTATTTATTTATACGTAGTCGAGCTCACTCGACCACAGCTTCTTACTTGTTGTTAATGGCTATTTCTAAATTTAACATGTTTCTAGTTTTATCAAAAAAAATTAAAATTCTCAATGAATTGGGAAAAATTTGATTTTTTTTAACCTTTTAAAATGTGTAATTGTTATATGAAAATTGATGTAACAATAGGATGCATATGCGATCCATCTCCTCAAGAGTATATGATTATGATCAACAGCCGATTCGACATTACTATAAAACAAATTTAAAAATTAAAAAGATATTAAATGAATAATACAAAATTAATTAAAATTATGAAAGTATAATTGTATTTCAAGTTCAACGTTTACCTTTAAGTAAATATGTTAGCGGCACGATACGAAAATCCATAAATCATCGCCAAAAAAAACCAAATATTCCTGTAGAATTTCAAAAATTACCAATGTTGGGTGAACATAAATGTTGATAGTGGAATCAGGTTGCTAATAAATTGATTACCAAGCAAATAATGACGAGAGTTCCTTAACAGAATCTTACTCCCTCGCAGACGCAGTACAAAGCTGAAAACAAGGTTTTGTTTTGGCTGCTCATCCTGCTGGCCACTCTGGTTGCTCTGACAATCCTGATTCTGCTGATGTGCTTCATATGCTCATGGTGTCCTCTGTATGGAGCAGCTACGTAAGTACCACGAGTGACAATAATTATAATATATTTTTAATCCTATATATCCATCCCTTGCTTCTTGACTCGGTAACTTAGTCTCGGTATGTAACCCAATACAAACCACATTAAAACTTGTCTGATAAAAATAATATAATACACGTGTTTAGATAACAACAGATACTAATCAATAGTAATGAAATGAGAAAATGGATGGGAAAAACAACAACTACTTCTATTTCGATGACTTAACGTTTTCATTTTTGTATTTTATTCAATATGGGTGGTAAATTCAAATTAAACTAAACTAACTCGAGTCCATCAAAAAGGGTCGATATGATTGCTCTAGAGTATCGTATACCAAAGACTAAGTAAAGAGTTCAATGTAGTGAGGAATCGAAATTTCTCTTTAAGGCTCATATCATTTTATTATCATTGAATCACCATTCATTTGATCTTTAATTCTTTATTCTTCTCTTGTAGCAAAAGAATAGTTAATATCAGTAGAACTGAAGACGATGTACATCTAGTGCATAGAGAAATGGCAAATGGAAAACAAACAAAATCTGTTCAGGTAGATTTTGATCTATTTCAATTAACACACATTAGAGAGCTGCAAACACACTTAGAAAAATGCAAATTCGCACCTGTTGTTTAAAATTTCTTCTAATTTTATTTGTTATATATATCACTTTCAAATATAACACTTATCCACAATTCACATTGGTTTTGAGTGCACATCCCATTTCCGAGTTTCTTTTAAGTATTATCCACCTTAAATTTCTTTTTTTGAATTTTTTGATTAAAGTTTACTTTTAAATTATATGCTTAATTTATAAATATGAAAAAATACCGGAACTTTCAGGTCGCAGAATGGATGGGAAGACGAGAGGCCTGGTCAGCGGAGAAGCCATCAAATACGCGAACAAAGCCAACCCGCTGGGAATTCCGGAATGGCCATAAACAGCCAAACGAAAACTTAGAAATGGAGCACTCTGCTATTAATACCGATGGTGATGTTGTATGCCGTCCAGAGTCCTCTGAATATCAGCAAAGACGCGTTCGCATTAAGTATGAATCCATATATACACTCAGAAAAAAAATCTCCCTACATTTTTAAAAACAACTTTAAAACCCAAAAAGATTTTAATGTTCTTCGAAATAATTTCATAATATCAGGAAACATTTTTCTGAAATGTAGAAAACAATGTGGTTTTTCTATGATTAATGAATATATTTCTTAATAATATAAATTATTCCTAAAAAGTATAAACTTAGTTTTAGAAACAGCGAAATTTATATATCATCTTTTGGACATGATAATAAAGTTGTTCTATGAGTATATACCAGTCAGCGCCTTTAGAGTATTTTTGGCCATGACCATACATTTAAGAAATTAAATTTTTAAATAAAAAGGCGAGAAGAATTTGACTACAAAAGATGGAGAAGTTTTGAAAATGCAGGGCTATTGGATTTTCTGAGTGTATTAATTGATAATAGACTTGATAATAGTATCCATTTTTATTATAGAAACAGCCACACAGCCAAAGAAGACCCACATCATAGTTTTCATAATTCTAGAACTAATTTAATAAACGACCGGGACGTATACATTGAGGACGTAATGGACGAACAGCGTCTGGTGGAAATTAAAGAAAAACTGTCGCGTAACACGGAGAACAGGCAATTGGAGAATGCACGTTTCAAGAACTACGACAAGGATGCTCGACAGATTGACGACGACTCGATGAGAAGGCACGAAATAGATCGTGGCAGCGAAGTGGACTTTGGGACTGCACACAACAGTCTCAAAAATAAACGCGAACTCTTCATTAAGGACGGTCATGTCGAGATTCTGCAGCTGATGACCAGGGATAAGACTCGCGACGGTGCTGCCCTGGACGATGATAATATCTACGTGAATGTGCCAATAAAGTCGTCGACTAATCTTTCGCAGCCACAGTTGCTGATGGTGGACAATACAGGCAAAGAGATACTGATGCGGCGATTCATTGAAGAGCAGCCCGATGGAAAGCAGATTATTCGAGAGCATTATCATATTGTACCAGGTGCCACATACATTCAGTCAATGCCCAATGAAATACATCAGGAGTCAACGTTAAAGGGCGATACATTTCCCTTGGGTAAATCGGGACCAAATAGCATTGTCTACTCACAAACGGAACCGGAGGTGAAAGTCATACACACGCAGTCCGTTCAGGGCGAAGAGGAGCTAACTCAACTGCAGCCAATTGTGGGAGATCAAACGCTGGGCCACGAACTGGAGCAATCGCTGAAGCAACAGAATGCGCTCCTGCGACAGATCCTGCTCGAAAAGGAAAAACTCGAGACAAGATACACCCAGCACGAAATTGTCCTGGAGACCCAAAGTCTGCCGGGCCAATCGATGGCGATTGGAACACAAACCGACTGCGATGCCGGCACCCAAACCGAACCGACTGAGGGCTACCTGGGCAGTTTGAAGGCCCGGAGAGCACGGAGCGAAAATGATGATTCAATGTCCGAGGATGAGTATAAATATGTTCGCTTCAGTCCGCCAAATAGCCCCAATGGCATATACTGGCTGAAACGTCGTCGTCCGAAAAGGCAACCAAAACTCCGGGGCAACTCAATGCCAAGAAAAAGAATAGTTATGGTCGAGCAGGTGAAGCGTAAGATAAGGACACCCATACGGGAGGAGGAGGAAGTCAACGAGGTTAGGAAACGTGTGCCGCCCAGAAAACCACTACGAGAAACCAAAACGAGTATCCTACGAAAGCAGCTAAGCGATGAAAGCCGTAGAGTCGACGGTGCTCCTCTGCATAAACAAGCCAATGGAAATCACGGCAAATCCGAAGCCATTAGCCGAGAGGTATTAATCGAAATATCCGACTCTCTCGATGAACTTAGTCCAAGAAGACAACATCAACAGTACTACGATAACTTTGATGTTGAAGTCGATGAGAACAGCACCGAGTACTCAATTGACTCGGACGAGGGTGAAATTGTAATCAGGACAAATGTCAATCCATCTGGAAGAAATAGCTATGCTAAAAAGTCAAGCGAAACAGAACAAACCTATGAAGTGCACATGAGAAATGTATCCCACCAAAGTAGAGGCATGAGCACAATTTCACCAACAGAGATGCAACCAGATGAACAACCCGAGGCTAAACCGAGACTATCACGTCGAGACAGTTCGAGACGTAGCCAAACCTCAACGCGAATGCAGACATCTTCCGAGCCGCCAAACAGTCGCTATTCAATTTCCAAATACGATGGGAATCGAAGTGAAAATGGCCAAAATAATGATAATATTTCAAGTGAAATGAGAGGTTCAAAAAAATCCCTAAGTCGCTATTATCAAAGTGATACTGAATTGGGTGCTCTGGATGAGCAAGCAAATGAGCAAAAAACGGTGCCCAAGTATATGGAATGGTATTACAGTAAAAAGAAGACCCCCTCCTCCACGGAGTCATCCAAGTCGCACTTGTCACTAAAGAAAAAGAATGCCCCCGAGAAGCGTGTGTCGAAGACTCGTACAAAGTCAATACCCGAAGACTTAACATTGCACGACGAGGCTGGAAAATTCAAGCCGGAGCCGGCTCCGCGAAAATCTCCGCCAAAAGGCAGTCGACTACTGAAGGAAGATCGAGCCCTGAATAAGCAGCACAAGTCCAAAGTTGAGACTGACATCAATCATCCGCTCGTGCAGCATTCCGAGCACCGTTTCGAGCGAGAGAATGCACCGGAAGTGCCACCAGCTCCCACCAAATTGCCACACTACATGTATCCGGAGACACCGCCATATGCGACACCAACCGATAAGGATAAGGATAATTTATCGCAAAGACATAAACCGAAGCCGTCGCCCATTAAAGAGAACGAAGTCAAGTTAACAAAATCGAAAATAAATCTTTATATTGAAGATCCAAATGCTGCCATCCCTCCTCACCATCCCCATCCCCATCCGCATCCCCATCCGCATCCCCCATCGCAAGCCCAAAAGCAGTTAAATGCCTCAACTTTAGAGGATGACCACGACTCAGGAATTGCCATGAACTCCCTGATGAACAGCATGGGCCGTCGGAATCCCCTAGCTGAGAAGAAGAGCGTTTTTTCCATTGCTTACGATGATGTTAGCCGCGTTAAGAAAATACCATCGGGTGGAGAGTCTCCGCAATATTCATAAGTGCCGGCAACTCAGAACGTTTAATCCGAACAACCAATATATGTGATAGCCTCTAAGGTTCGTTATATTTGAAGCAACTTGTATACAACGCCCCTAAAATACTACACTAAATTAAGTCTCTTAAGTCTTTCGTATGCATAAGGTACATGACCTAAGTACATGTGTAAGGAAATTGCAACTAGTTTTAGTGCACAGATAACATAAACCAGTGAATTATTCAGTTTAAAAAGGTGTATTATAATTATTATTTGTATTATGCTTTAAAACCGCATTAAAAGCTATATAATATATAAAAAGACATAACAAATATTTATAGATATATCTCATCTTGTAAATTGATTTCCCTAATTTGCATACGATTTAGAATCACATGGTATTATTTACATATTCACTTAGACATATTTTTCATAACTTCATAACTTAACTGTGAAATTTGATTTAAATCTTTTGTTCCTAACTGTACACTCCCAACAAAAATGATCGTATAGTTCATTTAAACATTTTAACACACTGCCATACACTTAAGTAGGAACCTCTTCGTTCCCACTCAAAAAATACAAACTATGTTTGCACCTATTGCAGAGATTATTGTAATCGTGCCTCGAGGTACGGAACAGAGATTTCCACCCTATTAAGTATAATAACATGTATATATTATATATATTCTTTATCAGCCATGTCTGCCCGTATACATATGAGCATACACATATCACTGAGGATATTGCTCAAATATTAAGTTGTTAATACACAAATATATCGAAAAAATAACAAGAAAGAGTTTCATTATTATATGTTTGAATTTACTATTTCGTAGCAGAAAACGCAACAAATTTATTGCTCTGTTATTGCAGCAATAGTGAAATGCTGAAATGGATGCTATTTAACTGAACTCTGCTCTGTCGATTTAACGAGCAGTAGTAGTAGCAACAAGGCAATAAAAAGCACATAACGGATAAGAATAATCAGCTAAGGTAGCAGATTTGAAGGCAGATCCAGTTGCAGTTACACGGATAAAGCAGTAAATCAGCAACCGAATTGCTAAAGCATTAGCAGAAAATGCTAAACATACGCTTTGCCCTTTGTTTTTCTGATATTGGACCAGTATCAATAAAAATATCAATATCGGAGAGCAATGTAAATTTACTTATTGCCCTATGTAGGTTAAAGCTGTAAGCAATAGCAAAACAAAAAACTATACCGATTTTTGAGAAAAGGCAATTTATCTTTAAAAATTTCCAGGTGTGAAAAATTAAGCTTTTTAGCTATTTTAATTTATTTAATTTACCAATATCGGCCGAAATTTACTAGTAAATCACCTTTTTAATTTGGTAACTCTGGAAATATGTGATATATAGGTTTCCACAGGTGCGAGAGAGGACATTGCTGAACAAATTTTTTGATTCAAATTTGACATAGTTCAAAAACTGTGGAAGATATCGGCTTCTGAGGGTCTTTAAAAAATATACTATCCGATTATGTAGATTTAAGCTAAAATTTAAATCTGTTATCACTCACTCTCATGGAAATCCATTAAAGCGGACTCATTATTAATTAGCGACTGAACTTGAAAGGCTCAATTAACCAAAGTAGCATATCCGTCTTTTCACGATATTGCGTGACCGACCTTCGTTTACAATATGCATTTACCTACTGTTCAATTTTTATTGTTATCTTTAAAAATAGAAATGTTCAGCTATCAAACAAAAATATGAACAATAATATTAAATTAAATTGATCAAAATGAGATACTGTTTATTTTTAAATTAAATAATTAAGTACATAGTCAAATTTATAATATTTATTGTACAAAATAACAAAGACTTAAAGTCAATTCCAATAGAACGTCTCATTTTAGATATTTTCAAAAAATATACTCAGCTGTCTAACTTAAGATTTGATAATCATCCAAATGAGAACAATTATTTTATTTTAACGTCTGGTTTACGTTTATTTGTTATTTTAATTTTAATTTCATCAATTCAATTTTTTTTCAATATGTTTAAACCACCAAATCCAAAGAGTTTCTTTCATTATTTATACATATTGTTACAAAAATGATATTCTGGAAAAGCCCATTATGCATATAAAAATATAATTTTGTTCCAAAACTATTCATTTTTAATAGGCGGTCATATTATTAAAACAAATAAAGAAGAGTTCTCTTTTGCTCGCCTAAGATTGCATATTCTTCCTAACCGGAGTAAACTCACTCACACCCAAGTTTCATAATAATTTCAATATACATTTCACTTGTGTACAGCCTGCAGCAATGTACAATTTCAATTTTCTTAAAACTGTACTTACAAGTAATAGAATAAAAACAGAAGCTCTGTCATGGATTCCAGTTTATTAAAGCTTGTGAAAAATGTATACATGAATGTATCTCTAAATACATTTTTTTTCAAAGACGTCATCGTAATGCGAGAAAATTATGGTACTCAAAAAATGTTCAACTCTTGGGCACGCGACTTTTACACTCAGAAAAATAATTTACTTTTAGTAAATTGCAATGAAAAGAGAAAAATATTTGTTTTTAGATAGTCCCCGTAAGAACGCATGTCTTTTAAATCAAATTGTATGAATTCATTAAACTATCTGAAATGTTTTTGTAATGGAAGAATGTTAAAAATCTAAATTATAAGTCAGGAAAAAGATATTAATAATTATTATCAATTATTCAGAAAAATACAATTATAAAAAAAAACGTGAAAAATATATAGATAGAAAGAATTATAGCTGTTATAAAGGCAGAACCCCATTAAGTATGGTGAATTTATAAAGTTGAGGGGCATTTTTTTGCTGAGTGTACTTCACTGTGTGCTTATGCATAAAAACATTGAATTGGCGCCCAGCAGTCGGCAAACTAAAGAATATTCTTGGTGAATTGTTTGACAAGGGTGGAGAGAAATAGCAAAGCACAGTTATGTTTATTATATATCGCCTCGCCAGGCTGGAGCCGGGACTTGCTGGTGCCAGACAACGCATTTTAATCCGTATACAAACAATCTACACACATAGCTTGGAGCATATAAACAAGTGAGTAGAAAATAGGGGTAACAGTGTACAATGGGTCAAAATGGCAATTTCTTAGTGATTGTTTGTTGTGTGATTTACATGGTGTACTTCTTCGAAGTTAGTTTTATTGTTTTAAATAAGAAGAACAAAGATGAATGCTCGAATTTTGTCTTAAAGTTTTTCTTATTGATGAACATATCCGAAATCATGCAAAAAAAAAAAATAATTTTCATGATTATTTCTTATTAAAAAACATTTGAAGTCTAAGCTGAACTAACTATAATATATGAATTAAAATTAAGATCCGTTCTAAAAATAAGGTTTATAAACTTCTAGAACTGTTGGTATTCAGCACGTTCCTTACAAATACTTACTACATGCATCACATCTAATTATATATTAATACATTACATATGTACAATTATATTAAGAAAGTAAACTTCACCTTTGGCTTTGCTTTAACACATTACGTTTTATTGTATATGGATTTAAATAATTCAATTTTTTGAGATTCAAAAGAATATTTTGTGTACATCAACTCACACATAAATATTTATCAAACCTTTTTCTTGTATTTATAAAAATTCTAAAAATGCAAAAAATTTTCATTTTAAAAGCTATTCATATAAAAACATTTGTACGTGAAAATTATGTTTAATTTTAAAGATGAAATACCAGGCATAAGCCAGCTTAAACTCGGCTGGTATTATAAGATTATACTGAAAAAATAAAGTATTGAATTAAATGTTTGATTTCATTTTTGTACAACATACCTTTTAGATTATGGGCTTAATTTATTTTTAAAGTTGTCCACTCCATTGTTAATTATATCTTTCAAATTATTCTGAAGCTTAGTAACATCGTCCTCCTTCTCGTAGTAGACAACAAAGTAGACTATTAATCCAACAATTATAAAGATTACCAAGAACGCACTGATTATGGAAACAAGAATGTTGAGTGCGCAATTGAAGCAGCTAAAATGAATAAATGACAAATGTTATTGTAAAATAACCAGTGTTAACTAACGATTCGACAGTTTTTCGAACACATTATTCAAAATAAGTAATTAAGAGTTACATTTGCTTGCACAGATTTATATTTTTACACCTTTAATTAATTGCATACTTCTTTGTAGAAAATTTGAGTTCAAAAGTGTAAAAAATTAGATGCCCTTTTTTTTAGTGTGTTTTTTATATTAATATTTCGAGTTCATATACCATTATGAATTCCACTACCAAATTTAAAGCTTCGATTTAAAGTTTTGATTTTCCTTCTTCGAAAACAATTTTTTGTTTCAGATTATTTAAATACTTTCAAATTAGCAGAAAGCAAACAAACCAATGGTACAGAAGTTTGTAGTAAAATTTAGATAGGAAAATTGGATTAAAGTATTTCTAATTGTGTATTTTATGCTTTTTTCAAATTAACTTTACGCTTTTTGATAATCGTAAATATAGACATATATATATATATATATATATATATACATAATATAAACACCGCTTAGAATAATTAAAATTCTTAATGGTGATTACTTATAATAAAATTATATATCAGCCCTTGTGGTCACTTCTGTCCGTTCTCATTAAAATGTTATGTTGGCGTCCAGCTGTCGGCTATCTAAAATATACCCGTGGTGAGCTCATTTACAAGGGGTGAGTAACAAGTAGTTACGTCTACTTAGTCTCGCCCGAGTGGAGCCGGACAAATACGCATTTAAATTCAAATACAGACAGATGTATGTATAATTGAAGTGTATATATGAGTAATTCTTATAAAAGTTAGGGATGATAAATAACGTCATACTTGTTTCTATGTACGTCATATATTGTTTTATCGGGGTGGGTAATTCGAATTTGTAGAATATTTTTTTTATATGGGGGCTGTTATCGTTAAAAAAAGCATACTTGATCTGGGCCGGATATACGAGAACCCATATTTGAAATCTTCCTTCTTTGTTTAAAGTGTATTTATGTGTAAAGCAAACAAATTTTTTAAAAAAGAAATAAACTTTTATAATCTCGTGGAGTGTATATTTCTGGTGGTATTTAACATAAATATTTGACTATAAATATAAGTATACGAGCCAAAGATCAGGACACCTGCAACATATATGTCTCTTTGCATAGGGCTTGTTTGTTTGCGCTTGTGTTTTTGTTTTTGCTTGCACACCTATGCATAAAACCGACAATAAATGCATACAAACATAAACACACACTGACGTGCATACATATGGGCAGATATACAGGTTGAAGCGGTTAATTCTATTTACAACTCCAATGCATTAATAAGCTGCTGCTTGCGCGTAGTAATTGTGTATGCGTGTAAGTATGATGTATGATGTACAGTAATTTACGACAATGATAACATATAAACAAACTGTTGGTGCACTAATTTTAAAGCGTGCATATGTATATGTGTGTACATGTGAATTTACGCATGTATGTAATGCTTGTATCACTTTCACTTTACTTGTGCACATTTTATATATTGGTGTGGGTAATTAAATTAGCTTTAAAATTTTTAAATTTGTATATACAGTCATCCCCTACACACAAATGCTCGATGGGTTGGGTTGAACATGTTCATCCATGCATGTGTTCGTGTATATATACTTAAGTATTTACTCGCATTTTTATAAATACATATATTTATATGCACTTAGATGTACACATACATAAATGCATGTTTATTTTTAGGTAAATTAAACTTACCAGCATGCTACGTTACCGGCCAGACATTTACACATTTTGCTTTTGTTTTTAGGTTTGCTGAAATAAATATTACGTTAATAAACAACTTGAATTGTAATAATTATAAGGATTACTGCGAGCGAACGCAGGCCCACACAACATACCACGTCTGAAGTTAGAGAGAAACTGAAACACATAGTGTCTAGCAGCTCTGCTTCAGCAGCGGCAATTTGCGTTCTGTGAGACGAGCTATATGTGTGTGCAAATGTATGAGTGAGTACATAAATATATACATTCACCCATACACCAGTAAGCACGGTTTACTGATCTAAGGCAACTACTCAATGTTCGCAGTAGCCGAACACAATCGGATACTCATACACACACAACCGGAAGCAGCCGGGAGAGAGAAAATAAACTCAGTCGTTGAGTTGCCTTTAATTATTTTGAAAGTACATTAAATATAAATGTTCTGTACATTTCATTGTAAGACTGGGATCTCGTTTACTATTTAATTAGAGAAATATTTAATAATCTATTACAGCAAAAAAATTAAATAATTTATGTAAAATAAACTCATTTCACGTAAACTTTACCATTATTGATCTTTAAATGAAAATGAGCAATTTGTTGTAAATATATTGTGTAGTTTTTTATATGTGTACAATTGTACCTACATTTTTTAATTTTTGAAGAGTTGGTACATTGCATCATTGTATTCTGAAGTAACTTATAGAGCATAAAACAATTTTGGTTTGCGCACACAAACATTGTCAGCGTATAAAAATTTTTTTTAAAATAAATAAATTTAAATTTGGAACTTTCAAATTTAATTTAGTTTAACGGAAACTGTACCGTTATAATATTTTGGCTGTTCTGTACGTTATTAGTTAACATTAAGTAAATAAATAATCTAATTTAAATCTGTATTTAATAAGACAGTGAAAGCTGTGTTTTTTATAGAACCTATAATTTGTTGTAGTAGATAAAAGCCTGAGACAGACAGTAGCAGAGAGAGAGCTTATAATTGGAATGGGTGAACTGCATAGCATCAGTGCAGTGTGGCCGTTTTGGCTTTTATCATACAGATCTGTCATATATAAACGATTTCAGCAATTCTTATACAGCAGGAGATTTGCAAAAGCATATATTTCTATAGGAGCTTTTGATAAAGACACATTACCATAAAAATGTATATAGCTGATCAAGTCTGCGTACCATGCTTACGAATGGGAGAGGCTGGCAGGGCTGTGTGAAATCTACAAAGTTGAAGCAATATTTTGTATGAGAAAAAGTGAGCATAATTGTTGACGAATCTATCTGTTTGCTTTTGATAGTAATTCTAATATTTGCGGATTGCGAATGAAATGAAAACATGATATATACTTATCATATTTTTTTTCGATTAAAACAATTAAATAGTATTTTTAATTTCGTTATAAGATAGCTTAGTTTGTTAAATATTTTAAATTATAAACAAGGAAAAGTAAATTTACTCGCAAGATGACTTCAAAAATCGTAACGCTGTTGGCTTTAGTATCGATACCTTGCGCTATCGATGATTGGTGCTTTGCAAATGGAGCCCTGCCACACTCGATAGTTTCCGCTGTCATTACTAATGCCTGCTTAATTCCAACCATATTGTATCGTAATGGAAGCAAACATTAGAATCGATGATGAATACGAGCACGGAGAAAATGTTGAATACATTTTGGAAAATGTGCTTATGCTTGATGATGACAGCCCAGAGTTTAGACACCTGCAAGAGGAATACAATTGTCAACTAACACTGTGTTGTAAATGCACGACTAATACTAGTTGCAAAAACAGCGATTTTTGCTGTCATGCCGGTGGTCTTGAATATAACCCTGTATATGGGGAATTGGTATTAATCAGAAGTGCGTCCAGAGGATTTCCCACTATCGTTGAGTGCAATGATCTGTGTGAATGTGACCAAAGCCAATGCAGAAATCGACTTGTGCAATTTGGACCAAGAAAAAATCTAGAAATATTTTACTCCCCTCTGTATAAATCGAAAGGCTTGCGCACCATTGTTGAAATACCCCGCGGAGCATTCATCTGTGAATATGCAGGTGAGCTTCTAACACTGCCAGAGGCCCAGCGACGACTTGAATTGATCGATAAGAATGACAGATTAATGAATTATATATTATATTTTTGTGAATACGCTAAAACCAACAGTCATAAAACTAAGACCGATTTACTCGGGATAACTATTGTGGATCCATCTCAACGTGGAAATATTGGTCGTTATTTAAACCACAGTTGTGAGCCAAATTGTGAGATTTTGTCCGTGCGAACAAATTGCCCAATTCCAAAAATTGGTAAGTATTTAAAAATATATATTATATACATATAAAAAATATATATTTATACCCATATTACTTCTAGCAATCTTTGCCAAACGAAATATAAATGCCAATGAGGAATTATGTTTTCATTACAACGGAGAAAACATTGACAATGGGAAACCCAGTAAAAAATTCTGCCTGTGTGCTGCATCAAATTGTTGCGGATTCATGCCAAATACTAAAATTTAGTAAATAAATATTGTTGACAGCAGCAGCAAAAAACTATTAATTTAAATTCTATGTGTATTTAAATTTGGCGCCCTTTAACATAAACAGCGTAATGTTAGTTGTGGTTATATTATTTTAATTAACGCGTTGCTAGTTTAACAGCGCTTTCTCTGCAAAGGATTCCAGCTTATGGTGTAAATATACTCGGTGGTAAAACTAACTATTGTGCAGTACCATACTCAACATCTGTTAAGTTTTCGCATGCCTTACACCACTTGGCGGGAGTTAAAATCATAACTGCAATTAATCGCATAGCTATTATATGTGTAAGAATGAAACACATTCTTTTTATTTATTTATTTTACTAAATTGTTACTGAGTAATAAGTACTAAGCATAACGTGTAAATAACATAGGCCTTTGATTCGGGAAGAGTATCTTTGATTTATTAAAGTTTATTTTGGATATCAGTTTGTAACGCGGGCAACTTAATTGATAGCCATTTTTGCAAATCAAGCAACGAGCTCCGCTTTAATTCGTGCAGCGTATTTGACAAGGGTGTAAATGTGCCAGTGACACCCAGTTTCTGCAAGGATTCAAATGTTTCCCGTCCCCATTCTAGGGGAACCAAAGTATCCCTTTCCCCGTGAAAAAGGCGGAGTTCTGGAAGAGATCCATTGCCCGACTCCCGATTAGCCAGGGACTGATATACCACAGATTGGTGATTGAGGAACGAGGAGAGGGCAAAGACTCCGGCCAGTTCTGTGTTCAGATGGTAAGCGGTGTGCAGTGCCAGAGCACCACCCATCGAAAAACCACCTACTATTATCCGATTCAAGGGTATTCCCTGATCAACCTCATTCTGGATGAGCTGCTGGACAATATTGTAGCACTGAGACATGCTCTTTTTGCTCTCCATGGCTGCAATATTCACGGATCTCCGATCGAACCACACATTCGAAAGCTGACCATTTAGTGGGGTATATTTCTGGAGGGGAGCAGATGGATATACAATTCTTATGTGCGGCAGGTCAAAGTCTCGGCCAAGCAAAAAGCGAACCCATTCCCGTAAATTTGGACCGGTATCTCCGGAACCATGGAAAAATACCACAGATGCACTGTATTTTCGAATAGTTGATGCACTCATTGTGCCAGAGTTCGTCTAAATTACCAAAATGATTGCAGTGATAAGCAAATAAAATAAATGGCATGTATAAAATAGTATTACCAGCGAATCAGCAAGTATAAAATACCAAAATCGGGCGTTGCCACTTCGATGAAGTAAATATAACTATTTAAAACATATTTTACAAGTACAAAAATGTTAACGTCGCCAAAATAAATTAAATTAAAATAGTCAACACAGAAATAATTTATACAAACATTTACAAGATGTTTAGGTACCCAACGCATTTTACCCAGCAGAAGCCAGTTGAATAAATGTATTATTTTGTATTATTATTTTTTATTTTTAAAATGCCGTTTCTGATTTTCTGAATCAAATAGCAAATAAGAAAGCAAAACATAATGGTGTCGCAATCTATGGAAACATGTTCTTATCTCAACGAAAATACGCCCAAAAAATATAAAGAATTTTTGAAGTATTAAAATAACCCGACAGTGAAACTCCTGAAATATTTTTAGTATAAACATATATTTGTAAAGGGTTTTTTTCATTTTTCAGCTTAAAAATATAATTGATAATGATTTTCTTTTATCACTTCGATTCCTGCTGCTGTTGATTTCTTTCCAGCCTATCGCGTTTGCTTTGCTGGGCATTCAAATGATCCTGTACAAAACTCTGAAAATTCTGTTCCTCTATTTTGGATTTAGAATCGCTTTCGATCTCCTCATCTGCATCCAATTGTTGTGGCACAATAGTCGGCGCCATGAGGAATATGCTGTTGTCCGTATTACTTGGCGGATCCTGCAAATAAAAAGTTACTTTAAAAATTAGGTATTACATCAACAAAAAATATTTCTAAATCAAAATTAATATAATCGAATCTCCGTAATATTATAGGTTCTAAACCTATATTTTATATAGCCAAATCAATTAATTTTAGAAATTTATTTTCTGCATACTAATGAGAAATATGGTAATTTACTAAAATGTAGGAAGATTTTTTCTTTGAGTGTAATAAAGATTACTCACAGTCAGATCCAGGCCCATTGGCACCGCTGTGCCCGCTGCCTCAATGTGTGCCGCTGGCTGTGGATTCGCCTGCTGCTCGGCGAGGCGCTGCAGCCGCATCTTTTCATATACGGGCTTGTAGTCCTGCTCATATTCGGCGACGCAATCGAGTATGCGGCTCATCAGTGGGGCATAACCGATGCCCGTTTTGGCAGAAACGCCGCAAGTGATGAGATGCTCGTAGAATGTGTCCAGAGTTAGGGACATAGTGCGCGTCAGATTATTGACATAACTGTGCTCTTCCTCGAGTGCATCCTGGAACACCTCAAAGTCTGTCATCCACTCCTGCACAAAGCTGCAATCCTTCAAGTCAATCTATGCAAATGGGGAAAAGCAGATGCTTATAGAGAATTTTATTTAGAGTAGTGAATATCATTTAGAGCCACACTCACCTTGTTAAGCGCCACCAGGAAGGGCAAACGCGTTTTGTACAGAATGGAGCACGCGTAGAGCATGTTGGACATGAATGTGGTGGGGCAAGCAGAGCGCACCACATCCATCACATAGACAACAATCGTGGGAAACATGGTGGCCAGTCCCTCGGTGATAATGCTACCAGATGCTGACCAATTGAACACCTCAATTTGCCCGGGTGTATCAATAATGCACCACTTATGACCACGTTCGCCGGCACGACGAACGAGCTCCACAAATTTAGGCATTTTGGTGGTGAACATATTCAGAGCAGTTACGATACCGCCATTCGGACCCAGCTGGTACTGTTTCATCACTTCCTTGTAGTTGACCGTGTCGCGTATGTCGATGTGCGCCGCATACGGAACTTCCCGGCACGCCGGATCCAGGTTCACAACGTACGGATTGAACTTCGCCTGGGCGTGCTCGATGAGGCTTCGTGTGAATGTTGTCTTCCCAGAGCCGGCCATGCCGAGCACAATGATGCAAACAGGCGCATCTCGTATGCCCTCCTTCAGTACCAACGCATCCAGGTTAATGTCATCAATGCTAGGAGCTGCTTGTCCAGACATTCTTGCTGCAGTCTGTGGCAAAACAAATACACATGTTGAATAGGCATTCACACTGAAACGTACTAGTGCACAGTGTGGCAACTCTGGCAGCTTTTCATATTGTCCGCCAATTGGCAGCACTTCGCTGCGCCTATTGTATTCAGCAATGTAGTAACATCATGTTTTTCTTTTTTCTAACAGTACCCTATGCAATATAAGCAAACTGATGCATTTAACGGCACAATATGCTTGTACAAATATATATAAGCCACACCAACTATCAACAAAAATATATCTTTCGTCTCCAACAAACTGCACAACAGCTGCTTAACAGTTTGACACAATGTGAAAATATACTTTTACAGCGTTTCTCTGTGCAAAGAGAATTCGCTAATTCGACGACTGCTGCAGCAAAAAAACACCATTTCGAATTCGAATCGTAAACATTACGAAAACTAACTCGCCGATAACATTAAGAAAAAATATTTCTCAAGACAAAACCGGTAAATTTATTTAACGTCGACTAATAGAAAATAAATTATGTTATAGTAAAGTATAAACTAATAACAAGGTGGCAGGTATCAACCCAATTTGAGCCAGCAAAGAACAGTAAAGAAAGTATTTATCTTACAGATCGCAAACCATTTAAACCAAATTATTATTTCTTAAATCCCATTATTTAAGCAAAATTACTATTAAAATATGCGATTCAAAAGAGAAATATTAACCACTATATGTCTTGGAGTAAAAAAAGATTTGCAAAAAATAATATCGAATAACAAATATGAATCTCCAAAGAAAAAAAAAGATGTAACCTGGAAAAACTAGTTTTAATCTCAAACAATATATAAAATGGGATATAAAAATTCTCACAGTGCAATTTCATAAAATACTTTCTAATATAAACATATATATGTGTAAAATTGAACTTGAAGTCTCTAGCTCTTATAGTCTGAGATCCGGACGACCACACGAACAAGGCTATATCGACTCGGCTATTCTTCCTTTTATATACAGTTACACAAAAGCATTACACCCTTTTTACCCATTTTTGATGGGTTCAGGGTATAAAAATACAATTGATAAAAATTAATTTTTAACACTTCGAGTCCTGCTGCTCCAGCCTATCACGTTTGCTTAGCCCTATTTTGCTTGGAATCGCTTTCGATCTTCTCATCTGCATCCAATTGCTCAATAGTAGGCACAATAGTCTGTGACTTGAGGAATATACTGTTGTCCGTATTGCTTGCCGGATCCTGCAAATAAAAAGTTAGTTGACAAATTGGGTACTACAAAAAAAAAACATTTCCAAATCAAAACTAATGAAATTCTTGATTTTAGATAGCTACATTTATACATTTTAAAAAAGTATTTTCTAAAGAATATTTTTTATATATAGTATTTTCTTTGAGTGTAATAAAGATTACTCACAGTCAGATCCAGTCCAATGGGACCCGCTGAGCCCGCTGCCTCAATGTGTGCCGCTGGCTGTGGTTTAGCCTGCTGCTCGGCAAGGCGCTGCAGCCGCATCTTTTCATAGACGGGCTTGTAGTCCTGATTATATTCGGCGACGCAATCGAGTATGCGGCTCATCAGTGGGGCATAACCGATGCCCGTTTTAGCAGAAACGCCGCAAGTGATGAGATGTTCGTAGAAGTCGACCAGCATTAGGGACATGTTGCGCGTTAGAGTATTGACATTCCTGTGCTCGTCCTCGAGGGCATCCTGGAAAGTCTCAAAGTCCGTTATCCACTCCTGCACAAAGCTGCAATCCTTCAGGGCAATCTGGGCAAATGAGAACAGCAGTTGATTTTACTGAATCTGATTTAGAGTCATTAAGCCACACTCTCCTTGTTGAGCGCCACCAGGAAAGGCAATCGCGTTTTGTACAGAATGGAGCACGCGTAGAGCATGTTGGACATGAATGTCGTGTGGCAAGCAGAGCGCACCACATCCATCACATAAACAACAACCGTGGGAAACATGGTGGCCAGTCCCTCGGTGATAAATCTCCCAGATGATATCAATAATGCCCCACTTATGACCACGTTCGCCGGCACGACGAACGAGCTTCACAAATATCGGCATTTTGGTGGTGAATATATTCAGAGCAGTTACGATGCCGCCATTCGGACCCAGCTGGTACTGTTTCTTCACTTCCTTGTGCGCCGCATACGGAACTTCCCGGCACGCCAACGCATCCAGGTTAATGTCATCAATGCCAGGAGCTGCTTTCCCGGACATTCATGCTGCACTCTTTGGCAAAACAATTACAGATGTTAAACATGCATTCACATTGATACATACTTCTGCGCAAGGTGGCAATACTGTCAGTGTTTGCCATATTCTGCGATTGCAACACTACGCTGCGCCTATCGTTCCTCTTTTACTAACGGCAATATGCAATACAAGAGAATTTATACAGATAACGTCATACTATGCATGTTCAAATAAATATTTAAAAGCTTATTTATTATTATTTATTATTTATTATTTTTTAAGTCCAGTATCCACATCGAAAAACTGGATTTTCGCAAGAATATATTATTTTATTCTAGTGTGGAACCTAAGAAAAATGTGTTCAGGCATTTCGCTTTCTTCTGTCAGCTTTGCTTTGTTAAATAAATATTTTGTTGGAGATTTAAAAATCGTATAAAATAAAATTAAGGTAAGGTCTTTACCGAAATAATCGTTTCTTCAGACTCATTTCAAAGTCTTTCTTCGTTCCACACTCATTTTTTATATTGGCGACCAAGAAAATATATTGCTTCTTTTTAATTCGTGCACACAGACAAAACATGAAAGGTTATTCATATAATCCACACAAACTGACAATGGGGCAACGCTCGAATAGATAGACTTCAGTTAATGGTGATTAAGATGTGTGGCAACACTGCAACGATTTAGTTGATTTTTGTTCGCGGTTGCGAGTTGTGCGGTTGTGCTACGAGAAAAATAAAAGCAAACGGTAGTTTCCCAACTTATATATTTTTATTTTAAAAAACAAGTGAAATTTGTGTTAGTGTTGAGATTGGAGTATACCAATTGCTGTGTGTAGTAGAGATCTAAGTCCATTTAAAATGTGAATTACAACTATAGAAAAGTACCTGCATCGCAGTGACAAATTTATCAGCTGTTTTGGACACACTCAACAATGAAGACATGGCTTCGTTTGAGTATACACGTAGTAGTTTTTTTTGTATTTAGTCCTCTCTGTTTTAATACTGATGACAAGTGCAAAACAATCAAATGCAGATTGATATTTGCATTGGTTTATTTAAATGTGTGGTTAGATTCATTCACAATTCTCTTAAGATATTTATCAAACTCGAGACGAAATCAACAAGTTGTTCATTGGGAATACAAACAATTGGATATGCATTTATGTGTATATGGATATAGTTTGTGTGTTTGTGCATGTATGTATGCACGTACGTAGATGTATTTTTCTTCATCGCTTACCCTCTCTCAAAAAGCGTCGATTACTTTTTATAAATGAAACATCTACTCACTCAAATGCATACACACACACATGCAAGTATGTGTGCATGCGCATGAACATGTGTATATTTATGCTTGCTCATCATGATTTGACACTATTGCTCTCTCTTTTCTCTCCATTTGTGTTTATCGCCTTATTGTTGACAAAAAATAATTATAAGGGAACTCCTTGCGATAAGCATAATTTTTTTTGCAAAGTCATGGCCGCAGAATGTTTACAAACACAAACATACATAATTATTTGTATGTATGTATTAAAAATAATTAAATGATTAATTACATTTGTGATTATTTTGTTCTTACGCAAATTATTGAAATTGAAATTGTTCAAAATCAATGTGACTTAAAATTATTTGTAAATCGATATTAAGCAAAGAATTCTTATCAGAATTCTAATCTGGTGTTAAGCAGACTTTATGGCATGGCTTAATCAACTGCGTTAGGGGTATTCATCAAGTATATTTGGATTAGAAGCATGACTGTCACTTAAGACACTAAAAAGTGTATCGTTTAGATAACAGTATACAATTTTTTTTTGATTTATTAAATACATTTCAACTTTTATTTATTGTTATTCATTATTATTATTATTAATTTCTGTTTTCAAAGTATGTTTTCTAATTTAATAATTTTCTAAAACAAAATATTATAAATTGTATTGTTTCTAAATATTTTTTTGATATTCTAAAAATGTGTACATTTTATTGTATCAATTTTAAACTTAATTAACAGTGTTCATGTGACGAATCAAAGTACATAAATTTGCAATTTTTTTGTTTTGTAATCTGTTCTGTATTTTTTGCCGTACCAATTGATGCAACTAGAAGTATTGTTAATTTGAATATTAAATGCAGAGCCCTTAGCCCTTCAGCTCAGCTTAGGCAGTGATTGTCTGATTTATATATTTTTTTATCTGTGTTAAATTCGCGCAACAATTAAAATAGCTGTAGACGTGCTGCATAGCTCGCAAAAAAAAATATAGTGGAATTTGTACTTAAATTTGTACTCAAATTGATAAGAAAATGTAGAGCGGAACTGAATATTTTTGTTGGAGATGTTTCGTGCAATTCACACATTCTAAAATTGTTATTACAAGTGGGTTCCAACGTCTATTAGGTTCTTTATTTGAGTACAATGGTACATGTGGCTAGAGGAAAAAAGTATATAAAATATATATAGCAGCCCACAAATGTTTATTGACTTATGCAGATAGTGAAATGAAATTAAGCATACCGCCAAGATCACTCGGAAGTAGTTAAAGCACCATGCCTGGGCAGGAACAAAGATAAATCCTGTTATGAACCTTTGAACTGAAGCAAGAAAGAAAGCAGAGTTTATGTTCCAAATTAATGAATAACCATAAATTTGGAGTGTATTTTTGAAGTTTGCACCAGGATGCCAAACACAAATTCGATGGTATAGTTTTTTTTAATGTCGACAGAACGTTTTGCCAAAAAATGTCAAAAATATCAATACAACTTTTGGTACACTATATTTTGTTTATAAAAAGACATTTCAAACAGATTTTTAAATAGATATACTATCTTTATTTCTTTATTAAGGCCAATTTTAACAAACTTATATTTTAAAAGACTAGCAATAGCTACATACGTACTGAAAAGCTGTTTGAATTTGAAATAAATTCCGCAAAACAAGAGAGATTGTTATTTTGGTGCCATAATTGGACGCCATCGTCCGCGTTCAATTATATTTTTCGCCTTTCGAGAAATCAGTCGAGAATTTAGGTCTGACCCATACAAACTTGTGTCTTAGATACCACACAGGATTGTACATTTCGAATACTATTTTTTTTTAATGTTATTTAAAGCTATTTGGAACAAATCAGATGAAAACAAAAAAAACATTTTTTCTATCTTTTACACAACACTAATCATTCATATCTACGTCTGGCCAAGTTTTACAAAATTTGGATCACGCCTTCTTGGGGCGACTACACGTCAAGATAACGTATGTGCTTATATATGTGTCATATATACATGTTCGATCCATGATATGTTAAGGCTCTAGTTTAAGGTACCTGATAATTGAGTTTTTTTGACTTCATTCAATTCAAGTTAAATAGTAGTAAAGTTTTTTTTTATGTGTCGCCTAATCATGAATACCGTAAATAGCTCTACATTAATAAATATTCTTTAACAAATCTCTCAGTTTTTATAGAGTAGATTGTAGATTATAGATACGCTGTATACATTTTTTTTTAAAGAATAAAATCAAAATTAGATAGTCATTCACAATTTTGCACCTTCTATCCGTAATCATGTTTATTAAATTACTGTTGATCGCTAACTTTTTGTTCTGTTTTGTCGCCTAAGCATGACACCGTACTTTTTTCTTGCTATCATTCTTAGTTCAATGTTCGTTTGCCATTTTAACCAACAGTGGATTTTCAGACTGTTCCGATACCTGTTTTGTGGAATGTAACTGGTGAGGATATGAGAATGTTGAATATACTTTTAAAGAACTGTCGCGTATTTGAGAACAACGTCTGCGTATAAATAACAAAAGATTGTACATTTTTTCAACTTTTTCTTTTCTTTCAATGCGCACATTTCAGGTTGGTTCACAATATAATATCGATGTAATTGAATTTGGCAATTTAGTTGTAGATAAAACATATTTCCTAGTTTCATCAGGATTGATCTTCAATTTTTTCACATTTCTAATGTGGAGTAAAAACGTCTACAGATTTTTGAAACAAATGTAAAAAGTTCATATTTTAAATTAACAATTACAATTTTCGACTGTGAATCGAGAAATATTAGTCGGTTTTACTAAATATTATTCATAAAAAAAAGTTATTTGGTTTTTTAAAATATATGAAACAACACAAATATATTTAAATGCTATTCAAAGGTATTTTGGGCAATAAATAGTTGACTTTCTTCTTTGTTCTGATTACATAATATCTGCTTATTGAGATTCGGAGTTTTTAAAGTGAATTATTTATGGTTATGGATTTATATTATAAAAATCTGGAGTCCATTGTTATTGTATGACATATTTAATTGTATATTGTGTAACACATAAAATAAATGGAAATTAAAATATTTTCTGTAATATATATATTTTAATATAGACGTTGAGATGAACGAACATTCTTCTAACAGTTGCTCCATCTCAACGACATGTGGGAGCTTCGACACTGCACATTCAATCGATGACCACGATGCGACCGAAGACGATATGACATTCTGCATGTCGAACTATGCAAAGGAAGCGCTGAAGATGATGTTTATGATGCGCTCACACGGCATGCTCACAGACGTTGTGCTCGAGGTGAAGAAGGAGCTGTTTCCCGCCCACAAAGTTGTGCTATCCGCTGCCTCGCCTTACTTCAAAGCCATGTTCACGGGCGGACTGAAAGAGTCGGAAATGTCGCGAGTTCAACTGCAGGGTGTAAGTGAAGACTAGCCCGATAGCGTCTCAAATTTGTTGTTGATATAACAGTTGAACAGCATACTCCATTTTCATAGGTATGCCCCACGGCAATGGCCCGAATCCTTTACTTTATGTACACGGGACAAATCCGCGTCACAGAAGTAACTGTCTGTCAGCTTTTGCCCGCAGCGACAATGTTCCAGGTGCAAAATGTTATCGACGCTTGCTGTGCATTCCTCGAGCGACAACTAGATCCAACCAATGCCATCGGCATTGCCAGCTTTGCCGAGCAGCATAGCTGCATTGAGCTGCAGAAGAAAGCAAATTACTTCATAGAACGGCACTTTATGCAAGTATGCAAGTGTTAAATGTTATTTGTCAAATTATTGTAAGCCCCATTTTATTTTGATCGCAGGTGTGCCAGGGGGAAGAGTTTTTGCAGCTGTCCGCTTATCAGTTAATCGCCCTCATTCGAAGGGACGAACTTAATGTGCAGGAGGAGCGCGAGGTGTACAATGCCGTACTCAAGTGGGTTAAATACGATGAGGATAGTCGGCATTGCAAGATGGAACACATTCTGGGCGCCGTGCGTTGCCAGTTCTTAACGCCAAATTTTCTCAAGGAGCAGATGAAAAATTGCGACGTGCTGCGCAAAGTTCCTGCCTGCCGTGAATACTTGGCAAAGATCTTTAAGGACTTGACGTTGCACAAGTGTCCCGGCGTCAAAGAGCGCACTCCAAATACAACACGCATGATATTCGTCGCGGGTGGTTTTTTCCGTCACTCCTTGGATATATTAGAGGCTTACAATGTCGACGATAAAACTTGGACAACCTTGTCGAATCTGCGCATTCCACGTTCCGGCCTTGGCGCTGCATTTCTTAAGGGCAAATTCTATGCGGTGGGTGGACGCAACAATAACATTGGGTCCTCCTACGATTCCGACTGGGTCGATCGCTACAGTGCCATCAGCGAGACTTGGCGTCCATGCTCGCCGATGTCCGTGCCACGTCATCGTGTCGGCGTCGCCGTAATGGATGAGCTAATGTATGCCGTGGGCGGATCGGCAGGAATGGAGTACCACAACACAGTGGAGTAGTGCGTATTCCACATCACTCGAAATGCTCTCAAAACTTAACCGACTTTTTCATTTCAGTTACGATCCAGACCAAGATCGCTGGACACTGGTTCAGTCGATGCATTCCAAGCGTTTGGGTGTTGGTGTTGTTGTTGTTAATCGCCTCCTTTACGCCATCGGTGGCTTCGATGGCAACGAGCGTTTGGCCAGCGTGGAGTGCTATCATCCAGAAAACAATGAATGGAGCTATTTGCCTTCCTTAAAAACGGGCCGGAGCGGAGCAGGTACGATTATTATGCTCTGACACAGAATAAATATGAGACCAATATAAGTTTTGTAAAAGTTTGAGTCTTCAGACTTGGCACATATGCTTGTCTGCGTCGGACAACGCTAAAATCGATATTGACAATTTGATAAATCTACAATTTTAGAGCCACATTTTTAAAGTAGATTACTAGAAGCATCTTACAAAGATTGGTGAAAAAATGCCCAATTAATTACAGCTTGTTCTGTGACACCTATTATCAGTTGTTATTACTTATTAATAGCAGTGTATTTTAAACAATTTCTTTTACTGAAATTCAAATTTAGGAGTAGTTTAAACAACTTTAAATTTTCTTGTTTGATCTAACGTTTGATAAAAAGAACTAAAGAATAATATTTACATTTTAGGTGTTGCCGCCATTAATCAATACATATACGTCGTGGGTGGATTTGATGGAACTCGTCAACTAGCAACCGTGGAACGCTATAATACAGATAACAAGACCTGGGATATGGTTGCACCGATTCAAATCGCCCGAAGCGCACTTTCGTTGACACCACTCGATGGCAAGCTGTATGCCATTGGCGGGTTTGATGGCAACAACTTTCTGTCTATCGTTGAGGTTTATGATCCGCGCACAAACACTTGGGAGCAGGGCACGCCGTTGAACTCTGGTCGCTCTGGTCACGCTTCGGCCGTTATTTACCAGCCCTCATGCGACAGCACCTTCATGGACTACGAGGAGGCCGAGACGCCCAGACGCGACGACGGCAATAGTGAGAGACAGACTGAATCGCCAAAGGATCCCTGTGGCAGAGGCCGGAGTCCGAACTTTTCCGATATTACATCAAGTATGCAGTTTCATGCTTCATATGGTGCCGGCGGTTGCCACAATTGTGAAATGGATCCAAATGACAAAAACATACATATTAAATGTGCCTCTCCAAAAATAATGAAACCGTCTACTCGATTGCGAAAAATACTAAAGTCTTACGACGACTCGGCGGGCGGTCATAATCCCAGAATTTTCCAATTGTCCCAATCATTGTTCCTTCGGTATAAGACAAAGAGCGCGCCAAGCTCCGGTTCAGTTCCGCAATCAGTTGGCAATCAAATCAGTGCGCGCCGAGAATGCATACTGATTCCAATTTGTAAAGCCATGCAATATATATTACGGAAGAGCTTCGAATGTCAATTTAAAAGGAATGCAGCACTTTCATGACATCTTTTGAACCAGCAGAAAGCCCAGTCTTAATACCAATTACATTCATTTTGTAAATCCGCTATACGCAGTCATCTACTCAGAATTTTTATTCCATATTAAATAATCATTCCAATCAAACATTTCTATAACTAATCGATTATATATTTAAAAATTCATATTTTATTATTATCACTAGCGACGAATCATCGCGAGAGATGCCAAGTTAGCATATAGCTAAATACGTTTGTTGTTGATGAATGTGTTTATCTATTTCATCAAGACCATGCAACAGATATATGTAATAATATACACATACACATGAACGCGTCTGAATCATTATACAACGATAATGTTACGTAAAATATGCTAAGTAAAAAGGGAATTCTTAGATTATATATGTATATCGTACTATTGATGTGGATATTGTACTTTAATAGCTTGTATATATGATTTCTAGACTTTACCTACAATTTATATATTAATAAATGAAAATATAATAAATAATAAACCAAAACAAAAGTGAGTGAATCAATTCAAGTTGCGTATTATTTTCACAGTAGTTTAAACACAAATATTTGAGTGTGCACTTACCATATTTCCACACACATATTTCGTAAAATTAAAAATATGGATTAGAATTTAGATAATCAATTGCTCCGAGTTAAATTTAATTTTTTTTTGTTTTTGTGTAAGAATGTTATTGCAGAATCAAGAACATTGATATGCTATGATTTCAGATTATTCTTTTCTCTCTGGTACCTAAAACTTTGAACAAAAATGTATCCCTTGCTTTTGCATATAAATTAACACGATTATAAGAAATAACTCGATTTCCTTGTATTAAAGTCGATGAGATTGAGATATCTTGGTGATTTAAAAACAATTTATACTTAGTCCGCGTTCTGTCTTAAATGGATAAAAAGTTCAACTGCTAAAGTTATGCAAAGTCGGCCTAACATAATATTTCAGAACACGATGATCACATATTTGCAATGGTTGTAACTTAATCGTGATTGCTGAAAAGTGTATTGCATGCAGTCATGAGATACAAAAAGTTGTTAGTGCACTAAGAATTGTAATTTTGTTTTTATTGTGAAATAAAATTGTCTGCACAAAAAGAAAAGGCAATACCAACTTTTACATAAAGAAATTTGGCTGGTGTACAACATTAGTATAAAGGAGTTTTATTTTATCCTTCCATACTGATGTTCCTATATTAACTAAATATTAAGTAGACGTTGGTGCTGTGCATCTGAAATATATATATCCCAAGATTTAAATAGTGAATAACAGTAATGTGCCTTACAAGACATTTGAGCGATTTGATCAACAATATATGTACTTTAAAAGCCATACGCAGATGATTCTCTTAGTGCATTTCAACTCGTGATATAATATTAGTATCTTCTGCAAGAGCATAAATATAATTGATATCATTTATAACAAATACTAGTTGCCAACGCCAGCATCTATTTTATGAACTCGAAAGATTGTAAGTGGTAAATTAGATGTGGGAAACACAGTCATCAGTTTAAATTTAGATATACATAATACTACGTATATAAATTGTTTGTTTATCTAAATTAATTCTTATTTTCAATGTTCTATAACATGTGATGATTTAATAGAAAGAAAATTAAATTTTGAAATTATTAAGTTTAATTTTAAATGTATAGCTATTCACATTTTGTAAATATTTGGCTATAATTAATTACAGACTTCTTTGCTTGCGAGGTCGCGGCGGATTCCAGGATACAGGCGTGTTATCCGTAATGGAAACAATATTCAAACCACCAACTTGCAAACCCTTGATAGCCGACTGAAATAAATTCAAACATTATTTATTTAACTATATTAATAAAAGAATAGATAAGCTAAAGAACATTCACCATTCGTCCAGGCCCAAGACCACGCACTTTGACTCGAATAGTTTTCCATCCAAGTTCAACTGCTTTCTAAATAAACACAAAAATATTAGCAATCTATACAAACATAACGAAGTCTATCAACTTTTTAAAATCTTACTGCGCTTATGGTGACAGCCGTTGCTTGGGCAGCAATATTTGTGCCTTTTCTGGTATTTTTGAAACCTTCAATGCCGCATGATCTGATAAGTCTTGGTACACCTGAATAAAACAAAAGAATTACAGATATTTAATATACATATAAATTAAGGGCTTACCTTTATAATCCGTCACAGAAATAATTGTGTTGTTGGGTGACACTCGAATGTTGCAAATTGGCAATTCGTTGAAGGGTATTCCATTGAAAAGCTGTGTGGCCGTGCTAGCATCGGGAAAGAACTTTTCCTTTCTGTTGCCAAAATTTTATTTTATTTTATTTATGTTGAATTAATAATTTATATTTAAGCATACCGGGTAATCAGCGTGTCGATATCGACAGACTTCTCACCAATTGTGCCCTCGTCCTTAGCCGGTAGAGAGGCCAGCATTTCTTTGCGATCCTCTGCCTTCTTTAAAAATGCACTTGTGTGGAAATACGAGTTTCTTGAGGCTACCGCATAATGCGCACATTGCTTCATATAATGGATTCCAGTTAAAACTGTTGTTTTCATTGACATTTTTGTGCAAGTAAATAATCACCAATGTTATTTTGTCTAATTACATCACTAGACTCGAATTTGTCTGGCATCGCTGGAATATCGCTAATAGTGTTGGATAATGCAATTTTCTTTGGGTCACTCTCTGTCACAAAAAACAAATATCTTAAATTAATATTAGCTGAAAGGTTAGTTTAAATTATGCTGGGCGCTAATTTTATATGCGTTTAGTTAGCATATATATGAGTTTAAATCAAATATTAGATCATCTAGAAAAGCGAAAAAAAGAACAGAACTTTACGAAAATTTTAAAATGGTTATTACTCGTTAATAAGATATTGTGTGACATTGGAAAAAAACAAGTTCTTAAAATAAAAAGTAATTTATTTTATGTGATTTTCCGGTGTTCTCTTAAATATTTTCCAGAGTGCAAAATCGACATTAATTGGATAGCAATAGGATTAATTTTTCTGAATAATAAATTGAGCACTGTGTTTATGAAACAAAAAATTTGCATAGTGAAAACTACTACTACCTTCGCGATAATGGAAAGAAAAAACAAAAACCAAGAGCATATTTTATCTGAACTGAGTACTTAAATTTTGTCAAAAAATTTTCGCGGGCTTTGAAATAAAATACCGATAGTACATACCACTATCGATTGTAAAATAATAATAATGTACTATCGATAGTACGAGCAACTATTCTACGTGCACGTGTTTTATTTCTTGGGTGCAGCACAAAAATCTCGCAAGTTTAAAATGGCCCTTAAGCGATTGAAGAGTAAGTGTTTAATATTTATTTACAATCAAATATGTTTATTAATATACATGATGTTTTTTAGCAAAAAAATCTAAGCGTTTAACTGGTAAACTCAAGCACAAAATTGACAAAAAAGTGAGAGAACACAATCGAAAGGAACGTCGCGAGGCCAAAAAGAACACGAAGAAGGGCAGTAAAAAACAAAAATTGATACAGATACCAAACAGTTGCCCTTTCAAAGATGACATCCTCAAGGAGGTGGAGGAGGCCAAGCAACGCAAAGAGATGGAACGCCAAGCTAGCCGTGAGATGTTCAAAGCAGAGCGCGAACAAAAAAAGTCCAAGACCCTGGAGTCGATGGTCGAAGATGCCGATATGAGGAGCACAGTTCATGGAATAATGCATGAAAACGATGCTGCCGATGACAATGAGAAGAAATACAAGAATGCCAGCAGCAAAGAGCAGTCGCTGAAGCAGTACTTTAAGGAGTTTCGGAAGGTTATCGAGAATGCAGACGTTGTTCTGGAAGTAGTCGACGCTCGAGATCCCCTCGGCACCCGATGCAATGAGGTTGAGCGAGCTGTGCGCGCTGCTCCCGGCAACAAGCGTCTGGTGCTCATTTTGAACAAGGCCGATCTTGTTCCCAGGGAGAATCTGAACAGTTGGATAAAATACTTTCGGCGCAGCTTGCCCGTCACAGCTTTTAAGGCCTCCACTCAAGATCAAGCCTCCAAACTGGGTCGTCGCAAAATGCGCGAAATGAAAACCGAAAAAGCGATGCAGGGATCGGTGTGCATCGGAGCAGAGTTGCTGATGTCCATGCTGGCCAATTACTGTCGCAACAAAGGCATCAAAACATCGATTCGCGTTGGTGTTGTTGGAATACCCAATGTGGGCAAGAGTTCCATTATCAACTCATTGACCCGAGGACGGTCCTGCATGGTTGGCAGCACTCCTGGGGTAACTAAGTAAGTAATATAATATATTTAAATATTATATATATATAATGACTGCATGCATAAGTATATAAATAATTTAAATTTAAATATATTCATATGAATATCTACATTATGTAGGCATAAAAAGCCATATTAAAAGCAAAATCCAAAAAAATATGAAATTCTCTTAACTATCTCAGAGATAAAATAAGTAAGAATCATTTTTTTAAGTAACTTATTTTTATAATAACTTTCTTACCATCTTCCGATAGTTTCTTTACGATTTTTAACAACAATGGAAAGAGTAGAAATGTTCTTCATTTGAATTGCTTATTAATTTAGTTTTTAATAAAAAGTTTTAAGTCTACAACGTCAATAGAATAAAAATAATAGAAGCTGCTACTACTGCTATAAAACGAATATACTAAACTTAAGAATAATTTGTTATGTATAGGCAATTCTTACTAATGAATGTTTTACAGGGCTATGCAAGAGGTTGAGCTTGACTCAAAGATCAAGCTAATTGATTGTCCTGGAATTGTTTTTACGAGTATTGCCAGTGAAGGCAACGAAAACTCACATGCCGTTTTAAAGAATGCTCAGCGTGTGGGCGACGTCAAAGATCCCTTTAGCATTGCCGAGAGCGTTTTGAAAAGAGCCAGCAAAGAGTACTTCTGTAAAATGTATGATATTACCAACTATGACACTTTCGAAGAATTCTTTGCCAAGAAGGCTTCCAGAATGGGTAAGTAAATCTTATTAATTTATTGCCTATTTATAATAGCTTCTCAATCAAATTTTTAGGTAAATTTTTGAAGAAAGGCGTACCAGATGTGGTTGCCGCTGCACGTAGTGTGCTAAATGACTGGAACACTGGCAAGATTAAATACTGCACACAAGCGCCTGAAGTGGTCGAGAATAAAAATGTACACATAAGTGCCTCGATTGTCCACTCTGAGGTGCGAGAGTTTGATGTAGAAAACTTCGAATCGATGGAGACCGATTTACTAAACCAATGTGTTGATAAATCGGATGATGTTATGGAGATAACATCTACTGGTCCACTCGAGATACGAGTCCCTCGAGAAGAAACACAGTTGCCCGATGCTAAGATAGCTGAAAATGAACGACCGGCGAAGGGTCGAAAAAGGAAGTTAGACGATGAAAAGAAAGATAAACCAGATCCCGTCCTACTGCTAGAGGGTAAATATTTGAATGCACCATTGTCGTGATCTAAAAACTAATATTATTTTTTTTAGAGAATCAATCGCTTAACAAAAACATCAAAGAGCTGCAAAAAAAGAAGAAAAAACAAAATGTTCGCACCGAAAAGAAAATTTCAAAAATAACCGATGTTTTGGACAGTTTCAATTTGAGTTCGACGTCGACGGGTGCTGATAAATATGACTTTGACCAGGATTATGTGATTGAATAACTGCAGTTAAATAGTTTTTTGTATGCTAATAAAATGTATATATTCATTTAAGTCTTACTAATTGACGTATATGAACAATTTTTACATTTCTCAACAAAACTTATCAACTTTTTGTCACTTTTAATATTGATTTGATTTAGTCATTGTCAAAGCTGGAAACTTTGACGTTAGTGTAGTTAAAATATATGAGGGCCCGGTCCATGGGTAATTCTATCTATTAATATTAAGATGTCTACTATGATCTACTTCAATAAACAAGTGTTTATATTTTATGAAATATAACAATATTTCTACTGCGACTTTGGTATTCGAAGATTTAGCTTACATTCTAAAGATCCGTCAATATCTCCAACAATTATAGAGTTACCAAGGTAGATCTAAAAATTTCGCTCAAAAGATTCTGACCACGCCCTTCCAATTTAATGTATCAGCTTAGTGTGGCTTAGAAAGGAATCTGAATTTGAATTGGATATTCTGTGGATTTTGTGGGTTCAAGACACGAACTTGCTTTTCCGCAATTTCTCAATTAAAATACCTGGGAAAATTAGGTTTGGCAAGCCAGTCTTTGAACACAAACAAAGTTAATCTTTTCTCTCAGAAAATAAATGAAGTCAATAATAAAATACATTTATTCGCAAAAGAAGCAAGGAAAGATGTATTTGTCCCAGTCCACAACGGTTTTTTTTTGACAAATTGAATTTTTACTTAAGCTTAAAGGTTTAAAGGGATATATTATAATACTATTTTTTTTAATTATTATTCGACTTGATGAGTACGAAAATAAAAACCGAAATGTAGGGTGTATATCTATTTGCTATATCAGTACTTACCTAAAAATATACGTTAAAAGATCTACACAATTATGTTTCTACAAAATTAAGGCATTCAAATTTCCAACATACTTAAAAAATGTCATGTAGATAATGCTAGTCAGAAGACAGAATAGGCAACATCTTTTTTGATAGTTTTAATTAGCGGAACTGCGCCAAGAGGAGTCATCCCAAAATCACTTAATAATGAAAAAATAAATAATATAAATAAATCCATCACTTCAAAAAGAAGAGTGGAAAAACTATTGTAATATTACTTATGGCATTAGGTTACATTAAAAGAATGACAGTGAAAAATCCAAATTTGTAAATATATTTAAATTTTATTACAAAATATTCCTTAAAACTTAACATTAAGTCTACATCTATTAACGCTGATTAAATATTTGATCATTTTGAATATCTATACTGTAAGTATGTACATATACATATGCGTTGCATAAATTCAAAATGACTCAAGTCCAAGCAGTTTTTAAAATCAGCTCTCTTACTACAACATATGTATGTATGTACTCGCGTATGTACTTATGCTTTTATAAAAGGGCGTATGGTTATTATAATAATAAATTTTTGGAATTAAAATGTACTTGTGTACATATGAATGCATGTACGTACATATGAGTAGGCACTTTCTGAACTTTTATTGTTTCGAGGGTAGATGGCAAATGGCAACCCGGATCCGACCTGCAGTGAGCTTAAATTTTTCTGAAATATGTATTTCTCCTTCAAATATTTGTCAACCCGGAAGAATCAGACATGGATCAAATTTAATTTCCAGTGCTTTACTGGAAATGCCTTCAGTTTGCTCAAATTTGCATTTCCGTCATATTGAAAGGCAAATGAGTATAATACTAAGGCTTGATGAAAATTATAAAATGCAGTAAAAAAGCGATCATCACATCAACATAAAATAAAAGAATGCTTGGGCATGATCGATTGATATGACAAATTATACAATGACAGTAATTATAGGACAAACTATTGTAAATACATTTCAAAAAACATTTTAGATAACATAAAGTATTGTAATTTTTTTTTAAAAACAAATTTACATATTTTACAATACCTCTGGTTATAAATATCCGATCAAGCGAGCGAAGCCTATGGCGTAGCTTTAATAATTTATTAAATTAAGCAAGAAAACGATTGTAATCCAAATAGCTTCAAATCTGAGATAATTCCAATGAAACTTGTCTTACAATCGATTTATGGTATTTTCAATATATAATTAAATTTATGTGACCAGATTGACTCAATAATGCAAATTAAAACTAGTATAATTAAAAATTATATTTAATAAGCAAAACAATTTATATTTGGCTTATTTAAATGACTTTAAAGCAAAAGCTTGTTTGATCGGTTTGATATAACACTAAATATTGGCAAACACATAAATCAAGATTTAAAAGAAACATCTAAAAGCTTAAGTGGGTCATAAAAAATCAACGTATCAAGTATGTTAATGGATTTTCAAATTTAATCAGAAAAGTAGGACGGGTTAGACAATGCATTTGCAGAATTAACGAGTGTTGCAATTTAAAAAAAACATAAAATAAACATTGGGACTAACATTATTTGTACTGAAGTTTTGAGCTGCCACTAGAAAAAAGAAATATGTGAATTTAAAATCCATCATAAGCCATCATTACAACGTAGAGTTTCGAATGTCTATATCCGTAATATGCTTGGTATTACGGCAAATATTAAGTAGAATGCCCGTAGAAACGTGTTTTTTTTTCTTACTTTTTAAAATTAGATATGAATATGAATATTATACACATTTAAAATTACCGAGGTGGAGTTCTATCTTTGTGCCTGCACATACATACTTGATGTGTTTGTGTGGTGTGTGTGGTGTATGTGTACATACATACATATGTAAGTGTGTACATATATAGAGTGAATCACAGGATTTTAATTGTAGCTAATTTTAGCTATGTTTAACAATGAATTACTATTTGAATTTAACACATTTAACACTTCTAGCTTCGTCGTTGCGCACCATGCTTTATACATAAGTTAATTTCGATGTGGCATTTAGCAATTAATTGAAACATTTCTCGTAAAAGATTTAAACTTTTAAAGTATCATATATATACACACATATATATATATATATATATATATATATATATATATATTTGCAGTCCATTGTTGTGTGACCCTTGCTTGCTAATCCGCTTGCCGCAATTTAAAATGTCTTCTATTAATAATTGCGGGTAGTCTCAAGATGCATGCCTTACTGCCCAGCCTCGTCAACAGGTTCTGAAGTATTCGTTGCAGTTGCCGCGACCTTTGCAGCACATGTGGTGGCCTACAACACATGTGGTTGGTGGAGTTGGTTGTGCTGGTGGTGGTATCAAGCAAACGTAGCGCAGTTGCGGAGCCCGCCAGCTGCTGCTGGCACTGTCACCGCAGTTGACAGAAATGCACCTCCAGCCAACAAGGACAGCCCATAATGTCCGGCCGCTTGTATTTATTGCCCCAACCCTTCTCAAAGCTAATCTTCATGCTAAACCGATCAATTGGACCCAGATGCGTCGGTTGCGACTGCTGGCTAGCCAGCACTAGAGCCCTGTTAATGGATCAAAGGGAGGAGAGTCAGTTAATAAAATGTATTATAATTCATTTAATTTAATATATTTACCTGTGTGTGTCGAAGGCTTTCAGACAGTGACCAGGCATCACTCTGCATACCCGATCCATTCGTTCGGCCAGTGTTGGGGAATCCACGAATACTGGCACATTACTGCGATTGTAGATCCACACGTCGCCACCTTCCACACTTAGAGTTACACCTGCAACAAAGTCAACTATATTACCACATCTGTTCGTATCCATAATCAATTAGTACATACCCAAACCGACTTTTTGACGCGTGCTTTGCACAGAATCACGCTGACTCCCCCTGCCATGCAATGCCATGCCATGCAATTCACGCAAACAGAGGCTTTCTCCGGCACACTCGATGGGACCGTCTGCGTGAATATTGAGCACTGGATTCGTGGCGTGGAACAGCTCCCCGATGCGCTGAGCCAGCTCCCAGTAGGCAATCTGGCACCACACTTGAGAGCAGGCGCTTCGATCTAAAATTACAATTTAAAATTAAAATTAGCCTTGGTCCTAGTATTGCTCACAATCTTAAATATTAGCCACTGCATTATCATAAACCGCCGGACGAATAGGTCAAGTTATACCCATATCGAGCGAAGGATCGACACACATCGGGTCAATTTGGTTCCCGACACAAGTGCGAGACTGAATCAAAGATGATTGATAGTAATTGGAAATGCATGTCAGTTTTTTTTTACATGTAGAAATATTTAATTATGTTTAGCTTTGCAGCTACTTTCTGCAAGGGAACACAATTAAAAGGGGTGCATAAGCAATGGGAAATATTGGTAAGCTGACGTAACTGCTATTGTAAAGCCTAGATGGTTTTATCCATGATCTCAGTTGAGTTTACACACAGATGTTTATTTTGTGTACATAGCTGTATATATTAAGTTGATTTATGTACAAACATAATTGAATTTTACACATTCTCAAATACAAACACATGCATATTAAATTACTTAACTATCGTCAGCTAAATATGCTGAACATTAGAAAAATATCGCTGAGATGCCCCCTGCCTGTGTGAAAATCCAATTGCATGCAGTTTACGAGTAAAGGCGATAGCGGGAAGTAGGCGGAGGGGCGCCGCCAGTGTCTCTCGCTGCTAGCTGTGGCGCCAATGCCGCCGTAGTTTTGGCACCCACCAGAGACGAACGGCGGCATTTGCTCGTGCTTGAGACGATGTGATGCTTAGCGCCGTTTGCTTACTCGGCTCTTGTTTTGTATTCTACGTTAGATGTATATATATGTCTATATATATATATATATATTGTGTGTGTAAGTACATAAAGAAGTGCGCAACCATGGGGCTATAACACAACACACAACATCATCTTTAAATTTAGAACATTTTATATTCTACCTGTGCGTGTGTGTGGCCCCAGTGTAAGTTGGGTTGGTAGTTTTGTTAGTGGCCACACATGTCGCTTTTGTAAGTAAATACTTACATACGTATGTATGTAGGCATGTATGTAAATACATCGCACTTACATCACTCCCGTGAATGTATTCCATCAACTCCAATTGGCATCCTCTTAGCGCCAAATTAACCCCATTTCTAACAAATGTTCTATTTAAGTTGACAAATTTATTTTTAGCTTTTTTTCTTCCGTGATTTTGGTTAATTTTTCAAATACTAAATTTTTTTTATATTTTTAAAGACGGTTAAGAATAGCCGCATGTATACTTTAGTGATCTTTACTTTAATAATATTGAGAGTTTTTAATTATGCATTAGTTTTTCTATAATGTAATATTTGTAAATGAATTTTTAAAAATTTTATCGTTTTATTAGAAAATCTACAAAAAAAAAATATATGAAAACTAAATGAAGGCATTGACAAAAATGAATAGAAGTAAAAAAATTTCTAAAGAAATGAATGCAAGAATTGCTATTTTTATTTCCCTCTATATGTTGATCATTAAAATGTTTTAGCCATATTCGGGTATTTCTGAGAACTACAATTCCATCCAATTCCATCGAAAAACCAGATAATTTATATATATCTTAATATAATAAAAAATTTGGTGTTGCAAAATCCTTTGGCAATTCAGTCAGAAAGCTTTATGTATCGCACTATATTATAAAATAAACAACAGCAACTAAAGAGAGTCTTTCATTAAAGACCGCCTACACAAGTTTATTAATTTAAAAAATGACCGTTGCATCCCATACGTCTGTTACTTTGAATTTTTCCAAAATATAATAAAAATGGAAGTCTAATGAGTTTATTTAATTAGTTTCGGTGAACTGTTGACATACAGAGGAAATTCCTAAACAAATGCGACGAATGTGCTTCTCATCCTAATATTGTAAAAGCTACTCTGTAAATTTTTGCTTCGAATATGCTATAAAAAGTGAGAAAAAACATATTGTTCAAATTGCTGGTGGCGTTGTTGGCGGTTAGCGCCATGAATGATATCATAGTCATAATGCCACAACCTCCGTTAATCCCCTCCCCGACCTTTCCATACAGCGTGTGGTGCCGATAACCGGCCGCAGCCAATTCACAGCCACTCCTTCTGCCTCCCGACCAACCGCTACAAAGACTCTACAAAACAGTTCGTAAGTGCAGATTTTTGCCTTCTACTTCGCCGTCCTCGGCACCGTCATCTTCTCCACACTCTTATTCGCATTCGCCTCGCACTGTTTGTATTTGTTTTTCGCTCATTATTTATTTTCGTGTCGTTTTTGCTGTTTTCGTTTAAAAGTTAATATCAATATAGAAAGTGACGACCTGACGCGGCAAGCTGGCGCCATGTACGAACAACTGCCTGCCCTGACTCGGCCCGTGCCGGCGTGCTCAAACACACGCACGCGACTGCATACACATCCAAACATACACGCACACATTCACGGTATATAAACAGCACAGAGTGTGTTTGCTTATTTCTTATACTCACCATACATATATGCATGTATGTGTACAGACGTTTGTACGGATGTGTATGTATAAAAATGAGCACAAAAACGAGGAGGTTTTTTTCGCTTGCTCTTTCCTAGAGCTACAAAAAAAAAAAAAAAAGACGCTCCGAAGATAAGAACAAAAGAGATCAAGAAGAGGCCACGTTTCGTCCGTTCATAACTACTTACGCTGAGCAATAACGTTGACGAGGAGGCCGTCGTCGTCATTCCGTGCAAAGTCGTATTATTTTGTAGTGGTTGCTATTGTTAATTTATTTATTACAAAAAAGTAATCACACTGCCAATTTAGACATGAATGACCCGAGCAAGCTGAGCGTCGCTATGGTTTGCTCATAGAACATGAACCGTTCCATGGAGGCACACAATTTCCCAGCGAAAAAGAGATTCAATGTGGCCCGCACCGGCAAACGGGTTAAATTACAAAGCCTGGCCTTCGACAAACCAAATGTCTACCAATTTGGGACCAGCTATGGAAATCTACCGTGACCTGAAAGCCAAGAACTTTACACACAAAACGGACTGCTGCACATGCTGGACCGCAACCGGCGAATCAAAAAGTGCCCGGAACACTAAAGAATATTTCGATATTATAATTACGGTGGAGGATCGTGTCTACTATTTTGTTGTGTTGCACATGGAATCAATTAATTCCGTCGATATTCGGCCCGTGCACGTTCTTAATGTGGATGTCATTGACCATATGGAGGTTGCACTGTTGGGCACCTATTTAATTAGGAACATGCTCAATTTGATGCGAAGTTAAACTACATCGACGACGACATCGATGAACTGATTCAGGAATTTGAGGAGCGTAGAAATCGTGTGCTTCTCTTCTCCACTGCGTCCTTTTCTACTAACAGCCAACGGTACACAAAGTCGAGGCAACAAACATCTGCGATCCATTGACCCCAATTTTCATGTGTGCACATCAAACAATAAATTATATCTTTGGCTACTAATGGGTCGAACCGAAGAACAGTACAAACAAACACACACAAACACTCTAAAAAATCGAATTTCGAAATATACAATTAAATAGTAAAATGTGTTAACTGTTCATGTGATAACTTGATTATACAGAATCACTTGCAATATTGCTGCTATATTTTCGCACACATATATTTCTTTACCTGCTCGGATGTATAGTCTGGGTCTGGGTCTTTATTCAATTAAAGAATATGCTTCAAAGAAGACAAGTAAAGCATTGAGTTGTGTTCGATGCTCGACTCGCTAGCCTAATATAACAGAGATAAAAAATAAACAGAAAAAGAAACGGAACTCACCTTTTCCACTAGTGGTGAAAGACTGGAGGTACTCCGCCTCCTCCTTTTTGATGATGCTCGTCGAAATGCTTCGGCTGTGGTGGGAGCCACTGCTGGTGCTGCTGCTGTTGTTGTTGCCTGGTACGGTCCACGACGCTGACGACGACTGCTCGTTGTTGTTTTGGGTGTTTCCCTCGGAATCTGGGATTAGGGTGGACCTCTCTTATTGACATACTCAGGGAATCACAAAGTTCATTAATAAAACCTACCTGTATCTCGCAGTTTCAGCATTTTTGAGCGCCGATAAGGCGGGGGTGCGAGTTCTGCAAATGACACAAATATATATAATTTTCGATTATTATCTGTGTTCAATTGTTATAAAATATATATCTGTTACATACATCTGTTAATAGAATTAATTTGTAAACTAATACAAAAAATATAATTTTAAAAACCTTTTTTGTTCGATCATTATTAATGGTTAACTCTAAGCGAAGTAACTTTTTCTAATGCCGTTCAACAAATTTGTAAATAATTATACTTAAGTGTACCTTAAGCAAATGCCTTACTGAAATGTTCTCTTTACCCAACCCTAACAATCTTTCGTCTTGTGTTATTTCTCTTTTTTTCACAATATATTTATTCAGACCGGTATTGTCAAAACATTTCAATTTCAAAATGATATATTCCTGTTATACACCGACAGGAAAGGAATATTCAGAAACTTAAGATAGATTTTAATGTATGTATAAATAAAAAATATCCGTTTTTTTTTGTGACTATAAAATGTGTAACTGAATGAAAAATAGTGTATTTATAAATTACATTCTATTAATTAATTTTATACAATAAATCAACCAAATCTAACGTTTCGTTAGCAATGTCGCCTAGATTTACGAACAGATTTATTTTTTTATTTTTTAAAATAAGAAATTAAAGGAATGAATGAGGATGCGGGCTCAAATGCAAATCAATTGTAGGGCTTTATACGGATTTAACATTAAGAGATCAATAAATTAAAAATGATGCATATTAATTATAAGCAGTGTGAAGAGTTAACCAAGACAGACACTTGGTTAAACTCCGCGTGTTTAAGACAAGCTGTGAGCGATGAGATCATGCTTCACAAAAATAGTACAATATTAGTATTCGAGAACACAACACACACATACATATGAATACAACAGAAAGCAAAGCAAAACACAAAAAAAAAACAAAACAAGAATTAAAAACAAACTAAGAAATAGTTTGTTTGATAGTGCATTACCAAAATATACCCTGTAACTAGATAATATCCTAATTCAATTCCATTTCAAGCAAGATAAACGCCTATTTCAAGATGATTATGTAACAAGTTAAGCTATAACAATTATAAATTTAGTAATATAGTATGTTTGAGTTATTCATTTAAATTTAATGCTAAAAACAAAACATCGTTTTCAAATCGTATATTCGTTTCTTAATAATTTTATTATTTATTTTGCAAGACAAACAAAATGGCTACGATTAACTGTTTTATTTAAATCCAATATTAATTTTGTCAAATTTTATGCTTAGCAAAATCAAAAGAGATCTTAAAAAACTAAGAATTTTCTACTTATATAGTTAGTTTCCCGTTTGATACAGTGCAAGTGTCTATATTTTTTACCTACAATCAATAAACGATGAAATACAATACAAAGTCAGCTAGGACATGTACGTTTCCCGTAGTACTTCAAAAAACTTTTTAAAATATCGGTAGTTTCAAAAGAGCTCAAAATTTAAGCCTTTTTTGTACCTATTTGTAATACTTATTAATATTGTTTTTTTATTCACTCATAATTCATTTATAACAACATCTTTTTGCCCAAAATAACATCACTTTTCCATTTTTTGGTCGTTAATAATCAAAGTAGATCACTTAAAGCTATTTATGTGCACAATTAATTTAATTGTGATCTTGATCGACACAAACAAGTATTTTGAATTAAATACACACATTAAAAACAAGAGAAAAGGATTTACTTGTCAAAATATAAAATTAAGCAACAATTTCTGTGGTGATGCATATCATAAAATTGTAATTAAACATTTTAATATAGAAATTAAAAGCGTGTTCTTCTAGAAGATACCCTTTTCGCTGCCACACAAAGAATTAGCGTCAAAACTGTCAGAGATAAACAGTCGGACATGACTATATATCGGGAATACATTTAAGTTGATTAATACTATAGCGTACTCCTCGTTCTCTTCTTATAAATCAAACATTTATTTCAAAAGATTGTATCTATTAATATCTGGCGCAAATTTGTAGTTATATTAAAATATTTGAATAAAAAAAAAGTTATTGACTAGACTTGTATTTCCGAGCCCCCGAAGAGGGTTTGTTCGTTTAAAAAGTAAATTCCTTTAGTTGAGTATACCCCATTGCTTCATTTGATGGCTAAGCGGTATTATAAAAAGCAGCAAGCAATTTAAGCGGAGCCCAGCCAAACATCAGCCGCCGCGAAATAGAAATAAATATAAATAAATAATGTTTGCATATCAGTCGAAACACCACAGCACCACCGCACCACTGGGGACGTTTTATTGGCGCACAACAAGTCGTTTGATGTGCGGCACTTGCCGCTCTGGGAGCGGAGGAAGCTGGCGCTACATACGTCAACAGAGCGGAGGCAGAGTGTTGGTGTGCCTGGCTGGTTAGGTTAGCTCCATTACCAGTTAAACCTGATTACGTTTGCTGCTAGCCCTGCTGCCCCCTCTCACCATTGCTTAAACAATTCTTGAAGAGCTAACACGAAAAGAGCCAAGCCAACGCGAAGGGAACAGCAGTGGCTGGCATCCGACCGATTGCTCGAGCAGACCGCTAAAATCAAGTGATTTCTGCTCACCTCGGCAGTATTCACCTGTATTCAACGACATTGTTTGATTGATGGGATCGTGTTTGCGCAAAATGAAAGAGAAATATAAACGCTGCATTCGATACCCCATCTATAGGCGTATAAAAGCTTATTTATAAAGTTAAAACTTCTTTAGTTTTGAGGTAGTCGAATATGGGGCTTAAGTCTCGCGGGACATGTATCTAGCGTCACTCTTCTATGGTTTATAGAGTATTTTCAATTTATAGAGATCCCCTAACTTAAGTTGTAATAAGGATATGGGTGGAAAACGTTTCTTGTCAAGATTGCGCTGTTGGCAAACAAACAGTAAGGGACTCGATGCTCTCAAATCTCACCTTACAAAATCCAAAACTGGATGATTCGATGCCAAATAAATACTTTCAATAAAAAAAATTTAATGAACATTAAAGATTTGTTCATGGTCGATCCGTCTTTACATTTTAGTATGCGAGAGACAGTAGAAATTCATTTTATTTTGTCGATGACGTGTTTTGTAATTGCTTAGCGTGAAAATTGTCAAGATAAAAGATGCAATCACGCAATATACAAAAATAACGTTAATACTAAGTTAAATTAGAATTTCGTAGAATTTTTTATTGACTTCTTAAAATTTGAGTTAAAATAAGCGTCTAAACTAAAGGATAAGAGAATAAAACATTTTTTAAATCAGACTTATTTCTAAAACTGTAAGTTTTGTACATTTTCTGTGCATACACCTAGTAGTATCATAAATATTCTTAGTGCTAAATGTATGGTGAGTTTCACTGCGACTTTTTTTCAGAGTCTATATGGGCCAACAATCAATTTTGTTGTATGTATGGCAGGCCCAGAGCTGATCCCATAATCGCCAAAAGTGATATTTCTAAAAAGCATAGATCGATAAAACCGTATATCTCCTAAGATTTAAAAAAAATTTCATAGTTAGCTGGTGGCCCTTTCAAGGACCGGCATATACTTTTTCAGACCACACCGCAAAGCCTATATTTCCGGGATTTGAACGTGAAAATCGGAACGTAAATTTCTAGGAAACACTCGCAGAGATTGGTAGTTCTTGGTAACGCCTAATCTGTTTGTGGCACTGTGTTATCAGCTGGTATTATTTATTGGTATCAGGGGATTTGCAGTCGGTTACTCTAAGCGGCAATATTAGTTTGTATTATTTAAATTAAAAATGCATAAGTATGAAATGGTGTATTTAATTTAATTTATTTTATCATTTTGTATGTTTTTCTAGATAAACCTACCTGAATCGATGGGGTAAGTCATGCGATACCAGTGCAGTGGGTTGCAGCAGACGTAGACGTAATCGAGTGCACTGGGGCAAGTGGGATGTCGCCTCAGCTCGTCGGCATTCCTGAGTTCTGGCCAGAAGAAGAGCCTGCATGTGAAGACGTGCTGCAGCTCGTCGCTGGCCGAGCTGGACTTGATCAGGATGCACTGGAGGTAGCTTGTCGTCGAGACTGATAATGATGTAAGGAGGCCGCCGTTGCACTTGCCATGCAGTGTTGGTGGTTCGACACGACTTTTCACCGCTTGAATCAGATCGCCGATTTGTTGTCTCTTCAGCTTCTTCCACAGTGCCTCGAAGCTTTGGTAGTATAGCAGATTGGTGGCAGGTTGCAGATTGCAGCACGTTGAGCTGGGACCCTGACGACTCAGCAGCATTTGGCGTCTGCTGTCCGCTGATCCACTGCTCGAGGAGGAGTCTGTCGTTGTCTCGCCACCGCCGCAACAGTTCCGTAGAAACATATTTGCCGCTGACATCGCAAACGATGCCGCACTTGCCGCACTCGCCGCTGTGGCACAAACAGGACCGTTCTCGTCGCTTAATATGCCGGCGCCAGCATTTGCGTAGTTGCAACCAGTCTCGGTAAATGAATAGCTTGAATATTCGTCGATCGCTGCTGCTTGTGTCATCTGATGATGATGCTGCTGTTGCTGATCCTGGATTTGTGGCAAATAGCAGGAAAGCATGGTGTAGCTGGGGGGTGGTGTTGATGGTGTCGTGGTGCAGTCCGCGTGCGGCTGAAGGTGGCGTTGATGTTGAGGGTGAGGCGGCTGTGGTTGCTGTTTGGGCATCATCTGTTTCCCATACGCATCGCACGTTGCCCCGGTGTTCTCTGACGCATAACGCCATAGTTCTCTTCTTTTCTTGTCGCTTGGGAATCTCATGGAGGGACATCAAGTTTTTTGGTAACATCGATCCTTATCGTATGCGCATTATTTGAATTGATCAAATTTATTAAAAGTCGACGCTTTGCTTTGTTGCTCCTGCTTGGCTGATGATATGTGTGGTTTGTCTTGATTCCTAGTTTCGTTAACTATTCAGTAAACAAGCCAATACATAAATATATTAAATATATATATATATATATATATATATTATATATATTGACTAGAGCGCCTATTCGCGGATCTTAATTTCCTTTATTATCTCGTTCAATAGGCTTTCAGCCCTGATATGCTCTTGTTGGTAATTTACTTTTATGTTTCCTGAAATAAAAAAAGAGAAATTAAATTGATTAATTTTTTAGGTAAATAATTTAAGTAATGTGTTAAATACATCTTTACATGTAACTTTGACAAACAGCTTGAATTAATTGGGAGTTTCTACACTTTGGTACCGAAGGTCTAATAGTATATTAGTTTTGTACTATGTCCGTCGTACTGTCTGTTCGTTTGTATGAACGCAACTTTTTACGACACCCTTAGAAATAGAGACTTGAAACTTGAAATATATACAAGTTTGTTCGTTCGTCAGACAAATATTAAAAATTGGACCAATTTTAAAGATAGTCCCTCTACTTGAAGGGTAATTTGCTGGTAATAACGTTTAGAGATTGGCATTTAAAATTTCACTTGCTTACATAGTCTGCAATTTTAAAGGCACTCCCACCCACCATCTTCTTTGATACCAGTGTTCACCTGTAATAAAATATGGTATCAAAGAACTTCGCGGTCAGCAACGCCCAACTGCAACTCTCTTGTTTTTAAATTGCTGAATGTCAATATCATTTAATTTTCATATGTATGAACTCTCTTCAGTCTTGTTTTAATAATTATTAGTTTATGTTAATAAATCTTGTTAAGTTTTTACTAAACTAGTTGTAAGAGATCCTTTTAAAGGTGGCAAAGTAAGAAGAAATATATAAGAAAATAATAAATTACATTTTTTGAAAGAAAAAATTGGAAAAACATGAATTTTTTGACATTCTCTAAATTATGTTAAATTCATGAATCTTAATTCTATTGTAATTATTTCAAAGAACTTAATTTAATTGTAGCAAAATAAGAAAATAAAATATGACAATAATAGAGAATATAGATCTATGAACATTCGAAACACAATTAAAATAAAAAAATTATACTCGCAAGACATTTTAGTGCCCATTTAAAAATTCGTTGGAATTTTGAAAAATTTCGGCATAGGAATTAACTGACAGAATATTTTAACTTCCTTTCTTTCTACAGAATAGCTTAAAAGTGCCGCTCAAGGAGAGTAGACAAGAGGAGGAAGAAACAAAGCGCATGAGTAATCAGGAAAAAAAGACAGAGGATCAGACAACAGACTAGCAGCATCACTCACACAGCCACGAAAAAAGACGAGGCTGGCAGAGTTAAATGAGCCCAAATACAAAAAAACTGTGGCCCCCTACGATCATCATCATCATCATCAGCAGCCGGCAGGCAGGCAGAAAAGCAGGCATTTCTTGCGTTCCTTATCGCGACGACAGTGGCGCCGACGCCAACATGACGGCACACACACACACTTATATATATTAGTATATATATATATACATGCCTATTTATGTACAATGTATAAACATATATATATGCATGAACGTATGAGCGTATATATACACACACATACTCACACACGCACACTTACTCAAGTTGCTTGCGTGCCAGCAGTGAAGGCAAAGCAAAAGGCAGCGACTCGACGCGAGAGGCGAGACGACAACGAGGCACAGGCGCCACAGTGGGCGCCACTGACGTAAACGTAATAAAAGAAATAATAGTAACGATGTCGGCGGCGGCGTCGTCGTCGTCGCAATGGCGCCAGCAATATAAACTTATATCAGACAGACACGAACGGCGAACAGCGACAACGACGACAGCGCCAGAGAGCTACAGTTAATGCTACAGCGACCGACGGACAGACGGGCGGACTGACAGTTTGGTTCGTCGTTCATTCGTTCGGTCTTTTTGTCAGCCGGTTTGACAAGTTGAAGAATCAACTATTTGTGAGGTGAATTGAAACGAGAGAGAGAAAAAGAGAGAGAGAGAGGGGATAGAGAGAGACCAGAGAGAGTGAAGGCAAGTGCACTGAAGAGCAGAGCGTGTTGTCAGTGCGAGTGTGTGTGTGTATGTATACGAAAATGTATGCGGATACATGTATTAACGTGTAAGCGTGTTTGTGTGTGTGAGAACGAAAACACATTTCCGAATTCTTCTGAAATTCAACAAGTATTAAAACGTGAGTCTGTGGTAGAACTCAAGCGGGGAGAGGCCTATGCTACACAATGTGGAACAAAGAAAACGCACAAATTATGTACACTGAGAGCATATTATTATTGCCAGAAACACAACAAAAATGCATATATAAGTGCACATGTATGTGTTCATTCGCGCACTTGTCGGCTGTCTTGCACAACTCAATCTATACATAAAAGCAAGTGTATAAATGTATGCGAGTATGCATATGCAAGTATCTGACATTTGTTGGCGCCACTCACACCCACACTAAAACAACGTAATGGCGCCGGTTTAAGTTCACACATACACAAATGCAGATACATGAAAGAATACTATAATACAAAGAAAATAAATCTGCAAACGTTCATATATACATACATATGAGAATATATGCAAAAATTTGTACATAGATATTGCATTTTATTTATATATTATCTTTTATTGCATTTTAAGCAACTCGTGTTTTTACTGAAGAAGCAACTGTAATTAAATGTCTTCATTGGATTTCTTTTTAAATCTTTAAAATGTAACACTTGCAAAACTCTTTGACGTTTCTCTTTAGATGCTGCTATTCTGAATTATATGTTTATCGATATTAATTTATGTCCATATATCTTTAGATAGGTTCTATACATCTTCTTTTTTTTTTACCAACTTAACGGAATTTGCTGTCGTCATCGACAGACTATGTAGTTTTATTCAATTGCATAGAAATCGTGCCTGTGATTTCCAGATTTTAAGGTCAGGTTGATCTTTATTTGTTATTTTTATTTGGGATTCGTTCGACCCACTTTATATATTGTACCTATAGCTTTTAGCTTTTCTATCAACAGCATCTCCTGGTTTCTGTATTTTGGGCTGACCTCTTAGTTTACAATGTTCCGTCAATAGACCGGTAGGTATCATAAGCGTTTTTTGGCACATGAACTGGCGTGAGCTCCATTAAGGCTTCCAAGGCCATTGTTTGGCAGGTGCTCTTTTATCCTGTCATACATGCACAGGACATTCTCAGAAACTTATGCATCTGTCCTTGCAAGGTCCGCATGGGATTTACTACCATAATGCATAGCCAACTTATTATCTTTGCTGATATACCCATGACTTTCGGGTTATGCTACGACAATATAAAGCGCTGTGGAGCACTTAGATATCGCATTTTGTACATAGGTGCCAAAGTTTAGTCTACTGTCAAATGTAACTTTTATGAAGTCCCAACTACTTTCTAACTGAGTGAAAGTCATATTTGCTGTACTTTTCTGTAGCTGTATATTTTTTGTAACTTGTATCTTCAAGGAATGGGTACCATGACTGTTTTTGTAGGGTTTGTAGGGTTGAGGTCAACCTCCGTTGCACGGGAAAAAAGTTTTAATCAATTCAAACAACCAGTTATATCAAGTTAATATGGATTTATCAATCAGAACTTAACACTATATCTAAAAATAGATGTTGGAAACTCTGCAGATTTCTTACGAAATCAAGATTATTTTTTTTCTCTATTATTGGTTACATTTGTAAATAAAATAAATAAATAATAAGATTTAGTAATTTATTTAAAAAGTCGAACTTCAATATTTTAATAGGGATATATATTTTTATAAATTACATAAAAAAATTTGTGTTTTAGGAACATTTTCGAACTTTCAAAAACTATACGAATGCTCAGAAATTATCATAAAAAGGAACAGTAAGTAAGTTTTACTTTCGCTGATAATCGATTGACCATGTAACATTATTAATACAATAAAGAAAATAATATGTCTATTACTTACTTTTTAAATTGGGCTTATCCAAATATATCCGTAATATCCTGCATTTGTATTAAATACTTCAATCTTATGGGTTATTTATTGCAGTACTGTGCAATTTCTGATATATTATTATTCTGATATGTATTTGGTTTATTTTTCAGTACACTTTTAAGAATTTACATATTTCTAAATATGATAAAAAAAAACACATGGATATTATTATTATATTATTTGTTATCACGCCAGATTAAGATTGACATTCGAGCGAAGACATAAATATTTTTGAAGTAGACGCTTTTTGCGATCGATCTATTTCTTCTTTCTTTTCGACTTGTCAACAGTTTTTTTTTGTGACTACTGCTCGAATTACACACACACACAAATATATTTATACATATACATAGATAATAGGTGTAGATTTTTTAAAATACAAATTTTGCACAATTTGCAATTATTTTAGTTTGCATATAAGAAATATTAGCCCATTCACTTTTTGATAATACAAAACCAACACAAATAGAATGACATAATCGTTAAAAAAATAAATAAAAAAGCCGATTAAAAAATAAAAAAATCAACTACACAGTTAAAATTTCCACAAAAATTGAAGAAATACGAAATACCCAGAGGGTAAACTAATTCATAACGATAACTTCTTGCCAGCATAAAACAAATATATAATGAAATATTCATAAAATATATGCTGAACCGAAAGTATACTCTGAACAAATTAAATGTTCTTATTGTTATTTTTATTAAGAATAAACATGCGTATGTTGAAAATAACGTTCATTATATGTGTAAAATATGTACATTTATAATCACTTATTATTGCTTCGGTGTATTGATTGATCAACCTACACATGCATATACGACTGTGGTTATGTATGTATTGTGTAGGAATGTATGTGTGTACATATATATGTATGTGGTTTGTAGACGACGCCTTTGATTATAATTCGCATGGCAAGCACTTCTGTTATTTATATTTTGTTAATTTCATTAATGGTGCCGTTATTCCACTTTTATTTAATTCACAATTTTGCTTACATTTTTACTTCACTTTTTACTTTTGCACAAGTACAAATACTTAAGAGTATAAGAAGAAGACTATAAGAAATGCTCAGTGAGTCGAAATAAAATGTTTAAATCAGCATAGAAACGCGGCGATTGCTTTTGTCGCTTATTACATTTATTTGTTGGATACGCCCGCGTTTGCAACAAAAATGTGTTCGTATAGCAACCGAAATTCACTTCCGTCCACATTGAGAGTTTCTTGTGTTATGAGAGCATGTGAATAAGATTTTTTGTCTACTATTTTTTCCATGTGTGGTGAGTTTGTGGTCTCTTGCTCTCTCTCTCACATACAGATACATCCGTCATACTAATACGGAGACATCATACCAACACTTATACTCAACACGCCTGGCACTACATATTAACTCACTTGATGTTGGATGCACGCAATTTCTAACTCACGCTAAGTTAGCTGCGCGCAATTTTGAACTCCATGTGGTTGGCTTGTTAATTCAAAATTTAAAAGAACGAATACATGTAAATAACAATTAGTTCTAACCATACATATTAAAAATATATATTTAATTCTTATCCAAACACGCCTAACTTATTTCCAAAGAGATATATATAAATATATGTATATATATTTTATTTTTAATATATATAATATATTTTAATACATATATATAAATATTGGATATGGAATAGGATATACTCTCCACACTTTTAGACAATAAATAATCAGAGGTGTTTTGTTCCTATGCAAAACTTTTGATAACCGCCTGATTTGGAGCATATGGCACATATAAACAGGTAGCTTAGGTGAAACAAAGCAATCCAAAAAAATAGTCTTTAATTACACCGCATATTGGCTCGGCTGTTAATGAAAAGCTGTTTTCATAAATCGAGTTGCATATTTTAATTACTGCATCTGCAAGGGTATAAAAAGTGCGAAAGAAGAGATGAATTGAGACCACTCAGAAATATCCCTCAAATCACAAGCGATCAAGGACATATCATTTGCAATTGCTGAGTTCATCTCTGTCGAACCCATGGCGCCCATTTACGGACACACACAGATACATACACACACACACCCAGCGGTCAAAAGAGATCAAAGAAGGATCGGTCAGTCTGCTGGCCTGCTCAAGCAGAGATAATTGTCTTGGGCTCGAACGATTCAAAAAAAAAAATAAAACATAAAAGCAAATAGGCAGCTGTCATTACGATAATAACAGGTCGGGAACCGGGAACGGGACGATGACGTCGACCTGACTGCGACTCTGAATGTGGGCTTCGAATAACTTGAGCTGCGTTTTTTTTAAGAAAACTGATGGTATGCAAATTCTTTCGTTCTACCTTGCAGCGCCTTAAAATATTGATGCCCATCGAAGTAAATGCTATGTTTATATGGTGTACACATTAAAATTAAAATTGTCTATTAAATCTGAGAAAGTGCTGGGACGTTACATAATATAAATTAAATTTACACGATGCATAAGTTTGATACCTTTGCGGCAACTCAAAGTGGCTACAACCTACTTAAATTCAAGTTATACGGAATATGATTTTATATACCATACGCAATAATTTTGGTACGAATGGTAATTTACTTTATTATTCTGAAAGTATATTTTAATAAATCTTTATTTTCTTTATTTCAATTTTTTTATAAATATATAATTTTAATATGTGTGTATAAGGATCTCTAACATTTTCTTTTTTGGGTTGCTTATATAAAAAAATATTGAAACTATAAGATTTTACATACTCATATACATATTTATTTCTTAATTTTGGAAAGATTTGTTAATTAAAAAATTGTGGGCTTGTATTTTTAATTTTTAGAAAAACATTATTTTCGATTTTGCTAAAAATTTGCTTTTTATATTTAGACAATTTTTTTTAAAAACTTGAAAAACACTTGTATACAAAACTATTTCTTTTTGAGGATAAAAGTAAAAGATTCCATTGTTAAAATGGTTAATGGTTAATGGATTTTGTAGGTAACAACTATACTTCCATTGTATGTAAGTATTAAGCATCTGACTTGTTTAATTTGACCACCAAATAAAGTAATGATGTATGTTTATAGATAAACGCAGGTGTCACACGCATTTCTATTCAATCCTGTTTGATAATAACTCATGATTGGACAATTTGATAATTTCTTTCTATTTAAAAAAGCATATTGGACGATAACCTGTGTTATATAACACACATAATAATTATTATCAATACATCAATTACGGGTTTGTTTGCACAAATCATTTCTGCCGACACAGTTCGATTAAACTTACAAACACAATACACTAACAAAGATAATTGCAAAAAAAATAATCGTCTTTAATTATGTGATAATGTATATTTGGACACCCATCGTAAATAATGGGAATAATCTGGTTACGTCTGGTGTTGCATGCGTATGCTTTTCTTATTATTATTATTCTTATTAAAAATGTGCCTTTTTATTTGTTTAAATAAAAATGACAAATTTGAAGGAATAAATATCATTAAAAGTCAAGCATAAGTTCCGAAATGAAAATAATAATTCTTATTCCTAATATAAAGAGAATATGATAGAAAATTCTTTGTACTTCTAATCGGAACAGGATTGCTCACATTTGGACCTTAGAAGGTGGGTGTCAGAAACTTTTACCACAAAATTATTCATAGTACAGTTTAACTCGTATTTGACGACGGTTTTTATTAAAAATTCATAAACAAATTGAATATAATTTAGTTGTAGGAGGAATACCATAAAAGGTCCTATTATATCAATAATAAAAATCTATTTAGCTATCTTTAAGCATTGTTATTCCCTGCACAAATATTTTCGAGAACTCTGTAATGATTATAAATAAACGAAAAGTAATTTGATGATCGTTGCTTAGTAAACTAAAGCCTTGCTATTGAAAATATTTATTCAACCAGAGAAAGATCCTGGCAGTCTCCAGAGTATTTGAGCAATCTTGAGTGCTTTTGAGAGCTGCTGCTGTTTTTGATGGATAACCAACTGCAGACAAGGGAGTGAATCACTTGGGTGGTCGACGAGGCATTCTTGCAAAATTCCGCATTTCACGAGATGAGCGCAATTAGAAGCCAAAACCTAACAAGATATTATCAGCACACTTCTTCTCAACGAAAACTTGTTAAATCGCCATTAAAGAGCCGAGCTACAAGCATGCAACACATTCTAAAACTGGTTTTACCATCACAGCATCGAAATCGTCACTGAGAAAAATCAAACTAAATTCTGGAAACTCGCCACTGTTTTTAAAATTTGGCTTTCTTAATAACATTTCATAATTTTGTGAAAAAATTGTCTAAAATTAAAAAAAATACAATTTTTTTTCAGGTTGATTTTTTTTAACTTTCTGTAACTTATAATATTATTATTAGGCATTAGTATTTGATTACAAACATCGTTCATACAAACGTTCTAAATACTTTATAAATAAATTCACAAATTTAGGTCAATTCTTTTCTATTAACAGATATATGTTTTACTTATATTTAGAAAGTATTTTAACAAATTTTGAAGTACCTTTTCTTAAATTCTGTTTTTTTTTTCTGAGTGTACCTGTAATCGCAATTGCAAAATTAACTTTGCTGATTAATTCAGAAGAATTAATTTAGCCACTTATTAGTTTGTGTAAGAAGATTACACCAAACATAATTCTACGTTCAGAAAAGTCAAATTTATTAGTAAAAGTCTACTACGATAAGTAGATAAACTATTATTAGTATTCTTCCTGATTAGGCTCATAGACACCATATTCAAGATTCAAAATCAAAATGGGACGCACAAGTTATATATAAACAATTCAAGAAACGCGGGGACTCTGAAATTCTTTCGACTAGTATTTAATCAAAACCCCGTACACCAAGATCTGGTTGAAGAAATATGCTTATCAAATTTAAACTTGGAAACTCAACGAATTTTTATTATTATATTCCATGCATATCTTCTTAAAATTGATAAATAAGATTATTTTTAAATTTTCTACATACATAAACCGAAATTTTGAAATTAAAATAAATAAATTATACGTAATTTAGCCGAGGGGTTTAGGACAGTTGTTTCATAATTCATTATTTAAGTCTATAATTTGATAGGATATCTATAATAAAATATCCCACAAATCCCAATTAAAGACTTATAATTTCCAATTGATTGCAATATTGTTATATTATATATCATAAAATACTTATGTTTAATTGTAAAATAAATAACAACAAATTTATAGAATAGAAATACATTTTTTGTTGTTAAGGAAAGTTACCCTTCATGATAAGTAGACAATATCATTAATGTAGAATTGTTTCAATATCATTGACATATTTTTAGAAACATTAAATGTACCTGGTGAAAGTCTAACTTTCCATTTTATTTATTTATTTATTATATGTGAAAATATTTTGGAAATCGGCCGTTTTTCTAATGAAATCTTTTAATATTGTGCGATTATTGAAAGGAAGGTCTTCATGTCATGTGTACATTCCACGGCGGAAATAAAAAATATTAAATTTTCGAGTGAAACTATTTTCATTTTCATTAGTGTTTAATATCTGAGCTACACTCAAAAAATTCTAAAATGACAACTGCTTTAAAAACTGGAAAGCTTTTCTTGATTTTAAGAAACATTTTTAAAAATGTCAAAAGATTTTTCTTCAGAGTTTTCTACAAACCGAAAATTTAGTTTAGTCTCTTTAATATTATTCTTAATAAGACAAAGAATTTATAAAAAAAATATAAATGCAAGCCAATTTCACAAATCAACTCGCAGATCAAAGTGAAATATGAACTTTGAATGAATATATTTATATAAAATAAATAAATAAAATAATAAATAATAAATATACTTTCTAAATAATTTTCTTTTAAGTGTTATAAACACGAATTTAATTTTCGGCATGCCTAAAATATTCTTCCATTTTTAATAATTATTGTCAAGTTCTGTCGACTAAGGTTCATTAACTATGCACTCCTGCTTAATTAAATTTAAGGTCCACAAGCAAATTTATACTGCACAGATACAACAACTAAAACTGCACTTTTAAAATATATATTGCATTTTTTTTTGTGTTTGATTCAAAGTAGAACCTATTCAATACTATACTTATTCTTATAAAGAATACCTATTTATGTAAATTAAAGAATTTTTTTAACAAAAATGTAATTGTTCGTAAATAGATTTTCAAATTATGTTGTTTTATATAAAAAATTAAAGAATAAATATTTGTTGATTGCGAAGAAGAGTGATTTTATCTTAATTATCATAATTGTATACAATTAAATGAGATCCTTCTTGAAATAAATTAACTTAAAAAAGAGAACTTTAATTTAAATATTTTTTTTAATCTATTTGTCTTATATGTTCTCGTTTTTCTTGACTTACCGAGTGTCCCAGTTTATTATTTATTTGTATATATAATTAAGATTTGCCACTGTTAAGAGCACAACAAATTTCCAAACATTCACGACTAGCCGGTGCACACTCGACCACTGTATCCTGCAAAAAAAAAAAACCAAAATAAATAAACCCTGATTGGGGATAAGGGAAACTTTGTTTTGGAAAATAATAACGGTACACAGATTAATAAAGTGATTGGGAAAATTTAATTGATTTGCAATAAATAAATGTAATTATACAAACATATTCAGAAATTTAATTATAATACAATTACCGAATGTCATGGTTTATAATTAATTTGTGAATATAATTAAGATTTTGCACTGTCAAAATTTCAAATTATTCGCGTCTTTTCACAAAGATTGCTACACTTCTATATCTTAGCTGGTGCACACTGGACCACTGTGTCCTGCCGCATGAATCCTTGTGAACTAAATGGCAGCTGTGTACGCGGCTATCCTTTTATATGCTTTCGCCAGTGCGCACTTGGAACCATTGCGCAGAGCATTCTAAAGACTGACGCAGACGGCGGCACATAGCGCTGCTCAACAAGGCGCCGTCGCCACAGCCAAACGTCCTGATTTCTGACTCATTGTCCACACGCACATACATACATATGTTTATATGTATATATATATATTTGTGCACATGTTGGAGTATTCATTTGAGTATTAGATAGCCATACTCGCTTATTGAAATATCACCTTGGACATAGTGATTAATTAGTTACTGGCTTTTTATGCTATACTTGCATAAAACTCGCGATCATTTTCTCTTGAGAACCATTTGTTATCTCAACTGTGTTATGTATATTAGATTAGTATATGGGCTAAATGGTTTTGAGTCACCCAATTAATGGCAAAAAGAGAGTTTAGCCAGCAGCGGCAGTATAAGCCAAACTAAAAAGCAAAACATCAAAACGAATAAAAACTAAGGACTGTAAAAAACTGAACAGTAATATTAAATAAATTTGTAGTTGGCGACACTTGGCTTCTCTATAGTCCCCATGGTGTTGAATCTTAAACCTACTCTACGCGTCCTATTCTATCTCTATTTGCGCGCAGTTTCGTTTGTCAAATGTTGGCTGCCGGTCTGCCGGCTCCAGCAACACTGGCGGCAACCGCGATGGCGACGGTAACGCAGACGGCGACTGGCGGCCGAAGTCAACTAAACAACGCCAGCCATAACAACAGCAACAATAACAGTCATAACGACATGCGCCCCCCCCCCCCCACCAACCAACCCAGAGAAATACCCGCGTCCATCCTTGGCGTCGCATTGGCAAAGAGCCCTCCCAGCAGCCTAATGTCGAACTGCTGTGCACTGTGGAGCGACGACTGACGACTGACTACTGACTAATAAGATGCTTGACCTGAGCGACAAAGATATTTGAACTAATTGAATGGTAATTGCAGCATCCGAGTATAAATCGCTTTTATTCATAAGCAAATATACAGTTAAAAAATACAGTTCAGAAAATGCCTAAATAAATAAGTACGCATTGAATTAACACACATATAATTAACACTTTATTCGTCTCTGTGATCCCACTGTCTGGTGTGAGAATTTAATGAGACACCTCAAAGACTTGTCCGGACTAGATTTTGATATATTCTTTTTTTTTATTTCAAAACAATAAATGATCAGATAATTTAACATAAAGACGTTAAAACATGCAAGGCAAACTTACCTTCTAAGATAAATTAAATAAAAATCATTATAATATTTATAAATATTATGTGAGGAATTAACATCAAAAATAATTTTCTAATTCTAAAAATGTTTACTTTACAATAAATTAAATAAAAATAAGTATTAAATTAAGACTAATTTAAATTTTGCATAGTTTAAGATTAATATAAATAATTCTTAATTTAAATTAACTTTAATTTTTATATATGTTTCGTTAATGATTATTAATTTAATCCAAACGCTACAAATATATATTTAAATATATGAAACAATCGAAGGATGCATATATATATATGATGGGATTAATTTTTAATTAATTAACTATTTTCAAAAGAATTTACAAATTATTTCAAATTTCAGTAAAGTGTAATTATAGACTACATTGTGTGATTTATCATATTGTTATATAACCATTAATTTCTAGACCACTAAAAAAATTAATAAGGTATAAACAATCTTTTATTAAGTAACAAAACGCCCTCACGATGTAAGAATTTATTTTTATTAAAAAAATTCATAATTAACAAGCAAATAAAGGTCTCCAAAAGTTGAATTTTTAAAATTCTTTTGAATGAGCTATCGGGCTGGAACTATTAACGACTTTGTACATAAGAATTACTTGAAAACTCTACAAAGGTTCGATCGACACAAATATTTAATTTTTGTTACTCCAAATAATATTGTAACAGACTTTCAGTCTGAATTTTAGAGAATTGCGTTAAAGTGTAATTCGAATAGAAAAGTAGAAAGTTAATTTTATTTTTTGGAAATTAGAAAGGTTTTTTCTATCGGTATTGACAATTACAAAAACATTGTGTTTTTAATATTATTTTTAGATATCTTTTCTTTTACTGAATGTAATTCTTAAGAGTAGAAAAGCGAACACAGTTCTAAGAATCAATTATTTGTGAGATTATTATAAGTTATAATAATATTATAAGGATCAAAAAAACTAATGTCACAGTTCATTGAACACTCCCTAACAATAAGACACATATTTCTAATTTAGGAAATATGTACGCTGAAATTAGAAAAATAAAAACGCTAGCTTTAAGAAATATACTTCCCGATTCATAAGGTACGTTATGCGTGGCGCCAAAAGTATGAATTTCAAAAATTTAGATAAATTTGTTTGCTGAGTCGAAACTGATAGTTTGCGTTAAAGAAGTTTGACTGTACTTAGATTAGATTTACACTTACTTTTGGCGCATAATCAAGAATAGAATTTTCAAATTCGTTGCCACTCGAAAAATACAATGTGACCGCAGGTTTGAGTCGAAAACAGTCGCCAAAGTGCGTAACAAGTGTCGGCGGCATCTTCGGAAGTTGTTTCCAAATCAAGCACAACAGCGGATGCTAGCGCCGGCGACGTCCAGAACGACGACGACGACAACTTGTCGGCATCTTATTACTTCTCAATGAAGTGAACCCCGCAATTACTAATACACACACACATACACACACACACACACGCGCGCTCACACTTGGAGAGTATGCAGACGCCAGAGCTAGATGAGGCTAGCAATTGTGGCGTCGAGTCCTTCGTCGCATTGTCCTGTTGGCGCGACAGTGAGGGCGAAAATAGAACGACCTACAGACAAGCCCGAATGTACATACGTATATATGTATGTATGTATGCAGTTGTACATACATACATACATATAATCGTACGCACAACTTTGATTTCATATGGAAACACAGGCAGGGCGTGCGCGATTTGGGCGCCATTATTGCCACCATTGTCGCGACAAATGCCGCTGCTATGTCAATTAGAATTGAATATGCACGTGGCGTCGATTATAACCAAGTTACTTGGAATTCCCGCTGGGTAGGACGATGCTTAGCCTGCAACTTTGATTTTAAAGTTTAGAAATTCGCTATACTTTTGGCGCCAAGAATAGCTCACATTTCTATGCGGAAAATAAAATATTGTTTTTTACAAGTGCATAGCAAAAAATAATTTCTAATTTAACAAAAATTTGTATCGTATATTTGGAAATTATTCCTCAAAACAAGAAGAATTTGCCATTACTCAGAGCGATTTTGTAAATTTCGTGGTAATTGAATTTATTTATGCTTTCAATATTGTTTTTTGACAGCGTTTTATCTCTGCTTTCAAACCTGAATATTTTTGTAGGGGAAAGTCATCAAATTCATCACGTTTTGCTTACTAAATCTGAACTGACTTAACGGGATAATTTGTAAAAAAGATTTTGTATTTGTACAAAAGTTCGATTTAAAAAAAATAATTTTGAACACATTTATTTAAAATACTTTATTTCAATGTCATGGGATTTTTAATAGGGACTTCTTTTTTTTTTAATTTTATTAGATTTTTTAAAATTCCCTTGGTGCAACTTAATTAACTCAAATAATTTGATGAAAATATGATTTTATTATGTGTTGCATATTTGGTTGCATATATTAACCAAATTGCATTTTTTGTGTTGTGTTTTTTATATTATTATTGTTGTTCTTTGTTCTGCATCATTTTTGCCATCATAACAGAAAATTAAGCATTATTGGAAGTTGTCATATGGGCTATAAATAATATAAACAGGCTGATGTTGTTTCTTCTTGTCCACTTAACATATTTTAACCTTTATTTGATTGTGAAAAATTTGACTGGCTTGCGTGTTAATGAAAAATACCTAGGCAAGTTCCTCATGTGAAAATAAAATATAAAATAGCAGCTTAAACCGAATCACGAAACATTAAAATTGATATAAAAAAAAAAAATGAATTACGAGAACAACAGATGTAAAAACCAATCATTTTCTATCGCTTTTAAAACAGAAATGAGAAAGAAAATAACTATTCAATGGTTTTTTCTTGTACATACATAAAATGTATCACAAGTGTCACAAAAGAATTGTTCATGTTTATATTTTTGTATTTTAAAAGTATGAATGTGAGATGCTTACAACTCTAAATTGTATTTAAATGGTTTTTACTTCAATTTCATTTCAATATACCCTCTCATTCCAATGGTTTTCAGTTTTCAAATAGATTTATAAGCTTGATATTTACAAACTGTGAATATTGTAATTGATGTTGCCAAACGTGCATGTCTATTTTATTATAAAGAAAAAATTAATTGCCCTTCATAAAATATATGTATAGTGGTAAAATAAAAATTGTATACACATATTTATACATTAATGTTATTCCAATTTCAATTAATTTTCAATCCCAACAAATGTTAAATTACTTGCAAATGTGCCTAATGAATGTGAAGTAAACAATTTAAAATGTGAAGAGCAGCACAAGTTCAAATAGCTCAATACAAAATAGTTGTGAAGCAGTTTTCACTATTTTAAATAAAAAATGACATATATACAATGAGCAATATATCTGATGCCATACAAAAGTAGTTTTTTGCCTTGCTTAAAGTGCACATTTATAAAATTGATGAAAAGAAAATTTCTCGCATTCGTTTACATGTTTAATTGCCTTACTCTATATTTTTGTTTAGAGTTAGTTAATATATGAGCCTTCCGATTTGATAGACATGTATATATATGCGTGTATGCATGGAATTCTTTTACAAATTGTGCGCGTGTAATATGTATGTATATATTGAAAACTAAATACAACAACACAAACGTATATATATATGTAGATACATTTTAGATCATACACATATTAACTGCTAAATAACCCAACATTAATGACAGAAATTATACAAAAGGGTTATATATATGATTTCCAATCACCAATTTAATTTATTTGATGTTTGGCCTCCGTTATTAAAGCCAGCAGCGCATCCAGTTTCAAGTCTTTAAACCGCGCAAAATGATTCATCATTGGCTGTATAGCATCCGACTCAATTGCCGCCGAGATGGTCTGATTTTGTATGGTGCGATTAAGGCATGAAGCAACCTGGGCGAGAAACTCACGCCATTTCTGTCTGTTATCCTCGCTAAGCGTCGCATCCGTGCTCAGCATGTAAATCGCCTCCACCCGCAGAATCAAACCGACGAGCGACAAAATTCCAAACTGCAAAAAAATGTCGTTTCGTAGCAATAAAAACAAGATTTTGCTTAGAGAAATGGAATTTGTGCATACCCGACTACAGAATATCGCCGACATCTTTTTGTCATTTAGCGTGAAAGCGGCAGATATATTGATAGTTGTTTCAAAATTCGCATCGCCAATGTGCTTTCTAAATTCTGGATACAGGGCATAGAGAACACCCTCGACATCGTCGCGATCCTTCTTAACGACATTCTGCAGTGAACAGAAAACGCCAGCCCACACAGTCCAACGTATGGTCTGATCAGTAATAAACGGCATACAACGTCGTAGGAGGATCTATACGGAGATAAATAATAAAATAATCAGTAGTAATATTTAAAAAATTAAAGGATCCATTTCCAAATACCTTGCCCTTGCGCACACTCATCATGGCCACCACCTTGTCGAAAGTGAGCCCCGATTTTAGTTTGGCGACGAGAGCCTCGCGCGACTCTATTTCATAGTTGAACTTATTTTTAAGAGCCGGGTTCATTGTCTGGGGATTGTTTGCCTCAGCAGCGCGTTCCTCGGCCGTTTTGTTTGCCATCTCGAGCTGCTCCACGGCGGCGATGCGTTCGCTTTCTTTATTCTTTTTTAAAACGATGGTTGCCATCACTTCGGGACTCTCCAGGTCCTCCAGTTTGAGAAGATACCGATAAAGTGTCTCGATGTGCAGCAAAATATGACGCGACTTCCGCATGCTGCTCGGCACCAGGTGCACCTCACTTGGCCCCTCGCTGGACTTATCCGAATGATGCACTGCGGCTGCTGAAGAAGCAGACGATGCCGAATTATCCACTGGACTCATATCGCTGCCCATAATATCAGCATCGATGATCTTGCGGGGCGCTGTGACACTGCCATACTGCAGTTTGCCCAGCGAGTTCTCGAATTTCAAGGGTGAGAAAATATATCCAGCAAGGAGGTTGCTGTTGTTGCCACCGCAATTTGTTATGTTGCCGCCGGCGCCGCTGGCGTTGCTGTTGCTCGTGTTCTCCGAATTGCGTCGCTCACGATGCTGTTGGCCGTTGCGCGAACCGTTCTTGTTGCCCAACTGCACCAGAATGAGCTGGGCATGCCCACGTGGCTGCGTCAGCGGATGATTCAACTGGTTATCCTTGTGCGCCTGGCTGTGACGCACCTGTCCGTTCTTCCGCTCCCTGTGCACCGTGTAGTAATAGTCATCAATGTACGGCGTATCCGTGTTCAGCTGCGACAACTGAATACCAATCAGCCAGTGTTTGTCCCTGGTGCTCATCAGATTGGCGTATTCATCGAACTCCTCATGGGGCAGGTTGCCGCCATGACGATTAAGTTGTTGCTGGGATTGTTGTTGTTGCTGTTTCTGGCGATCGCCGGGACGATTCTGTTGTTGTTGTTGTTGTAGCTGCTGCTGTTGTTGTTGTTGTTGTTGTTGCTGCTGCTGCTGACGGGCAACGGCCACGTTCTGCAACAGCGGATGATTCTGTTGGATTTCCTGCACAAGGCGCATATTGAACATGTTGTACATCGAATTGGGCTGCTGATTGAGCACGTTGTGCGGAGGGAGGCGTGGCACAGGCGGCACTGGCTGCATAAAGGCTGCGGGATGCGGGATGCCAGCGGCACGCATTGCATTGAAGTTCGGATGCATGGCAAAGTTGTTGAGTGCTGTGGGCAAATGAGGATTTGGCAGTGCTCGGGGATAGCTGGGTGGCAGGGCAGCATGCTGCTGCATCATCGGATGTTGTGGCAGGTTCGGGACCATTCCACTTGGATAGATGAAGCCGGGCGGTGCTCGATTCCCACTTAGCCCGTTGTTCAATTGTTGTTGTTGCTGTTGAGAGGGGGGCGTCGGCATTAGTCCGGGTCCTGGTCCGGGCCCGGGTACCGGTCCTGGCCCAGCGCCAACCAAGGAATGCGGACCATGAAATCCTAGATTTTGCCTTGCTGGCGGTGTTTGTGGAGTTGCCAGGAATCCAGGAGGTGCTGCAATTACAATTATTTTAAAATCATACATACAATCATACGTAAAATTACATTTTTAGAATAACTTAATCTATGCATATAAATTTCATTTTTAAATTTATACAACCAAAGAAGACTTATACAATTTTTCAAAATAATCTTGATTTAATTAAGAATGTCGGTTTAAATCGCTACAAAATGAGATATTATTATCTAAATTTGAAGTCTTCAGATCTTATAATGAATGAGAGAGAAGCGTTATTACAAAAAGAAAGACAGGCAGGTGGAAATGCCTAGATCGACACGCTTGTTATTGCTGATCAAGAATATATATTTAACGTTATGTTGTCAGAGTTACTTTATTGCGTGTTGCAGATAACTGCATATCTGCATTATACGTTAGGTTAGGTTAGATAAGACATGGACTCTCGACCGATTGATCGACTCACTTGGACCACATTTGGCCACTTTATGATTTGCATTATTTTCCTTGACACTTCTGGGTGACAGAATCATAGATGAGTCCAGATGTGTACAAGTTACGAATATTTTGCAATCGTAGTTCAAGCTCTAATTTTGCGATAGATAGATTAGAAAGGGGTTACCAGGTCGCTTAATATCTTCTTGTTTTTAGAAATATTTGCAAAAATATAGAAAAATAAATGTGTAATAATTAGAATCACTGAGCCTGAATCGACATTTCCAAAAATATCGTACGCTTTTTATATGTTTTTTAGAATTATCATTATTAAGCAATGCATATTAATTCTGTTAAAAAATATGTGTCTGGTTATATGTGAAATCAAAGAATACCAATCTTAAATAATTATATAAAAGTAACAAATAATATAAGAAATATTCACTTTACACACATTGAAATTAGAGAAATTAGTTTACGCTGCAGTTTAGAAGTGCAATCCACAGTAACTATCGTGGCAAAAACACATATTTTAGAAGTTTGATATAGGTTGACGAACAGCCGCCAAATATATGAATATTTAATACAATTGTCCTTATGAGTGCAGTGCCGGGCAGAAGTATAACATTTGTTGAGCAGATTCCGAGTCTTTGCAGAAATTGCTATTAAGGCGCGGATTTCTACTTTATTACTACAACTACTAATACTTTACTTTATGATACTTCACTTACTACTATACTACAACAACTTTACTTTATGATACTCCATTTTTAATGGAGTTCAGAGTATAAAAATGATTAACAAAATAACTCAAATTGACAATGTGCAAATAACGTTCCTCATGTTCACCGAGTAGAAATGTATATATATATATATATTCATATGTATATATAATAGTAATATAATATATATATATATATTCATATGTATATACAATAGTAATATAATATATATATATATACATTTCTACTCGGTGAACATGAGGAACGTTATTTATTATTATAATAGTAATATAATATATATATATATAATAAAAAAAATATGTATATATATTTATATATATATTTTTATATATACATATTTATATATATATTTTTATATATACATATTTATATGTAAGATGATATAAGTTACCCTTGTGCTGTTGTGGCTTTTGCAATTGCTGCTGCTGCTGCAGCTGTTGTTGTTGTTGTATTGTTGGCGTTACCACCAAATGCTGCCTGTTGGCCAGGTTAAAGTCCTGTTGATGCAGCTGTGGAAGCTGTTGTTGGGGCATCTGCTGCTGCTTCTTGGATATTGCCTGCTGTGTGATTAAATTCCGTTCGATATCCTCGAGAGTTGAGATTTTGGCCGTAATTTGCGGCGGCATGGGAGGCAACCCAAAATTGGCATTGGGCTCGTGCAGTGGCTTCATTTGTGTGGCTGAGCCTGCAACTCCTGCCGGCGGCTGCGACTTGAACGCGCTGCGAAAGTGCTCACGAAAAAGCTGTGGATTGTTCGCCAAGGGTATGTTGGTCATCGGCTGCGATGCCCAAACATTTGAGTCCAGGGTGATGCGCTGCAAAGGATTGCCATCGCTTTCGCCAAATGAACCCAGGTCGACGTCATCCAATCGCATCGCGGACAAATTCAGCTCTAAATCGGAGTCGTCACGCAGCAGTTGCTGCATCTGCTGATTGTGGAAGGAGCCGTTGCCACCACTTAGATGATTATTGGCCCCACCTCCTACTCCTCTACCGCCGCCCCCTCCTCCTCCTCGACGAATCTTTTCACCATTGCCGCCTAGTCGCACGAGAGTTTCGTGGACTTCTTCCCAGTCGCCGTTTATCGCCGAACCGAAGGTTTCATCGTTGAGTGCGTCATACTCCTCTTCCGGGGGCTCTGCAATGCGCCCATCGTCATCCTATTAGATTAAAACTATTATTATAATCAGTGCAACAAAAAAAAACCATAATTGAAGTTTTCATTTTGCAGACGAAACACGAGTTTATCGCTAACCTATTCATATTGCGCACTTGATTATTCCTGCATTTTATTTTATATCTTACCGGTACGCCTGTGGTTGTATCAAAGCCGAAAAACGAGTCGTCCATTGCAAAAAACTATTTGTTTTATAAAAAATTATCATGACTTGTCAGTCACCAAGAATGGTTAAGCTGAGAAGAAGAAGCCGAATGGATTCCACATTATTTCCACAGGCCACATCCACATGAATTAGTGATGTACAAATAATCGGACTATCGCACACAAAATTTATTGGGTACCTCTCCCTCAGCTAAACTGACTAAAAAGTCTCACTACTCGCCACTGTCTACTTAATTTAATAGCAAACATTTTTTTATAGTCGCAGAAAGCAGATATTCTGCTTATAAATAAGAAAATTTCAAAATATAACGGAAATTAAAGTGTATGCCTATTGGAACCAGTTCGAACCAGTTCATTGCGAATCGAGAATAATTCCATATAATTTTCGTATATTTGTTCTAAACGTTTGTCTCATATAGCAAATATTTTATAGATTAAATTATATACATGGCGATTTCAGCAAGATTAAAACCGTTGCGCATTTCTTCAGGGATTATCGTTGTGTAGATTGTCATCAAATTTGAATAAATATTTGTAAGTGTAGCGAATCACCAAATTTAATGGACTTTTATCCAGAGAAAAGAGATAACGCAGGGCGATATTTTTGTAGAAATCTCTCCTGAAGCATTCCTGCTCATTGAGTAACAAAAGCGTAGAACATTTTCTAAAAACATTCCAATCAAATCAAAGAGAAAAATTATAAGGTTATTGATAAAAAAAATATATACACAATTCATGCCGGCGTCAAATTGACTTAAAACTGTCTGCATTTAAAATGTGTGCTGTATTTGTAAAAAGCTGCTCGTAACAGACTTTGAATTTCTGCATGAAATCACACAAATTGTTTTACTAAATGAATAAATTCTTAAATATTATTCTGCGACACATCATATATTACAAGTTAGATTAGTTTTTTTCTAATTACCTACTACCATCATCAACATCATATTAATAACTATTTTAAGGACAATTTCCTTTGTTCAATCTCCAGCAGTTTTTTCTTTAATTCTAGTTTTTCTGACATTAGTTGTTCGATGACAGAATGGTGTCTTTTGTCTTCGATTAGCTTTTGTTTATAGAGGGCACAGAAATCGCTTAGAGCCTTTTGAGTGCTACTCGCAACATCTGTGGCTAAACTGATGGATTTACTCATCGTCTCCAATTCCGTTTGGAGAGATCTTCCTTCAAATTTGGATCGCTGCAAGAAGAGCGGATCAATGTCGAGTTCAGCCTTGGAATCCTCTGGCTCATAGCCATAGCCGGAGGCATCTTGCAGCGCGCTGTTATCCTCCTCCTCCTCGGGCACAACATCTTCCACATCTTCCATATCGAATGTGGCATTCGAGGTGTCCTGTAAATCGTCATCGGATGCATTCATTATTATCTGATTGGCATCATCGTTGAGACGATATAAACTGGCAATTGTTTCCTCGGCCGAACTCAGACCCGTTGCCAAGGGAATATTGTGCATTTCATTTTTCTCCACCTTCTTAATGATGAATCTCTTCCAGTCTTTGAGCGCCTGCACATTGAGAAAGTCAACGTTTAAAAATAAGAAGAAATCAATTTTGTTTTAGCAGAATTAACCTTTTTCCAGGTTGCCAGATCTTTTTGTGGTGGCCCACTGCGATTCAATTCGGCTGCCAGTTGTTCCCAGAGCAATTCAAATGCGTTGCGTGTTTCCCACGAGGGATTTTGCAAAATACCCGGGTGCTTCTTTATAAAGTTCAGCAATATCAATTCCTGTTCCGGATTCCGAGGTTTTCCTCGATGTCGATCATTTGTCTGTGACAATATTTTATATTTACGGTTCTGCGTCGAAGCTGAAGCGTTTGCATTTGGATGCATTCGATTCATGTGTTTGCTTAAGTTTGTCGTTGTCGTTTTATAAGAGAGTTTTGCCTTGCAAATGTTGCACAGCGCAAAAGTTTCGTCGACCGCTCGAAAGAAGCACCAAATTTCACTTGTTCTCCGCTTCATTTTTGTTATTGTTCTTTAATACAATTCAATATTGTGCACAACTACTAATTTTTAATAATATTGGTTGCAGTGTTGGCAAGCTCCGAGGTTACAGAGTTGCCACTAATTTAACATAAAACATTATGGGCATTATTATATCATATAGTGCGGAACTGGTTCATTTGTAATTGGAACTAAAAAAATACTTACTGATTTTAATTAAAAATGTTTAATATGGCATTGAATTTAAAATGCCAGAATTTTTGAGTGGGTTTTAGGTTTACTTTCTCACTAGCAAATGTAAACAGTCCACAGTCAAACATTTAATGGGCGTTATTTTTTCGTTTGCAAGTGGTATTTTGAATTCGAATTGCATTCGGATGTTCACCAAACAAGGTGGCAACTCCATATAAGTGTTAACATCTGGTCTTTTATAAGATAGGTCTGTCCATTTTGTCCTTTTATCTTAAGAAATGAGTAAACTGCCGATGTCTTATATGTTTTTTTGATAACCAATTTTTTTAAAATGGTTTTAATTAGTCATTCATCCTGGGCAGTATAAATGCCAATAAGGCATACTGCAAATATTGCATAAGAAGTATAACTAAAAAAATAGACCAGATTAATTAAAGTTATTTTTGAAGTATTTTTTTTAATTAGGTTCTGATCCGTCTCATGTGTGTAGTCAATAACTATAATTGATTTTTACGACGCATAGCTTAAATTTGCGCTTACATAACACTCACTTTTTATCGTACGTGCTTCCTATATGTTAACTCAGATAGCAGATTGCAGCAACAATTAGAACACTTAACAGTTAAGACCATTCACCACCGCCCCCCTAGAAATTGTTTTTTGCATGAATAGAAAATAACATTCTTTCCAGTCAGGGACAATAGAGACAGCTGCTCCATACCTATTTCTCAATATTTTTCATAGTCAAAAATTACAGTTTTAAAATGATCAATCCTCTTACATTTAAAAAAAAAGTGTAATTATAACAATAACAAAAAACTAAATTAATAAATAAATGATGACTTCTCTTCTGTTAACTAAAGAGTGCATACAGTTCCTAAGTACTTAATAATTTAAAATCGTAATAAACTGTGGATGAAAAATGATATGCGGAAAAGTTAGTAAATAAAGAACCAAAAATGACACGAAATGAAAGTATTGAGAACACATAAAACGGCTTCTAATTTTTTAAGAATATTAATCATTAATTCACAAAATAAAGCGTGCGTGCTTAATTATGCGGAAGATGGTATACCATGCAATCGTGACTAAGGTTTTATGATCGTGCAAATATGCAAAACATTAGTCGATAATCCCACGTATATATGTCGGACCACCGGAGAAAGTGCAGCACTAATTGAAGTGGTGTGGCAAAGATGAGATTACTTACTTCGATTGTTGGATTCCTACTGTTTGCGGTGGTCAGCGCCTTAAGCGTGGAAGATCAACCCAGTGGTTGCCCATTTCACCAGTTGGACACTTTAAATTTGGTTACTGGAAAAACACCAATCGAATACGCCGGACGATCGAAGAGAAATATTCCAGCTGAATATGATAGTAACCTGGAAGATCTACTAAAAAACCTATTGCCCAAGTATAGCGGAGGTGCAGAACCCAGCAGCTGGCTGAATATCGGGACAGTTGAGCAGCAGCGCAAGGAGCCAATCAAGTGCGGAATACCGCCCCCAAACTGTTTTAATAATACCCAGAATTTTCACTTCCGGAGCATAGATGGTGCTTGTAATAATTTGCTGTATCCTGACTTTGGCATCGCCACCTCCAGGTACCGGCGGCTGCTGCATCCAAGCTATGATCGGCGCCAAGTACTTCCCAACGCACGACTCATCTCGCTGTCGCTGTACGGCGAGAAGACCTCCATGGACCAGTTTCGCACGATTGCCTCCATGCAGTGGGGTCAGTTTGTCGCCCATGACATGAGCCTATTAACCACATCTGGAGCACCCAAGGATTGCTGTGCGGAGTCACACCATCCACAGTGCCAGCCAATCACATTAGCAGCTGATGGACCAATAACCTATAATACGGGCAAAACATGTTTGAGCTTTGCTCGCAGTATATCTGACGCGGAGGCAATTTGCCCAAAGAGTGGACTGCCCCACAGCGAGAAGCTATCTGTGGTCACAGCCTTTCTTGATCTGTCCTCCCTCTATGGAAATTCTCTCAAGCAGAGTCAGAAAGTGCGTCTTTTTAAGGGTGGTCAACTGCGCACCAGTTACGTCAATGGGCAACAATGGTTGCCCGTAGTTCAGAATCATTTAGGTGAATGTGAAACAAACCATGAGTGCTATTCATTGCCAGACAAGCGGAATCGATTTACGCCAACTGTCGCCGTAATTCACACGGTTCTGCTGCGTGAGCATAATCGTTTGGCAGAGCATCTGGCCCATCTGAATCCGCATTACAACGATGAGCGTTTGTATCAGGAGGCACGCAAGATAAACATTGCGCAGTTCCAGAAGATCACTTACTATAACTATCTAGTCGGAGTCCTGGGTGCCACATATACTCATCTCAATGGCATTACCTACCCCTATGCGGGAGGTTCCACCGAGTATGTGAATGACTACGATGAGAGCGTCAGTCCCAATCCGTATGCAGAGTTTTCAGCTGCTGCCTTCCGCTATTCCCACACCCAAATTCCCGGCTGGTTTTCGTAAGTACCTTCCCTTTGACGTGTCTTAATTTTGGCACCGATTCAACAATTTTCAATTGTTCATTTGCAGCTTGGTGTCGCCAAATCGTGACGCAAATCAGACGCTTCGTCTGAGCGACTATTTTGAGCGCACTGAGACGATTTATCTACTGTCTTCCAACTTTAATCTGGCCGATATTGTGAGAGGCATGATCACTCAACTGCAGAAGCGAGCTGACGGCAATATAGATCCCGAAATAAAGCACTACTTTAATAGGAAAGAATCCCAGGAGTATGGCTCCGACCTCAAGTCTCTGGATATTCAACGTGCCCGCGATTTCGGGCTGCCCTCGTACAATGATCTACGTGAATTCTGCGGGTTGAACCGTGCCGTCGACTGGTCGGATTTCGCTAATGAAATATCAAATGAGGTAGAAAATGTTCTTTATTTATTAATAATTATGAATTCATAAGGTGGCTTTTATAGAAAATATGCGAGTTGCAAAGGCTGTATGCTACTCCGGATGATGTTGAGCTGTCCGTCGGCGGTACTTTCGAATTTCATGTGCCTGACTCGTTGTTTGGACCCACGCTTTTGTGCATTGTGGGAAAACAGTTCCTCAACACGCGTATAGGTGATCGCTTCTTTTTCGAGCGGGAGGATCATCTAAGTGGTTTCTCACGCCGTGAGTACATTCTCAATCCTTGATTATAATTTTTTCTCCTAATACGTCTGACTTCTAATGCAGCTCAACTGGCGGAGATACGCAGGATTAGTTTGGCTTCGCTGTTCTGCAACAACGTGCAAGGTTTGAATTACATTCAGCCAAATGTGTTCGTTTTCCCCAATACTCAGTAAGTCACTATACACAGAGAGAAAGCTCTGACTTAATTTAACGAATACGTGCATTGTTCTTTTTTTTACACAGGAATGCTTTACTGAACTGCAACGACATTCCTCAACTAGATCTTAGCAAATGGCAAGACTTAAGTCTGGTTGCCTAATATCCGGGAAATCAACACAATCACAAAAAATTAACAAGATCGAAGAAATTTTTTTTTGGCAACCCAAAGATTATTTATTTTTTGAATATCATATATAATAATGTAAATTAATGTTTAAAGATGAAAATCATGAATCAGCTTGTCTAAATTATATGTATTATTAAATAAATTCAAAAACAACAATAATAAGAATAATTCAACCAATAAACTCTTGTAACTTCATATGTGATTCTAAATGATTGATGTATATAATTTTTAAATACTTTATTATTTTAATTAAATAATTGCAGATGCACTATAACATTTTATTTTTTTCTGTTCTGCATACCTGAGAAAAAACCTTTAAAACTTCATAGAACTGTGAAAATGTTGTCCAATTTAGTAACACCATTTAGTAAATATTTTTTGACTTTCTGGGAGGCTGTTTCTTGCTTGATTTGCAAGTTTATTTCTTCTACATTCTCTGACAAAAAAAATTTTTATTGGTTATTCTCTCTTCATTGTGGGCAATCCAATTATGCCAAGAATCTAAGAATATTTCTCGAGTTTTTCCATTAATACAGCAAGAGTTTTGTTAAGCTCTACGAATTTGTATAAATTAAAATGCTGATAAACCTAACGAACTGTTTTAAAGGTTAATAAAGTTTTTGCAGAATTTAACACTTAGAAAATGTATGTTATTGTATCCCTGACTTTTTATGTATAAATTATTAGGATATACGTCCGCGGCAAGTTGACAGTATTCGTAACTTTTTGACCAAGATTCTAAACTCTTAAAAAAACCAAAATTTTTGATTAATTGTCACATTTTGGGGTATAGTAAATGCCTAAAATTAATCGTTGTGGCTTCCCAAAAATGGGTATTTGATTAAGCCGATTAAGATAACAATTTTCTACCCACTTTAACTTAATTATTAGCCATCCAACCTGCACAGCGAAACGCATGCATCTCGAATGGTCTTAATTGATACTTGAATGCTAAGCTTAGATTTGTTTGTTGCACAACATTTTAGCTCGTTAAATGGTGTGTGGGCGATTTCAAAACCGTTCATTTTACCGTTCACTTTTTGTATAAATGACATCGCAATACATTATTGTCTGATTAGTGATGCAAGCGAACACATTTGTGAAAATGTAACTGCCTAAATCTAACTGTTGTTTTATTTGTTTAATGTACTGCTACGAGTGTAAGGTCAGCTCATTTTAATGTATCATTTATAGACACTTGATAGACTGAACGAAGTAAATGATTTGGTTTTACTTCTTGATAAAAAGTTCAACTTCGTTAATCGTTTTAAATTCACTGTCAACAAATCTTTTTAGTTATTGTTTGTTTAACGGAATTTGATTCCTTTATACGACCAAGATACTTTTTAATTCTGAAATATGGATTTTGTGTGTTGGACCAGTTTGCATTCAAATACCCCTTAAAAATCTTATATATATTTCTTATTTTTAAAGTAAACGTTCAATTTTATTTTAAGTTCACTTTAATTATATATTTAACTTATTTGCTTTTTTTGTGTCAACTGATTTTAGTTGTCATTAAATAAATAAACTAAAATTTGTATGCTATTAAGCATTTCATGCAAATTTAAAAGCAAATTTGTAAAAAAATTTGGGCAACAGAGAAAAAATGGGATTAAAATGAATAAATAATATAATATATAGAACATATGCATGTATTAAAATGTAAATTAGTCTAACTCAATTAGTGGATTTGTGATGCCTAATAAAAAACTATTCAGATCAAAAATGTTAATGATTGACAACTTAAGAACAGTAGAATTGCAAGAGTAAAGATAAAGAGAGGAAGATATATGTTGAAATTAGAAATATAAGATTGGTAAATATCTGAATCTGTAAAACTATGTTAATTTACCGCAGCTTGGCACCTATTATCCCGATAAAGAACTTTAAAAAAATTTAGATTTTGAATTAAAATATTATTCAAATGAAGAGAAAACTCCGGAGAGTATATCTGACGAAAGGCAATATAAGTTTTAAAAATGACATCAACAGAACTTTGCAAATCGCCGCCAGTTGTGCGTTGTTTCTATAAGTTATAATTTTATTTTATGAAAGTAGTATTTTTTCAAAATTATGTCAGTCTTTTTGCCGGCTGGATCAACAACTTCTTACAACTTAATTAGTCAGTTTAATATTTTTTTTATTTCACGGTCTAACCAGTTCCAAAAATATCGGCTTTCAGTTTCCGGCTTAAAAAGTATTATTTAGAATTTTTTTTCATGTCTCGCTTTGAGTTTCGGTTTCTCTTTGAATACATCCAATAAAATTAGGGCGACTTTAAAATTCTTACGCAATAAGGAAAACCGGTAACCTTTAACTTTCGCTATGACCTTGCGGCTATATTATACCGGTAACCTTTTGAATTTTCTGTATGTGGGCTAATTATATTCTGACGCGCGTCGTCTTTAACTCTTCTGCCGTTTTTTAACCTCAAGTAATGACGTGTTGAACCCAAAACAAAAAATATTGATTGTTCTTAGCACCTTTATTATGTAAAGTCAATGAGATTTTTATTCAAATCATAATTAGTTTCCACGATATGAAAACAAATAAACATAAAAAGACAAAAGACAGATTTCTCAGTTGATTTGAATTATAACGGTCCTATAGATTATTAAAAGTAAATTTTTAAAATATGTGTTTTTTTTTGCAGTGTGAGTATGCGTGAAAACTCTATATAATTTGTGCTGTAAGTATAAAAGTGATCGGTTCTTTGGCGAAAGATAGCATTGGCTTTCGAACCATGAAATTGAAGATATCGATCGTCTGTTTTGGTAAGTTAATGGATATTAGATTAGAGAGCCAAAATACTGAAAATATTCTTCTTAGGCTTAACCATATTCGGTTTGGTGAAAGAGATAAAATGTAATAAAGAAACCGCAAGATTTTATCCTCCTGCGCCAGCTCCTGCACCTGTAATCTACAAAATACCATCACCAGCACCATATCCATATCCTCATCCACCCCATTCAAGTCCTCCGCAGCAATGTTATTGTCCCCCGGGTCCACCAGGTCCGCCAGGCTTTCCTGGTCCGGCTGGTCCTCCAGGTTAGTATACAGAGTTGTGGTTAAATTTATTATTGCAGATTTATTATTGATCTTCAGGTGAGGCGGGAAAGCCTGGACATTACGGTCCAAAGGGCGACAAAGGCGACAAGGGGGATAGAGGTCACTTTGGACATCCAGGCATGACTGGACCCCAGGGTCCCCCAGGTATTCCAGGTAATAGAGAGTGGCGTGGGCACCATCACCCACCACCCCCTCCAATAATAATACCAATTCCTGTGGCATCGCCGGGAAAAGGACATCATCATCATCCTAGTCCTGGCCCTGGTGGATACCCAGGATATCCAGGACAACCAGGGTATCCAGGGTATCCGGGGTATCCAGGTTATCCAGGTTACCCTCATAAAGGATATCCAGGCAAGGGATATCCACACAAAGGACATCCAGAAAATCACCACCCACGTCATCACCACCCAGGTCATCACCACCCAGGTCATCACCACCCAGGTCATTCGCAACCGCCAATTCCAAGCCCTCCCGTTTCCAGTTCTGACTGGGATCAATGGGATCATAACCGATTACTTCTAATTGAGAGCGAAAATGACACGGAAGATTTCGAAAATCTCAACGATGAAAATAATTTGGAACAAGACTATATGAAAGAAACAGAGGAATCTTACCCTACTGAATCTTTGTCCGACAATGATCAATTGGTTGAAAATATTAGTGATATGAGTAATGAAGACAACTTTGAACCTGACAATACAACAGATGATAGTGAAGACAACCAGTCAGTGGAAAATAATGATGAGCAAGAGCGAAGCATCAGAAGACCAGTTTTCTTGGCAATTAGTACGCCTCGTGACCCATTTCAAATCTTACCCTCCGATAAAAAATAAACAAAAAATTAACTGAATAAAAATAGAGTGTCGACAAAGTTCTAGGATCTCAACAAACATTTAACCAGAACATTATTTTAATATATATTTATTCCCATCAAAAATGTTCTCTTATGTTCTCATAGAGATTCAAGCACAAATTAAGTTTTCACAAAAAACTTGAATATGAGGCAGCTTACAAAATTATTTTATCGACTTTTGAAACTTGTCAATGGAATATGCTAATCCTATAATTTAAATGTTTGTCAGTGTCACTGTTTGAAAGCAAACTAGCTTCTCCGATAAAATTATGGCTCAGACGAATCATTGTTCTGTAATTTTTCCTATTGGTATAATAAGAATTATTATAATCATATTTATTTTTGTAAGAGAGAATGGTCCAGTCAATATGAGAGAGTAATCTAGGAAGAGTCGAAAATTACTGTTTTTTATTTGACTCAGAATCAAAGTTTAATCATTCGTTCCAAACTGAAATAAAAGAATTGAATTATGATAAAATTTTACCTAGAAAAAGTAAAACAATCAAACCAATTCTTATCTGACAGAAAATTCTATCCAGATATCACCGTCGTTTATATTTGAATAAGATATCTAAAGTTAGCCTGTATCTAATTCTAGAGTGCCCTATTCATACCGTAACTGCTAGCAATTTGCTAATATTATTTAAAAGTACAATAAACAGAATAAATAGATATATGATCATTAAAAAAAAAACACCTTATATTTATTACATTCAATCCTATGCGCATCACTTAACCCTTATTACACAAATATAATATTTTTAATATTATATATATATTTTTTAATTTAGTTTATTTAATTTAGTTTCTATTTTGCAAATATTATGCAAAAATTTGTCGTATATCGACTGTAGTTCATACAATATGATAAATTAATGAATAAACATTATGCGGTGGTTCAAATGATGCATATTTTAGTTTAAAATTTATGAATGGTTTCAATTAACAGAGACAGAGAAAATACAAAATAATTTGCATTACACACGACGACACACGAATATACTATCTTCGGTTCTCACAACACCATTTAAAAAGGCAATTTTTTGTTTATTCATATTTCTTTACACATATTCAAATGATATCATCAACTTCGCCTTGTTTTGACTTTGTGTTTTTCTGTTTTGTCTCAGATGAATGTCGGTGATTATGGATATGGTTATGGTATCTAAAGAATCGAATTAACTAAACTAAATAAAATTTGAAAGCTAATAAAAAACAAAGAACATCAATAGTCAACCAATTTATAAATTAATAAGCCCAAAACCATATTTTATAGAAGAGAAAAATCACAAGTAAACTGTCACTCTTATGCAAATTAAATTGTTCTTTAAGAATTTGTGTTGATTGTTAGCCATGCTAATAATTTATTTGTATGCCCTGATCCTATTTAAAATGTGTGAAATATTAACCAGTTTTATTTTGAATTGACTCATAATAGGAAATACCTATAAAATTCCAGAAGCTTCTTAACTCATTTAATACACGTTCAAACAAACTCAAAGGCAAACTTTTCAATTTTGGAGAGTCCTTTAAATATTAACCAATTACCAACTTTTAACAAAGCTATCGGATTTTAATAATAGAGGAACAATTCGACTTGCATTTGATACATACATTAATGTATTCATAAAATATGTTTTCCAACCACGTAAAACCCTAAATATCATGAACTAGCTAGGATAAAATGTTTTATTAGTATGGATAATAATAATAGTGGTTTCTTATATACCGATATGATTAATATATGTACATTAAAAGGGGATAATATAATACATGGAGTTTGATTTTACAATCTTTAAATTGATTAAACTAATTGTTATTATATTTTGAACTAGTTAAAGACAGATCCGTGTGCATAAAATTGTCACTTCTACCCAAACAGGACCGAGTGATCCGGAGAGGCATGTACAGTTCGATCGATCCATTTCGTGAGGTCAACATGCGGAATACTTGAGCATGGCACAAGAGGGTTCCTAGTAATTGGGATAAGATTAATATTGATGATAATCGTTTTGTTTTATGGTACTCACGATCCCGAAATCTTCCTAAATGCGGCAGGCTGCATCGATTCAATATTGTTGCCATTGTTACAGAGCAAGCGAGCCATGCTTGACTTACGCAGTTCCTCCAATTGATCTAATCGAGATGTTACAATTACATATTTTATCAATATGTGTAATGCTAATTAATACCTGGAGTGAATCCGCTGATTTTGTCGCCATTTTCAAAAAAGAAACGATCGCCGACACGAGTTCTAAAGAACTGTTCCGTCAGGATGCAAAGGAATGTGGGTCCGGCCAATGCCCCAGCCACGTGTGCCTCGAGAGAGCCACCAACCGTCAAGTCCACATCCTCGTGACTATCATAGACCGATCTGAGTTTATTAATAACTTCCGGACTGATCAGATCACCAAAGTCCTCCCATGACTGTGCCCGCTTCATGCCACAAAACTCTCTCAGGTCATTATACGATGCAAGTCCATGATCCCGATTCCGCTGAATATCCACAGCACGCAAGTCGGAGCCGAATGGCATATTGCGTCTAAATAGAAAATGTTTAATCTAGCAAATATAAAATTAGAATTATAAATTAGAAGAATAACTAATTTTTTTCTGTATAAGATGTTACAGAATTAATTTTTTTCATTTGATAAATACAGACAAAATTAGTTCAGAGTACGCAAAATTATTTTATATATTATTATTGATAATTATTAATCCGATTATATGGCTGAACTTAAGTTATTTTTGTTCTAATTATATCGACATAGATACCTGTTTATCGTAGTTGATGTCCCCGAGCTCTTCTGGCTGTGTGGCGTGCCCTCTGGTTAGAGAATCAAAGTTATCGCCAACCTCGAGAATACCAGGACGATTGAACCAATCACTCAGAGTTAATGCGCCAAGAACTGTACGCAGCTCGGACAAAAGGCTATAAGAACAAAATACGTCATAAATTAATAAGTTTATAACTGCGAATAGTAAAGAACATCTTACTCCAATCTACCCTCGATTTGGGAATGGAAGTATCTAAATGCAGCTGTGGCGTGTTCATTTAATACGCTGGGATCGATGCTAGGATTGTAGTCATTCACGTAGCTTCCGGCCGGAGATTTGAAAATCAGGTTATTCTTCAACATATTTTGCTCGCCCAGGAACATTGGAAGCCATTCGTAATAGCTTGTGTGTTGGTACTGGGCTATGTTGATCTTGCGAGCTTCCTGGAACAGCGTGCGATCGTCAAAGTGAGGATTCAGAGCAGACAGAGCATCGGCAATGCGATTGTGTTCACGGAGCAGTATGGTCTGCAGTAAGGTCAGCCCGGGATTTTGATTAACACGTACATCGCCGGCTCTGTAGCAGACTTCATCTGCATCGATGGCATCGCAGGCAGCGGTTGCGTTTCGGGACAAGGGTAGCCATTTGGCGCCATTGCGCTCCTCAACAATCATACGTCCGCCTTGGAACTCGCGGATGTCGCTATTTTGCTGCATCGAGTTGCCATAGACCAGGGACAAATCCATGTAGCCTGTGACCACAGTCAACTGCTCTGCCGCTCCACCGGTGTACTGACAGTTGGCGTCACGATCTGTCAGGGTGCGCACAAAGTTGAGGCATTCCGTACCGACTTGAGAGTAAGCCGGATCATGGGGAGGCACAATGATGGCAAAGCAGGTCTTATGCGCTGTGTCCAAGCCCACCAGTTGTCCATCATCTGTGCAGCACCGCGTCGGATGTTTCTCTGTGTAGGAGTAAAACCGGGTTAATTGGACAATCTAATACCATGTGATCAAGGGATTGACATACTGGATTGAGTGGCACCCGCTGTCAAGCTCATGTCGTGTGTAATAATCTGGCCATACTGCATGTTGTGGAGCGTAAACTGTGGATCGCGCACGGTCTGCTCACCGAATACCACAATGGATACCAGACGAGCACTCGGCAGCTCATTGCCAGTTACGGACCGGGCTGGTGCGGATATTCCATCGGCGTATTTGGGTGTCACAAGACGACCATACCTAAAGGACTTGCGTGAGAAGCGACACTAACATGTTGACTGAAACATACACTCATAAAAAATCGAACTACATTTTAGTAAATCGCCATATTTTTGCACCGACTATTTGGTAAACATCTAAAAACAAATGTTTGCATTTCGAAGGATTTTACTCACTTATATTTATATATTATTTCTACAAACAAGAAAATCTTTATATTTTTTTTGGTGCAATTTCAGCTTTTTGGCGATTTACTAAAATTTAGATAATTGTTTTCTGAGAGTAGTCTAGGCAATTAATATTACTTAGTACTGGCAACACCCAGTCCTGGGTTTTCCAGGTGATTACATGATCCATCCATCGTACGATAGGCGGACTTCTCGCAAACAGCCGGAGGATTGGCGCAAGTAACACTACTTGGCACGGGCGGTGCTGGCTGGAGACTTGCAAAAGGACAGTATGGATTTTGTGGTACCGGCGAAGTGCCCACTGCAGAGGTTAACGCATTTCTGATGCGAAATATAATGTGTGAATTATGGAGTCGCAAAATAAGAACAGCTAAAATTTACCCTATAAAAATTTGCTGGGCAGTTGGACCATACGAGTACCCACGTAAGTGTGGTCCATGGAATCGCGGTGGCTCATTGTGCACGATATGGTAGCCGGCTGATACTTTGAGTCCGACCACACTACAGACAAGTCCCAATATGCAGATGACCAGCATATCTCGTTGATGACGCATCTGAAATTAAGTTTTCTATTAAACAATTTGCATTGACTCTTTGAAGTATGTATATTATATTTAAATCACTAAAACAGCTGCAATGCATATATATATTTTTTAACATAAGATAAATAATAATTAAAAATTTAGCATAGCTAATATATGAAGAAAATTTTGTTTGATCTAGGCAATTTATACTTAAGATAAGTGAATATTTATAGATAGAATGGCCATAAATTTATGATTACAAAAAAGAAAACAAAAAACTAGAGGTGTGAATTGCAAAACATTAATTGGAAATAACCTCCACATATTTAAACACATATTTATTTAAAATGCATATTAGTTTCGTGGCTGCACTGATTTTTTCAAATCATTATTTAATTAATGTGATTATTGGATTATTATTACTATAGCATTGCTTACAGCAGAATGCATATATACAAAATGATAATTTAAAAGAAAAATAGTCGACTTATAAAATCGAAACCAATGCATTAGTTCGCTTCGTTCTTCACTCAAATTGTATAACAACATCAATAATAAATCAATGAAACTAATAATTTACAAATAAAATCATCGATTTATCAAATCGCACTCATTGCATTAGTTTGCTTCGTTCTTCACTCGAATTTTATAACACCATCAATAATGATGCATTGCGTAACTAACAAGCTCCTATGAGGTGAATGGCAGAACCGAAGTCAAATTCAAAAGTTTGTAAACAAAAGTATGGCTAAAAAATGCTGCACATCAACTTAGCAGGGGTCGTAAAGCTATTAAAACCAATTCGCTGAAAACGATCAATAAATTGGCATTATGGAGTACACATAAAAATATTGTGGTACGGATTAAAATTCGACACGCTTTTAGAAAGCAAAAAAAGCATAGAAAAAAAAAAAAATTAATCGGCTTTAAATCGGACTTAAAATACCGACATTTCAATTTGAATTTTCAACAAGTAACAAGTTTTAATATTTTCACCCACAGCACCCAGGAAATCTAAAATTCGCAAATCTTCCACAATTTGTATGCTGGAGTTACTAAATGTGAGAGTATTTTATTACTAATTTCCCTAAGAGATTTTGGCCAATTATTCTACAATCGTGCTATTTAAGAGCTTAATTAATAAACTTATATATACATATATCTACCTCAATTGCGGAGCATGGATTTCTAGGAACCTCATTTAATTAATGGACGTAAAAAATAATAATAACAAAGAAAACAATTGATATTATTAAAAAATATATTTCTGCAAAGAAAAATTTTTTTTGCCTTATGTGAAATTGGTTTAGATATATTGGTGAGCATTTTTTTTTACGATAAATAATTTGTATACCGATTTCAGAATATCCATTTGATTTGCAACTATGACGTAAGCAAACCAAGTTTCATTAATATCGTAAGCTCTGTTTACATTCACATATATGAGAAACAATTTGTCACCTTGACATGAATGAACCATATATCCATAGTCTTCAATAATATTTATTCTATATGGAGTTGTCAACCTCTTTACGATAAAACTATAAAGCCCTGTGCAAGAGTAAAACAAAAAATATCGTTCACCTAAAAAGGTGTCTTTGAGCAGGCATCAGTTTGCAGACAACGATCAATATTTATCTATTTGACCTGAAAATCATAATCAAATCAATAATAATAACATTTGACAATCAAATTGAGTAGTTACAATTGAATTCACTAATTATCGCTCAAACATTTAATCACGTTTGGGTGACTGGTTTAAATCACATAATCAACCCAAAATTCCGTCTTAAATACCGCAGCTCTAGAATGGTATGATTGAAACACAATTTTTGGTTGTTGTTCGAAATACATATAAATAAGGAACATGAGAGTCTTAGGTTGAATTTACACAGGTCGACCTTCAAAAACAGTTGTCAGAAATATACCTTTCCAATTTCAAAACTCAATACACGCCCACGTATAGATTAATTGAAAAGAATGAACTTTTGTTACAAATAAATAGAAAAAAACATAATAAACTTCCTCTAAGCGTTACTTTATTAAACATGTATAACATGATTAATTTTATTTCTGGTAAGATATGCCAAAAAGATGGAGAAGTAAATAAACGTGCTTCTTTTCTACAAGCTATACAGATCAACCTCGTACAAAACTGTCTCATTTACTGAATATTTCTTTATCACTTAAATGACTGAATTTTTCCATAAATATGAGATTGACCAACCGACCAATCGTGAATGTGCGTGACATTAATATAAGCAAGAACTAAGCTAATAAAAATAAGGCATACTAAAGTTTCAAAAAAAGCTTTTGAATAAAAACACGTTCTGATCATTTAATTTTTAAATTAAAAATACCACATTTAAAAGTAATTAAAAAATAAACAAACACATAACTCAAATTAAAAATCCGATAAAAACATTACATTTGTACTATTGCTGCTTGTGTTTATTTATTAATGGCATAGAAAATTCGGTGAACCGAATGCTAGATGACTTAACACTTTTTTTGGACTGTTTCACTGTCAAAAGCCATTTAAGTTAATTTGTATAACACATAAATATTTGCAGCAATTAAACAGAAACCTACTTCTTCAGCGGAACCTTTGCTTGCCTGTGCTTTTTATGCTAATTTTTTTATGCCTGGCTTAAACTGGCAATCGACACGAACTGGGCCATTTTGCATGTTGGCCGGGTAACCGACTAGTTAGGGAACAGTTAGATGTAACAATCGTCTATCGATCTTGGTGGCTGTGACACAGGCTCTGCAGTTATGGTAACAACTGGTTCCTTAACCTATTAGTCTGTTTTGGTTGTTATTCATTTAAATTGCGACATTTTAACCGAAACATGTTTGCTGCTGCTGGTATTTGCCAATATGTATATATATATATATATATATTGATGCAGCTCAATTATGTTCATACATGTATGATAGTGTGCTGCAAGTAAAAACCTACAATTATTTTATAATTTATATATATGTATGTATATAGACTTTTAGCGAATTTCCAGACTATAAACAAAAACGTCAATATGTAAGAAATGGGCTTACATAATGCATTTTATCCAAGCTCACTGGCCTCGAGCTTATACTTAGACTTAGACCCATGTGGAGTCATTCATCTGGGCAACATGGCCACAGTCACAGAGCCAACCGCAACTTCCAATTGTTGTTGCTGAGAGACCTTTGTGAAAAATGCCAGTTGCTGCATGCAAATGCGCAAATATTGGCGGACAATCCGTTCCAGCTGCCGTGCCAGAACCCAACACAGAGACTGAATACATTTTAATTGCATGGCAAACAGAACAATAGCCCAGACTTTGCCCGATCGGACTACATTGACTACTTTCAAATCTGCAATAAAACTCAAATTAGACAACAGGCTCTGGACCAAGTAAACCAACGTAAAACACACGATTTCATATTCTAATTTAAGCTAGATGATAATCGCGGTGTTTGGCAATCACAACGGGCAAAGCCAAGCAATTGGTCATGGCCAGATAATAAATGCAAACAGTTAGCAAACAGATGGACAGGTATTATGGTAATTAACTATGATTTAAGACAATTAGAAAAACTGTAATGACCAAAGTGCTTGTTCCAAAACAGACTTTGCAAGCAAAGCAGGAAGTTAAATAAATACATATATACGTACATATATATATTCTTTATAAAATCCGTAATAAGTTTACATAAATACGACAGAGATTATGGTTTCTGGATCTATTTTTCTGCTCTTATATGTAACTCTCGGATTTATGTTGCTATTGAGAAAAGCCTTCGACTTTGCACCAAGTTTGAGTGGACAAAACGTGAACAGCATTAAAAACAAGAAATAAAGACTATTTTTTGTACATCGAAGCTTAAATACTCTTTTGGACCTGATTTAATCTGCCAACAACTGAACTATTTCATATCGATATGCTCCAATTTCCAATTATCCATTTCAATTTTTAGGTGCTCCAATTTAAGCACAATGAGTTGGCGATGTGAGTTTCACTTTAATTCATTCTACAATAGCTGTTAGATTTTAAAAATTGAATAAAGACAGAAGGACAGATTAATGTTATAATACCCTAAAAAAATGTAATTTATATGTGTATAAATATGTATAATCGAAAAAAACTGGTGCAGACACCAAATCGGGTAATTGGGAGCAACTTTTTGGTATAAATTTAACGACGTCTAATTAAAATTAAACTCAAATCACCAAAGGCCAAACTGTAATAATTATAGTGCAAAATAGATCAGTGTAGCACAGCCGAGAATTTCACCATAAAATTATTGATTTATTGGTAGTTGGTCGTAGACAACTTGCACCCATTAACAGCTATATTCAGTGCAACATAGTTGCATCTGTACCGCATTATGGATACAGATGTACATATCTGTCAAACTTCTCTCTCGAAATCTGAGCCGTCAGCCGTGTCCAATATTCCCCTTTTGGCCGAACAAATTTCAATTGGTCTCGACGATAAAGTAACAGGCACTAATTGAAATTGCCATTTTAAGTGAAAGCACCTAGTGCAGATTGGGATCTCGTCAAATGGTGCTCTGGTATTTGAACGATGGACTCGACGAGTTGTGCAAGATGTTGCGACTTCTCTACGATCTGCAAGTTAGTTGCAAAATGCGTATAAATTATTTTTTGTTGACATCGAAATCAAGGTGCACACAATTTATGCAATGGCCAGACGGTTTTTTCTATGATTCAAGTCAATAAGTAGAGGCCGGCACTCAGAGCACCCAAACTTATGTATGTGCATAGTGCATACACGTACGTAGCTGAATTAATATACAATTATCCATTGAGATACAAGCATAAACTCACGCAAATTTTACCCATAATGGAACACAGATCAGTTAAGTAACATTGCCTAAAAGTCACATGAGTTAGTAGTTAGTTAGTAATTAGCACTTTGTGAACTCGTTGGACAGGACTGGTCGCATTTTGGATTGGTATTTTCATTAATTGCGGACGCAATTTGCTATTGCCTTTAAATTTTCGTTAAATTGGATGATCCGCACTAATTGATTCTTAAAGGTGTAGACTCGATTCAATCGAGCCCCATGTGGAACTGGTTTCGAAGGAAATCGGAATACGGCCAGTTGCAGGCATCAACTAACCTTTACGTTGTAGCTGATTGTAAATTGAAGTATCGAATTAATGTCACACCAATATTTTTGACACAATTTATTAATGAATACATGTTGGTTTTTTTTTTTTTGTCGCAATATTTGGATTGAATAAGCAAACAATTAATAACCGTTTAAGTGGTTGAAAAATCTCATGTGATTTTTAAAGTAAAGCAATTAACTTTATTCTCCCCAAAATCGGACAATTATGTTAAAAATACTAACACAAATAGTGAATTTTTGTGTACAAATAAATTAGTCAACTGGTAAGAATGTTTCTATGATGAGTTCTCGACTAGATGATACTCAGTAAATGTAGCTCTAAGATATGTTAAATCAGTTAGCAATGTTTAATTGCAATCAAAAATTTTAGTTAACAGGTTTTGCAAAGTGCAAGTGCCCATAAAGTAATAAACTTATACTTAAAATGACAAGTCTCGAATCAGAGATCGGCGCATTTTTACAGAGCGAGGTATATATTGTGGAATCGTAGACTTACATTAATTTATGACCACATTTAAAACGATTAAAGTGTATCAAAGAGATCACGCACCATAACGTAGCAAATAAATAAACCCATAAATAAACTTCAAAGAGCGCGTTCTGACAGCGAGTGGACAGAAAAATGCAAAAAAAAAATGCAGTCTTGAAGTTTTTTGAGCAACGGCAGCATTCAGATATCGAACACCAGTTTTAGTATGTTACGTAATTAAAAGTATTGCAAATGTATTTTCGATGGGACGACACTGGAGTCGGAGTCGTGATATGTCAGTCCGAGTGGGCAAAGGCACTTGGAGCGATGCATAACCTTGGACCTGGACCTAAATCGTCAACTCCTATGTTTAATGCCGATGACTTTTATTTTAATTTAAATACTCCCAAGGCTTTTGCGGTCTTTAAAGAATTGTTTACCTTTTTCAAAAAATTAACAAAAAATAAACGAGTTTTCGATGTCAAATTTTTGTAGGCGAAAGTTAAATCTCAATCAAACCGGTCCTTAAGCTGGATTCGCACAAAGCAATATCAAGTATAACACTGGCGATTATTTTATTTATTTGTTTAACGCTATAGTTTTTTAAGTAAAGCCAGTTGACACTTATAAAATACAGAAATATATTACTATGAATATATTAAAATAAATAATAAATAAATTTAATTTAAAAGATAAGAAACATTTATAAGATAACTGGGAGTATTATATGCAACCTTTGTTGCAGGTATTGGGGAAACCCCAAATAAATCCAACAACAAACAAATAATTTATTTTAAATTAGTTAATCGCCACCACAAATGCATGCAAAGATGATATTTACAAGCCAAAATGTTCAACATATTTTCTTAATAATATAAAAAGAGGCGTCTTAATTTAAGACTCAAAATAATTCATGCAAGGAATAATTAGATATTAATTGATAAGTAATTTATTGTGTTCCACTCATTATTTTGACAAAGAATTCGTTTTTACGTTCATGAGTACGGCAAAAAAAAATAAAATTCAATACAGAATGTATTTTATTTATATTTACAATTTATCTTCACTCTTGAAATCGGTTAAACAATAAAAAATTAACAAATATTCCGGTTTTGCACATTTACTTCGTTTTGTCCATTAAATTAAATTAACAATATTTAAGAAAGCAATAAAAAAATGATATTCAATTTACATCAGTTTCCAAAAATCGCAAGAAACAAGAAGGTTTTCAATCAAGGTTGTTTTATTGACTGACTTCGAATTCAATATTGTCTAAATAATAAATTCAAATCAAACGTCATTCAATTAAATAAATTCCATGGATGCATTAATATGTAACTTTAACCGAGATATGGCTCAATGCTCGAATGCTCGAATGCATTTCCCACAAGGGACTTTGAGATATCCACAGCTGCACATTTGCATATCTGCATACATCTACGAACCTAATCTTTATGACCATCTTGACACTATAAAGATACAAAACATACAAAAGAGTGAAGAGGATAAAAATAAATGTTCAACAGCAGCATTCAATTCCTCCATTCACATCATTGACGTGATTAGCCTATTAGTTCAAATGACTTGGTATTATATAGAAATATAAAAATGTTAAGATACAAACGAGTCAGTCATTATTTTTCGCACACTTATAAAGATATAAAAAGTTTTTGATAATTTTCACGATCAGCCGCCTGGTTGCATTGTGGACATCATATGTTCACATAATTCGTAATGTAATTAAAATCAAGCTAATTACGATGCTCTAGCCGCAATTACCACGTCCGGCCCGGTTCCGGCCTCACGACGCTCTCATTGACAATGCCAACCAGAGCAAATCCAACAATGTTGTCTCTGAAAACGGAAGTGAGAAAATATCCAAAGACATTGTGCAGAAATGGCAACGAACACGCGAGACAAACTAACATGACTCGACGATTACAAGACCGTGGATAACTAAGTGCGTACTGCTATGATTTCGAAAACTTTTTCAAATTAAGCATAGGTAATCACTATACAGTTAGACATGCATTGCTATGATTGAGTGTCATAGATTTATTTGTCACACACATCATCAACAAATCGTGTCCGTCTCTCGATTATTGGCCAAGTCTAAAGTGTTATGCATTATTTAAATAATAGTTCATTGCGAGAGAGTGCTTACTGAGCCAGATCGGAAAGCATTAAGCTTTAAGTACTGGAGTGTCAGAGTTGTAATATTATTGTTTATAGTTGTGCATTTATTATACTCAATAAACACATTTGAAAAATGTGTGTTTCATCATTATTTTCTTTCTATATATTTCCTCATGCTTAATGTTTTACTTTCTCCATTTATGTTTAAAACTTTATGGTCCAATTCTGGTAATTATCTGAGTTTTTCAAATCCTTGCAATAAATGTTGAATCATTTTACATTTCAATATCAACATATTTACTTTTTATATGCTTTAATTGATCTTTTAAAGTGCTATTTTAATATTTCAATGTTAGCGACAAGCAATCGGTCATTATTTTATTTCCGTTGGCAAGTTAATTTAACAGTTAACGGCTAAGTATTATTTTAATCTAAGTTACTTAACTTAAAAGTTATTTTATTTGCCATTCTATCTTCAGCTATAGTCAAGCGACCCATTAAGGCGTTGACCACGGTAAGATTAAGTTGTAATCGTTTTTAGTTATGGTCAGATGACAACATAAAATTGAGGTTGGCCGGTTGCAGTTTGACGGTCGCAACTATTGGCCATCGCCAGAAGCTGTTGCTGGCCATGTTGTTGATGTTGTTGTTGAAGACCTTGACTTTGAAAACGTGCAAGTTGCTTAAGAAAAAGCCGGGCTTGGAACGTGAATAAAATCGAAAGCAAACGAGTTAATCTCAGCACTCGCTTTCTTTGACAGTAATTTAAATAACTTTATCCGACTTGGAGGTCGCTGTCAGCAATTCTTTAACATTAAGCACGTAATAAAATTACGTGCGATTAAGAGCATTCCGCAAATTTTCGTCTATAAAAAGATTATGTTTAAAGATACAAATGTTGCATTGAGGCAAATATGTGAAATATGAGGCCAACCACCATTTACATTGGCCACCCAAAACGTGCGTGACTGAAAAAGATAATGTAGCAATGTACAAAACAACTTTGAAGATACGTTAAAAACGCTTAACCTGTACAATCATTGCTCTTGAAAACTAGAATCTGTAAAAATGTACCAAAAGTAGAATGGTTCTTCCTCCTTCAAGAAACGAGTAACTTCCCATAATTAGTGAGAGCAACTCCCCCTAATTAGTGTTTAAGTTGAAATGTACTATTAAAATGCGAAAAAAATGATTAGTTATTTGTGAAATCAACCTAGCTAAAAAAGAGCCTAGTCGAGCCATAATCTAATTAATTTTGTTACAAGATACCCAACAATTTTTGATAATTATGATAGACAATGAGAAAATCACTATGATTATATATTTATATACATTAATAATATTAAGACATTAAATGTTGGAAAGGTTTTATTTAATGCACGTGTGTGCTTGGAAATAGAAATAGCCGTCAAAATTGCATGCCACTTAACGCCCTGCTAATTAATGTTGCAATTAATTTGTCTGTTTAACTTAATTCAATTAATTGAGAGCACGGTTGGCTTGGTTCTCGAGCTTAATGCATTCCAATCCAACTGGAGTAGAGCGCCATTTACCGAAATGCCTTTAAATTTTACATATTTATTTAGCTAACGTGCCAGGTGCATGTGCAAATTACATTCTTTTCAAAGTATTTTTTTTTATTGTAATGTCTGCTTAGCGATATATGTATCTATATATGAGCATTGCTTAAGTGAACCACTTCAGCAGTTGCCACGATTAGCCTCAAACAATGCCAAATGATTGAAACCAGAAGTATACAATGTATACAAATAATATCTTTCAACATTTTCGGTACCAAATGTGATCTTTCAGATGGTCTCTGCGGTATTGTATTTTAAAAGCTATGCCATTGTTTTTGACGCCCTGTTGATGATGTAATTAAAAAAACAAAAAAATACAAGAAAAAAACTCTAATTACATAATATATTTATGTTTCTTATTAAATTTTCACATACATTTAAATAATACATGCATACATCTTTCAAACATATGAATTATTATATAAAAATATATATATATTATATTTATACATATTTATTGTTGTCAACGAATTATTATATATATTTATATGTTAATTAACTTTAGCAACGTAAGCACTCATATATATATATATAGATCAACACCTACGTTCATATTTGTACTGTATTTAACTATCTGAATTTGCATATTTTACTTCTGGGTTTATGGTTTTCATTCCTGAAATTAATAAACATCGTCAAGTGAATGGCGGCAAGTCGCCAAATTGTGGTTATACTCGTATGGATTTTTACCTGTCGACGTACAATCACTCAGCCATAGTGGATTTGGTACATAAATTTGTCATAATTAGGCAAATTGCGTAACTGGCTTAAGATTTATAAATAGGAGAAAGAGTAAAAGTGGCCGCAAGCAGTTAAGCCATCAAGCTGGTTCACCATTTGGGCTTTTCGGTATATAAAAAGTTGGCTTGACCGAGGTTCTATTGTGATTTAAAAGCGTTTGTAATTAACAACGCTGAAATTTAAACGAATCGAATTAACCAACTTGAAAAGTGTGTATATGCTCTTGAGCCGAGTATAGTTTGATATGTAAACTTAATGGTTGCAGCTCGGCTTGTGGCATGCCTATCAGAGCTAACAAATAATGGGGGGGCGTATCCAATTAGATGGCGTAAATTGTTGATCATTTGCGGCTTAAAGCGTATTCATTTTTTGTTAAATGTGCCCCGGGCAGAAAAGAAATTGAAGGAGTTACACTTTGTATGTGGCATTCGATTCAGAGTCGTGTACAACAGCCCTTTGCCACTACTCCGAGTCTACAGACATGAAAAGCCCCAAACCCCAAAAACGAATTCAAGTATGAAGGTTGGCCGTTTGGAGTCTTAAATTAATTACTTTACTTTAATAAAAAACAAATACAATTTGCAACACAATTATTATGCCACTCACAATCGTGTGTACTTTTGTATGGAGCTGTAAGTGAAGTCAGTTATAAATGGTCTGCTGTAAACAATGGTCCGTAATGACTTTTTAATATGTCATTAGCCAAAACTGGTATTTGTCGACAGAAAAAAAAACCAAACGATTAAAATGCAAATCAAATTGTTGTAAAGGACCTTATAAAAAACACATATACTTTTTTTTTAATTTAGAGCATTATAATTAAAAGTGGACATATTTATTCTTTCTACAAAAATTATTGGTAATTTTTTTCCAATTGCTATACTAACAACAAATAAATGAGTACTTTACTGTTTTAAATTTGTTCCGTTAAAATTGAATATGTTAGCGTGATTATAAAAAGTATTTGGTACATACCATGCTCAAGAGTCCAATTTTCCTGTCAAAGTAGTGGTTAATAAGGACTTGGGCAAGTCTTTCAATTTAAATTGCACACGACAATCAGCAGCAATAAACAATCAGCAATCACAATATTTACAATACACAATCCAAACAATTTCAAAATCGAAATCGCGAATTCCGCACTAGGTTGGGCAAACAATATTACTTTTTCTGACTGGGTAATATTAATTTGCTGGCAACTTAATTGCAGCTTAATTAGCTACTCATTCACAAATCGACACCTGCACATAGGCGCCCGCGTGTGGATGCACTGCTGAGGATCTTAGACGGCTTTGTGGGTAAATCGAAGTCGAGGCAAGGCCCCAAGATACTGTCGGCGGTGAACTAACTTGGCTGCCGTTGAATTTGGAGCTTTTATATCGAATCGAGATCGCTACTCGACGGCGACTGCACAACATCAGCGCCAGCGCCAGCGCAAACGGCAGAGCTAACGAGAGCTTTAGAGCCAGCTTAAAGCGAGCTTAATGCCGGCTGCACAACAGGCAGAACAGACGCTGACGTTAACGTCAACGTCAACGTCGACGGCGACGGCGTGTAAATCAAAGAAGCTTGCTTATTTTTCGCTCTGCTCTAATTTATGCTGAAAGCGACGGCTGTTTGCGAAGGGATGGGGGCTTTTGTTGTTGATACTTGAATTCGATCGGTTTTATTTTAGTTTTTTTGTACACTTATGTATTTCGCGTACAATGTATCTATGCACCAGTCGATTGGTCTGTCACTTTTTTTTTGGCGAGAACCCGCAGAGCAATACTTGACACACTGTGCCAAATACTATTTGTATGATATTAATGCAAGCGCCGACCTACAATGGACACATATGCACAAACAAACCACGGCTAACAAACATCATACATTTTTAACCCCATCGACCTTTATGGACCACTGCTTTTGTAATATGACAAAACTTTGGCATGGAAATTGGCGTGTCTGACCTAGAAAGCTTTTCTTTCGAAAATGTTACGAATGTTGGCTGTATTGTTATTGCCTCTGCGTGACGCTGTTATGCGTAAGTGTCTTGATTAATTACGTATTTTGACATTGCCACAATGCAAATGACACACATCTCACTAAAGCGACACAAGTCAAAGCTTGTCATTTATGATTTCTCTTGGTAAATATAATTTACATGATGATCAAATTAATTAATATTTAAAACAAAGTTACAAATTAGCCAGTTCAATAGCAATTTTGTAGTTTTTTGTTATTTATTGTTCCAGTTATCAGGAATAAAGTTCCTATGGCTGAGCGATATGTATTGTATTTTGTCTATTTATTCCTGGCTTACGTTCTTTTATTTTCGATCTCCCTTGAGGGAGAGTGCTAGAATTCCAAGTCGATCAATTTTTACAAACTTAACAATGAATTGTGATAAATTTAAATAAATGATTTTTCATTCCCAAGCATGCGTTTGAGAAGAAAATTTCTGTGTTTCAGTCAAAAATATTTCATAATCACTGGCATTCTAGAACGGTCATTCTTCAATATGTCACTTTTGTTTGTCATGCTATTTGCTCTTCCTTCACTTTCTAACTATGCTTCATCTTCATACATAAACTAATAAGTGGCGAAATTGATTGTTCCAAATTAGGCAGGCAAGTTAGATTTGCAATTACGATTAGAAGTAAACTTGTATTACAAATTCATCCATAACCAACTTTAGGCAGCCATATCATAGCCAATCTGTCAATGAAATTTAATAAAAGCCAAGACATAAACTGATCTTTATCCATTAATGCATAGTCACACGATTATATATTTTGTTAATATATTCGTCTGTCACTTGTCATTCAGTACAATTCGTCTAGTAGCTAAGACAACTGCAAAATAAGGCAAAAAGCTACTTGCATATAGAATATTAATTAAAAATCAACTCCAACAACTCTATTAAATAACATTTTTAAATATGCAAACATTTCGTTTCGATTCTAAATACATATATAATATCATTTAAGCCTTGGCTCGAACGATAAGTTACTTCTCACTGAACACTAAAAACTGACTGTATGAAAAATCTGATCGACTGGCTACACATTTTGCTAGCTATTCTTTAGATACTGAAAGGTTGCTGAAAAATTTTATGGGTATAGTGTGGGACAGGTAATATTTGTCTTCGCTGCAACATACCCAGTGAAGTAAAATATGAGGCTTCGCTCTCATCGCTGCCATCCGCTGGGCATGACCATCGCAGACCTGGGACAGTGGCAAGCAACTGTCATGATTGCGGCACATAAACTGTCCGATCGACGGCAGTCAGACAGACTGCTTGCAACCGGCTGTCTCGTCGGAGCTGTCGGCACAGTCCATTTTGCCGTCGCATATAAAGCATATAAAGTATATATACAGGGGTATACAGCTGTGATCCTGGCACATGTACTCGTACTAGCTGCAGTTCCGCCTGCCAAAGCTGACCAGACGACGCGAACAGTGGAGCTCATCCTCGTCGCCAAGGCAATTGTCGACGCCGTTGCATATTAGTTCCGCTGCCAGGCAGGTTCCGTGTGGCTGAGCACACGGAAACCAAGGCGGCTGCCGACACAGCTTGTAGTCTACACAGAGAAGCACGGAGAGAAAGGAGAGAGAGAGTAATGTGGAATACGAATACGAATACGGAATAAGTAAGGTTAAGTTTACCTTGTTTTTTTCACTTGCCGCATTCCAATTCATCCGATTGGACTGTGCAATCGCTATGTCCGTCGCACATCTTCGCCTGTAAGATGCATACCCCGTTCCTGCATTGGAATTGATCTGCATGGCTCCGTGTGTCCGCTGATCCCGTCATGGCGGCAGCAGTCGTACCGCAAACGAGCAGCAGCACTGCAAACGAGCACAGAGTCCAGCCGTAAGATTGCCGCCCGTCGATGTTGTTCGTCCTCCCCGACTGCCTCCGTCCGCAAGGCACGTCGCACTCTTCTGATCCTCGCACATGATTACGCACAAAAGTTGTCGGCATGCAATTAAAAAAAAAGGTCCACCACCACGTATAAATTTGAGGTTATGTTGAACAAATTAAACTTAAATGCAACTCACATTTGATTTCTGCTTGAAGATCGGCGGCTTATGTTTATTTAATCAGCGTGCACTTTTTCATGCGTTAAATTTTAAACAAAATACAATAAAGAAAATGGTTCCCTCTAATAAACGAAACGACACGAAAATTCGCAATTACAACACGTGGCAAAAAATGAACTGAACGAATTCAATAGGCCGATCGCCATATTGAAATTCGATCAGATGCCGTTATATTAAATGTGTCCGATTTTCGTCATCGATAAAATACCCGAAATGCGTGCGAGCATTAGCACTAAGAAAACGTACGGCTCAGTTCAAACAACAAATTTTTATTGTCGAGACTATGAAACCCTTTAAGGTGATTAATTGTTATAAATGTGATAAATTGTTATAATTATTTATATATCCATATTTTGCGCCTGCAGCATGTCATTGATATACTTTTGAAATATAACAGTACCTTCGGAGTTGGGCACACCCATAATGCTGTCCAGCAGCTGCCAGTTTATCATCGGCTGAATTAAATTCTGCTTGCACACCTGTCCCTTCACTTTTAAATCGAAGCTGGTACACTTCCAGTGAGGTCTCAAGGGCGGAATGATGATGCGATAGACGACCTCCTCATTGTCATCGAGAGTGTTCACATCCGCATAAACCTCATCAACGTCAGTAGGGGTAGTGCGAGGCTTAGCACTGGCGTTACTCCTGGCTTTAGCACTGGCGTTAATCCTGGTTTTAGCCCTGGACTTTCGTTCCACCCGCGTTGGTTCCAGGCTTCGACTTGGCATGCGCTCAATGGGCTTGTACTTTTGCAGCCACTTGCTATTGAGTTTGGATAGCACCTTTTGCTCCTCTTTAGTGAAATTGTTTTCTGGAAGATTTGACAAGGTATCCTTGATTACATCAGTAAAAAAAGTGCGCGATTCACGAATCCAGCTTTTGTCAATTGTCTGCTTAACAGTCTTGAGCCTTGACATCTTGAGTATTGTCTTTGATCAGTGTGCCTTTTCCTGTCCGTACTTATTGATAGGCAGTTATCGACTACCACCACCAAAAATTAAAAATAAAGCGCCACATTGCTGTAGAAAAAAAAACAGGGCTGACGATATAATGAGACCACAATCCACAGGGTTGCGTTATTAAGGGTTACGGATAAATTTACATATGACAAAGACCAAAATGTTAGGCAGGTCATGGCTCTGGCGATTTCTATAGTGGTGTGGCTTCGTGCCAGGGACATAAATATATTTGGGAGAACTTGGCGTGTTTTCGTTAAATAATTGTTATATATATTATGCTAATTCTGTTATGTTATGTTGCATACATTTTATTACATGTTTTGGCGATCGACACAACAACGATGTAACTTGGGCTATTTCTACTGGACTCCATTATTTTGCAATGACGCGGGAATCGTTTACCAATTCCAAGTCGCACATAAAATTAAGCCACTCAAATCGCATAGGTCGATTTATATAATAATTTCAAATACGTCACGTATAAACTAATATATCGTATTGTAATTATCCATGTAAATCCGAATCTTTGCCCAGTTTAAGTGCAATTCTTACACATATGTCATAGTCAAAAGTTCTTCTCCTAATCATGTAGCGACTAAAAGTCATTAATATAATTTTGCATCTGCTTTATAAAGCTACAAAGTTGAATAGAGTTTAAATCATCTTGAAGGCGAGTGTGATGAGGACGATCATCAGAATACAGGAAAGTGAAAGGAATGACTGAAGGTCTTTAATGAAAAGGTACAAATTAAGGGCCGAAGGTGAGTACCTTGAGATTTATCAAAAGCAGCTTGAATTAATTTCGACAGCATTCGCGTTCGGCTTAATAAATATGATTTCCAGTCCAGAATAGGTGGAGGATGCGAAGCAATCAATCTTGTAAAAAATCAATCAAAAGTTTCTGTGTAAATGAGATCAGTATGCATTTTCAAAAGGAATTAATCGCTTTATACGAATGTTTATTCATGGAAATAGGTATGTATGTAGATTGATAGATAGATAGGAGTGGATATATAACATAGTTTCAGAGATATTGCAAAGTAAATATTCTTTCAGAGATATCCAACTACTAACTCTTAATTTGCTTCAATACTTTTGCGCATTAGCAGAGAAAGATAATTTGCTTCAGTTCGATTTAAATAAAAACACATTATAATTTTAATTTACATTCTTTTTATTAAAATCAAATGTCCATCAGTAACTGCATCTTAGTATTGTTTTTGTAATATTATTATTAATATTGCCAGAACTATTGTACTATTAATATTAATATTATCATTTCTAATGATATTAATATTACTGTCATTATAGTTATAAAAGACTTTTTCCCATTTAGCACATTTTAAATTTTATTGTTATAATTAAAGTTTTCTTTTTTTGCTCTCTGTTAAAATTCATTGTATTGCCTTTTGCCATCAAATGACAACAGTCACAGAAATTATCATATAATCTTTTTTACACGACTTTCCATAAAAACCATGCCGCTCACAAAGCCCAATTGGATAGGTGGGTAAATAGTGCTTTATCGGGGCAACTAATTGCATCGCAATCGAATGACACAGTCCACATCTTGGTGGCTAGTTATATCATATAGATAGAAATTGCTTGTTTGGCAGTTAGACTCCAGTAAAATCGAAATAAATAAAATTATTATCAGCAAGTAGTACCAAGGTGGTATCCACAACCCCCACCACCCGGCACGAGCTACCACCATTAGGGTCCTAAGCCTCTACAAATCCCGGATTCCGGTCGCACAATTAACGCCAATTCGTTGGTGTGTCGAATATTTACCTTGATTTTGTTCATACATAATATATAATAAATAAGTCAACAAGAAATAGATATTGATTATGTTACTCGCGAATAGCTTTCAAAACGCTGCCTTAAATATAAATTTTCTTGTTTTCCACACTAAAATAAAAACCACGATTTTAACACTGTATTTAATATGTGTGGTCTCGTTGGCCATACAAAGATCGTGAAATTTTATCTTTTTGGATACAAACACATACACACAGATCATTAGAACAATGGCCTTGCGATTTGCTATATTCCCACAACATTATCCATATTTACATTTTTAATTGTCTGTTTTCATATATGACTTGTCAGCACTTCGGATATTCGACTATAATTTGTGTAGTGTGAATTCAGAGCTTTAACATAAACAAAGCAACAATAAAATGTGGTTTTTGATATTTATTTACATATTGCATATGCATTTACAGGCATATTTTAAAATAAATGAACGAAACATTAAAAATAAATAAATGACACGCCAAGAGGGTTCCATTCAACAGAAGTATTCAGCCAAAGTGCAATTTATATCAATCTCCAATGGAAACGGGCTCCAATAAGCTGCCCTCAAAGTAGACATTAAGTCAATCCAGTCAGGCAGGCTGGGCTAGAATACCTCATCTCCATTTGATTGATCTGCCTTTTGCCTAGCCCGAGCTAGTTTAGCCGACAGCTCAGACGAACGAATTGTTTTGTACTGGAAAAATGAGAAAATTATGAGGATTTTGGATGGTCAAAGGGACAGTCTATCTATTTACCTCACTGAAGTTCTTTTGTAGCACAATTTGTGAAATGAGTCGACGGCTCTCCCGCTGGCCAAAATAGGTCTCAATGGTGTGCGACGAAAGCGCAAACATCTCCTCACCGTTGAGCGTATGGAGGCGTTTGATAATGTCGTCCGAGAAGCCCTTGCCGCGCAGCCATTCCTCCACCTCCTTGGCCGTGGAGTTCTGGTTAATGTATATCTCGGGGGTCTTTAGTATTTCGAGGTCCCTGCGCTGCTGTCTCTGCTGGAGCATGACGCGCAGCTCCCCGTTGACATTCTCCTGCAACAGATAGGCGTCGTCATCGGCATCGAAGTCGTTGCGAGCCCGCATAGCTGTCGCATGAAAAAGCCGGAAATTAGTGCAAATGTACACTCAACAAAAAAATCGCCCTCAGTTATAAAAATTCGCGCTATTTTTTTATTATTTTAAAAGTCAATTTCTTAAAGCCATAATATTTCTTTTTTTAGTTTCAGGGCAAAGTTTTCTTTGAAATGAATCTTTGAAATGTATTTCTAGTTTTCGGGGTATTTAGTGAATTTTTCATACAAACTTGCAACTCTTTCTAATTTTTTTTTTTTAGTTAATTATAAGTATTTAATTTTTTAATACTATGAAATATTAATTAAATTCATAAAAAAAATAACCATCTCTTTGGGATTTTTATTCATTTCATAATTTAGGAACAATAATTTCTGTTATTTAAAAATTTCTTAAAAAAAATTTTTTTTCTCAATTTTAGAGAATGAAGTTTGATTTTTTTCAGATTGCATATATATATATATATATTGTATAGCACTCACCTGCAAGGGCACCAGCGGCTGCCATATTTCGCTTGAGAGTGTCACTCGGAGTGGATGGTTGGCTCTCGCTCGCCGGTGGCATTGGCGGTGGGACGGGCACATTTGGCATTGAGTAGGATCGAGGCATATTTTTCGAGCTACCAACCGGTCGCTGCGATTCACGATCCGTTGGCGGCACATACATTGCCATCGTGTTGCGATAAAGCGGATTGTTTGCCTCACCTTCACCGTTCTCAACTGATGCCGAGCCCAATGACTCGTTATCGCGTCCATTCTGGTTGACGCCGTGCTCAAAGTTGTAGGGAACTAGCACTGTGTGCGGAACGTAGCCAATGTTACCGATTGAGTTTCGCGCCTTCCACCAGTTCTTGGAGTCGTCAATAATCTGTATTAATTATAACATGTTTTAAATAAAAGAATACAAATTCAATTAAAAATATACCTCTAAATATTCACCCTTCGTCACATTCAATTCCTTATCATTGGTGGCCGATTTATTGTAAGCAACCTCTGCGATTTTGACATTGCGGCTCTGTAGGCGGCTCAGCCATGTGCGACTGCTGCCCGGACTGGGCGGCATTGGTGTGTAAGATTGGGAATTCTTCAAAGCTGGTGCCAAGTAGGCAACCTCCTCATCGACAACCCAGTCTGGCGACCAATCGTCATAGAAAATGGGATGATATGAACCCTTGTGGTCCTTGAATTGATCCTTTGGCACTGTCCAATTGGGACCGAGACCGAGCCACAGATCTTTCTCACTAGAGTCAAGTGAACCACTGAGAAAGCCAATTGTTTCTCGGCGCAGCAGAGGATTAACAACGCTCTCTGGCAAATGAGCATTGGCATGAACATCGTTACACACATTCACAATCGTGCGAAGGGAAATGAAGACATTGTGAATGGGTTCAGAACCTTTGGTAAAATGGTTCTGCAACTTAACAGCGTAATTGAGCGCCAACTTTATTTTGGCTAGAATGTCATAGAATTCGCTCTCGATTGGTGGACGTGATCGCAATACCAGCAGACCCTCTCCGTGGGGATTATGTTGGTTCTTCCGGGACTCAAGTTCATGCAAAGCTTCAGCTGCATAGTGCAATCTTGCAATGAATCGTTCCACATCCTCGCTACAATATGAAAAGTGACCAACATGCAAGTATAAATAATATGTGAGTTACATAAAATTTAATTAAAACGTTGGTAGGGAAAAACCAGTCGAGTGAGCTTGACTATGATATAACCTGCACTCAGCAGTTTATTTCCTTATACAATTTAACACTTAATTTTTAAATTTTTTTTGTTATTCCACAAAAAGTTTTAAATACAGATTTAAACACATATCGAGTAAAACAGGATTTAAGTTCGCATCATTAACATACAAATTTGTATTTTTTTTCGCTTTTTCTCCAACTGCTTTAAACTGTCGACTATCCACTTAAACTCAACAGAGCAGGTTTTTAAAGGAACCGGTCTGGTGATCTTGATCTCTAAAATCCTAATCTTTGACACCACATATTGTCACTCCTTGGTCCAGAACATTTTGCAATATTTAATATTGATATATATATTAATATATAATTAGTATCTGATCCAATTTTTTGATCACGATGCCTCGATATTCGTAACCTTAAATCTAATATAATTTTATATGCCGTGTCATTTATATCCAGATTGCAGATTTTTGTTTGTGTAATAATTGTTTGCAGTTGTTTTCTTGGAATGATCTCATAATTTTAACATGTCATCAATTGCAAATGCCTAACGACATAATTTAATTAATATTGGTCTGTTGTTAATTCATGTATTCTTGCAAGTAAGCATAATAGATATATCCTCCTTTCCCATTCCAAAATTTTGTATGCAACTAGTATATTTCTACCTATTAAACATTTAATTAAAATCTATATTTAATTAAACCATTCAAAGAAATTTCATAAATCGGACTACTTCCTTCCGTTCACCTAATTTCGCACGTCGAGCAATCTATAATCTATGATATACCATGACCCATTAAATAAAAATATTATAATTTTATTAACTTTTTTTTTAAGTTTGGCGCCCATAAATGTGCCGCCGTTGAAAAGTAAAAAAACCAATGCCAATGTCATATTAATATTCACAAGCCCGAACTGATCACTAATTGGCCGGCTAGACACACGCGCATACACCTACATACATACATGCATACGTAAATTCTATCATAGGTAACGGGGTGCTTCAAAATACACACAAAACATATTGACGCTCGCATCAATTATCATGCCATCTCTTTCACACACATGCGCTCGCACATTTATATGCCTGCAGAAAATGCTTGAGGCTGCTGGTAAAAATGAGATCCATAAGGGTGTATCCGATCTTGATGAAATTTGGGCAGATGATCAATGTTATGCATATGCATATTATGTGTGAAATATAATATGCAAATTTTGGGTACTTCTTTGCTACTTGACTCGGCTGTTATTCAGAGTGTTATTGCTAAAATGCAAAATTATCTTAAGACCTATATTAAAACTCCTTACAACTGGGTAACAAATGCAAATTTCTCAAAATAAGGGATCAAAATTAAACTTACAAGCAGTGGTTGAGCACCTGAACATCGCGTTCCGTCTGTTCGCGATCCTGTGCATTCTTCTCGGCTGCAATTCCTGCCGCAGCCGCTGCGATACCGTATTGATCCTTAGCCTGATGATTGGCAGGTCGCTCGGGCTTTGGCAAGTGTATGGGTGTCTTGTTGCGGTCGACGGTGACTGGTGAACCGCTGCTTAGCAGGCGAAGGTCCTCCACCAAATGTACCGAGCTCACATCACTGACCTGTAGCAGAATGGTGTTAAGTGCGTTCAGATCATTCAGAAAGACAGTTTTCACTCACTTGAAAAATATGCATTTCCGTATTGCCCAAGGAGATACCCGGCACGGAGAAAACTAAAACATTATTGTAAGTTTCCAGGGGATCATCACTGATAAATGCTGTTGGCTCCGTTATCAGACTGCCCGGAAAGTTTTCGATTTCTTTCATATCCTTATCAAGCATGACGAGCCATTGGCCATTGAAGCACATGTACATCGTATGGGGCCATATGCCACCTGTCTTATCTAATTCAATCAACAGTTTCATTTTGTCTTTCGGTTGTTTTGTTTCAGCCTCGGTTTTTAATTTAAACGTGGCCAAATGATCCAATGCATATGTGGGCTTATGACTATCGGCCTCCATGACTCCATTGCTGGAACGAGGCCCATTTTCATAGCCGTTTCGGAGCATACTACTACAAAAAAAGATAAAACCAATTAAATTAGGCACAACAATAATAATAATAACAATCCATAGCATACCATAGACTACCTGCTCACATTTAAAATAAATTTTTATCGAATCAAGTTGGAATGCTTCGATATAATCTGAACATATCATAATTCATAAAAATAAATTTGATCGGTACATAGTATACGAGAACTTATAATTCGAATTATAGTCTCTAACGCTTAATGTTTAGGATATAGATGACTTCATTTTTTGTTGAACTGGTCGGAGATTTTTATACTTTGACACCGAAGGAAATTGTGCAAATTTACATATTTTTTTATATTATTGTTGTTCGGTGTATCATGTCCCAATGGGTTCAGACTGCAAAAAAAAGCCTCAAAACATAAGTAGAGCTGTTGGAAAAATATTGAAAAACATGAATTCGAATGCTTGATTTTTTGTTTATAAATAACAACAAATGGTCCACTTAATAAACCCATTAGCCATTAAAATTATCAAAGGTGAAAGCACTACTATTATCTGATGACTCAAAATGTAAAATCCACACGAAACAGCATACAAATTCCAAGTAATCGAGGGGCTATAAGCTGGTAAAAAAAAAAAATTGACACAACATGCTAATAAACAAATATATTGGAAATGATAAGTTTATAACTTAGAAGCACTAATGTCAGTTTGAGCACAACTGTGTATATATTAAAACCTTTAATTTAAAGTTAATTCTTAATTATCACACTCAAATTCAGAGCTTCAAAGATTTTATGGTCTTCGTCGTGCCTTATTTATGATTGATTTCACATTCGCATAAGTTCAAATTTTTGTATAATTACAATTTCCACCATTATTCATATTGAGATATCCATAAAAATTCAATATTGAGCATCATTGCAGCTAACAGAAAAAGAACATTTTTAGTCAAAAAACTGCATCTGGAATAGTGAATATTATGTTGTTTTCCCATTTAGGAGTGTCACAGCAATTTACCGATTGAAATGATCTTTCAGCGATTTCATTTAATTTTTTTTTATACATATATTTTTTGTGTTTTATTGTAAAATGTTTATAGAAAGCGCAATAATTATTTTGTTTTTCTTTTGTAAACAATTTTATATTAGTAATTATCATAGAAAAGTTGTTTGTTTTATTTTAAGAAATATATTGAGTCATTTCCAGACTTTATCAGGTTATATACTTGAAGGCATATATAATTCTAATGCGATAAATTAATATAATAAGATACTTGACTTATCTACAAATTAACGAAGTCTTTTTTTTATTCACCTCTCTGTCACCATAATGGATCGAAAGTATTTCAAAGTTCTGTAGCCCGGTTTTACCATTGTAATAGATACTCCTTATGAGAATTCTTTTGTATTCTCAATGCGTTTCACACATGTCGCGCAACCTAACTTAAAATGATTTAAAATGCGATCTACAAACCATTTTCAATTATATATTGAGTTGAATAAATAAAACTCGAATATAGAAGAGATAGAGATACATTTTTCCCAACTCTATTTATGTATGTGTGGTACACTAGCCAGATTGGGAATGTGGCGACTTTTGTGCTGATTAGATAAACGATTTTTAGCGCCTGCCTTTGTATTTGCACCTTGCCGTAAATTCCACAGCTTGGTTGAAAATTCTTTGAAAATGAAGCAATCTTTTTTAAATGTGTGTTACGTAAGCCCTCACTACGTCGACACATATTTATATACATTTAGTCCGTGTTTAAAGTTCAGTTGATTTTTTTATTACACAAATTTATTTGATGGCATGACATCATACGCACTATCATACATGTGATGATTTGTCATTCATATACTATGTTCTCAACGGAATCACGGCATTATCTTTTGTATCTTGATTTATTGGGAGATTACAACTTTCTATTTGTTATCAGAGCTATCACATTTAGCTTAAAATACGCGGGATGAGCAATGCTTTACCTTAGTCAATATTTAAGCGCACACTGCTGCTCAAGCAAAAAATCCACTCTCGACACGCCGCGTTTCCAATTTGAACTAACTGCCAATGTCAATGAGCAATGGAGCGTTATCAGTTGGCTCTCTATTAATTGATTGCTGAAATTGTTTCAGGGTAAATCTTATCGGGGCTCCATATGAAAAGACTTTTTTATCAACGTGTTTGTTTTTGTTCTCACGGCAGGTATTATTTTCTTTTGTGCTGGCGCTTACGAACAATACAAAAACACATACAAATATATTGTCAGCTCCGGGAATTCTTAGGTATACATGCTCATATGTGTATCTGTTATTGTTATATAGAAAAGTCGATACATCAAGTAAGAGATATACTAACTGAATTTGTTTATTATGGAGTGTTTTACTAAAAACAAAGCACCCCCGTAAAATCGCAGTGCTGTCTATAATATTGGCTGTGTTGTTTCATTTTTCAATTTTGCTTACACTATCATGACTTGACAAACCTGCATAACATACCTTTAATTAAAACGATAGCGAATCAATGAATTAGTTATTTTGAAATTTCGGCAATACCCAATCTCTGATTTAAATATGTGATAAAAATTGGGAATTTTTGAAAACAAATGATTTTATTACACAAGTAAGTATGAATGATGTTGTCGATTGAGTTCGACTACAATATACTCTGAATCCAGCTGTGAATAATATATAAATTTATTAGCAAATTTCCCATTAAAAAGTTTTAACCTAAGTGTGAGCAGGCTAACTCATTTCTTAAAGCGAACACATGCACTAAAGAGTAAAAGAAACGAATACAGTTGACATTTGTGTTCACAAGCCCGAACTGATCCCTAACTGCCTGGCTAGAAGCACGTGCATGCATTCATATGTGCATGCAATCATAGGTAACGGTGTTCTGCAAAATACACACAAAACACATTGACGCTCGCATCAATTATCATGCCATCTCTTTCACACACATGCGCTCGCATATTTATATACCCACAGAAAATGTTTGCTTGGTAGAAATGAGATCAATAAGAGAATATAATTTTGGCCATAACTTTGGTGTTTATTATCTGGCTTTAATGAAATTTTGGTAGTTTTTTCATAAATTTATGCATATGTATATTTTTAACTAGATATTTTTGATCATTTCGATGGCTTTGTTTTGTTTGCAGTGTTGTTTCTATTTTCAGTTTTGCTTAAGCATTCATCACTGGTAAAACCCGAGGAAACAACGATTCAATAAAATAATTAAATATTTATTTAGACAATTCCCAGAACTAAACTTAAAAATTTTGTAAAAATAGACACCTTCAAAACAAATGATTTTCCGGTTGTGTTTAAATTGACCAAATTGATTGAATATGTTCAGTGCCTGATAGCAAATAGCAAAAAAAAATTGCCATTTCGACGATGATAACAAAAAGCAAACAAATGAATATCAACGGCCACATGAGTTTATATATCAATCATTATTTTTTATTGTCCCTTACTAAATCATCTTCAATGTGTAATAGCACTCTGATACCGAAGGTATAATGTGTTGTCTAAGGTGCGTCATTTTCAAATTAGTCGACACCATTTCATTATATTTTTGGAGGTATTTAAAAGTAAAATGGTCCAACATTTGTTGCATGAATTGTTCTTCTTGGCAATAATAAATAAAACAGTGATTAAGAGAAGGCTGGAAGTAGCTGAAGCAGGTATAGACGGAACAGAACGGAGAGTCATGTGTAGACACAAAAAATACAGTGATTTGTGTAGTCGCAAGATAGAAATCGGCTTTGAAGGCGGTTGAATGTCATTTTGTTATCATGAGTTATAATGAAAACAAGATAGAACATTGCAATCGTGAGTGGGAGAAGTCCAAAATTTGTATTTCTGAATTTCTTAAGGGGGTTAATAGCAGTTCCCCCTTTCAAATTAGTTGGCCATAAAATTATGGTAGATGTGCTCATACCAGGTGAAAGTTGCTTGGCCGGTGTAGGCGCAGTCTGAAAATTAACATGCCGGTCTTTGAAGATTGTTTCCAGAAAATTATCTTGTAAGTTTAAGTTAAGTTAAATTAAAAATGTGGCAGAAATATGAATTTATCGATTTACACATTTGGCAATATTTGACGCATGTCTATAAATTTTTGTATCGGTTCTTAAATGCGGCCAGTAATAATAATAAATAATTTACAAAATCTGACGGTTTTGACTCTAACTGAACTGCAGAAGATAAAGCAATTTCAAAATAAATAGCCATTAAAATTGTGGGAGCTATGTGACTGTATCTATATATCTATCCGTAATATTTTCTTTTAAAATAAAATGCATTTCTAAAGAGCAAAAACTTAAAATTCTTTCCTTAAATTTTTAATTTAATTTTTAATCTGAAATATAGAAAATAAAATCTATGCCTTTAAAGTTAAAAAGTATTACGAAATTTTGAATTTCTAACTTCAGTCTCAATTTTCTGAATATATTGAGTTTTTGAATTATAAACAAAACATAAGGTTATTTTTATTGTACAATAAGAGTCAGTATTTAAATGGAATTTCAAAAGTTCCTAGCATAGTTAAGATTAGTAACATTATTTAAGTTCGTCTTGGAAAAAGTTGTTTTGCCACTGCGTTTTGGAATTGCTGAATTATTCCACATCGCTGCAGATGACCAGTCGATTGCTGCAAAAAAAAAGTAGGAAATCAATCATTATACGAATGTAATTACTGTTGATATGCTTATCACATGGCTCCTTAAGTTATAATTAAAACTAAATCGACTTTTATTAGAGAGAGATAACGCCTACTACTGTAAATTACGACTGCAATTGTGCAACAACCATTTTCCCCCAAGCCTCCCACGTACCTGTTGGATTGCAATCGGAATATATTTTCTGGCACTGCCTTCAAGTTGGAGTTCAAGCACAGAAGTCGTGCTCCGTTCAAAGAGCTGTAGGCCTCCAGTAAAGCAGTGTGTTCTGTGGACTGATGCTGCCTATGACGTTGTTGTATTTTTGAGAATTGCTCAGCTGAAAGAAATTGTATATTTGTTAAAAAAAAAAGCGCATAATCAACTTTGTAGCATGTTATCTCACCCAATATACAGCTAAATGTGGGCCCGACAGTGCCGTCAAAAGTGTACTCTGAAATGCCACCAACTATAAGGTCCACATCTTTCCAGCTCTCGTAAACAGTCCTAAGCTTATCCACGTGCTTGAATAATCCATGAAAAAAAATTATAATCGTTATCAATTATCTATGATACACAGGTAGAGTCTTTTATCAAAATATGTATATTAGTAGCTCAATATGGATTTAACTATCCTTTGGCACACAAGAATCACAAGATACTAATTGCTGAAACTTATTAAAGATGGGAGTATTTTAATATCCCCAGCGAAGCAGACAAACATCTTTTTATCGTATACATCCAATATACCATAATACAAATTCTTAGAGGTATAACGAATTCCAGACATTTTTTACATACTTAGTTAGAAATAAACTTCTAAAAAGGGTATAAAATGTAACAATAGAAAAGCTTTATTTTTAGAATTCTTATTTCTCGGCTGCTGCTTCAAGAATTGTAAATTTTTCAAAAATTATTAAATATTGACATTTGCATAAGTAAAATATTAAAAGAATACATAAAGTATCAACAAAGCTGATTTAAGAATTGTGTGTGAACACAAGATATCTAGAAAAACCCTCAACTTTTTTTATTAATAGGGTAAGCAGCTTTTGACGCAAAAAATTAAAGATTTTCTAAATTTCAGAAATATTTTTGACGAAATTGCAGTAACAGATTTTAAGATGATCAACTTACTTTCTTTGGTATAAATTCCTCAAAATCACTCCATCTAGTAATTCTTCTATTTCTATTACTATTTATATTACAGATCTCTAAATATTTGTAATAGGGCTGCAGGCCATGGTCTCGTCCTCGTTGTATGTCAAGTGCAAGGACATCGGCATGCTGTGGCTTCGTCTGTTCATGCCACACTATCTGCAACGGAGAGTGTTGAAAACATCTACATAGCGTATATCTGGCTGGATGTACTTACTGCGCCCACATAGGAAGCATCCATTTTCATAGCGCGTTCATGCAGAAGACTTTGCAAGATCTCGTCCAGCTTATTGGATGTGTACTGTAGGCGTGGCTTGTATATTTCATTTTTGAGCTCAAATAGTTTAGTCAGTGGCAGTATATTGCTGCAAAAAAAAAAAGCGGATTTACCGCATAAATATTATTAAAAATATTTTAAACATAATAGCTATTCAATAATGACCGAATGGTAATTTCCCTGAATTCATGTATAATATAGTATGGAATTGTTTACTATATTATGGCATAATTATAATTTTTTATTTACAAAAATTCCCAATTCTAATCAGCTTTGGAATTGCATCATTTCACAAATCCGCATTATTGACAAACTTTATATAAATCGGTGCAAAGGTCTAAGGTGAAAATGTTTATAAAATATTTTGATTTTTAGAAATAATTAAATAATTATATTATTTTGGCAAAAGCGTATAAAAAGCAAAAATGCGAAAAGCTTTATTCGATCTAAAATTCAGAAACTCTGAATGAAATTTAAGTTTTTCTTTCTAAAAGTGGGAAACCATTCAGAGTTATAAATTCGAATTGCATTGAAATTCAAAGTTTTTAAATTTGCATGATTTGACTTTATAATCTTTTTTAATAATAAATATTTAGGTAAAAACAAGAACCGACTTCTGACACAAGAAGGGATATTATCTGATGACAAGTGCGGTTCATATGTAAAGATCATATTTTAGAAAAATGTAGCCTTGAATTAAGAAAATAATACTGTGGCTTATATAGAAACGAATGGTTTTAAAAATCTACTTATATATAAGTGCCAAAAGTTATTTTAAAATAAGTATTTTTGAAATTTAGGCGGATTCTGAGTGTTTAGCAAAACCTATTTTCTTTTACCTAAAATCGGACAAGACTATGTCAAATCGGCTCGTTTTCAGTCTATATACTCTATATACTCTTTGAGGTGAAAGATGTCTACTTCAGCGTGACATAAGAAACACTTTTGGCACATTGTTAGATATGGAGTATCAGCTTACTTGCTCGCTCCATTGGAACCAACTTCGTTATCGGGGGCCAGATTGTGCAGTTCATTTGGTAGCATGGAGAAATAGAATCGAATGGCAGCCACACCGAATTCATTGGATACCTCAGGCTGTTGTTGACCAGCCGTTGCTGGTGATGCGGCCAGCACATTTGCGGCGCTGTCTTCTCCCAGCACCTCAGTCAGCCACTCGTTCATAATCAGTCTACGATAGATATCGACATTGACAGCCTTGGCCGCCTGGAACAGTTGCTCATCATTCCAGTCCATGTTGCGTGCTGAGAGCTTGGCGGCAATGCGATTGTGATTGCGCATGAAGATGGTGTAGACCAGAATCGAGAGGGGATTGCTGTTCACACGTGAGTCGCCGGCAGCAAAACAGTTGGATGCATTTACACCGCTGCCCCAAGCGCAAAAGGTGTGCCCCTCATCTCCCGAGGTCAAAGGTAACAACTTCCCATTCCCGCTGGATTTCAGTGCCCCACCGCTCAGAGTCCGCATTTTGCGCTCGGTGCTGTCTGTGTATCCATATAGCTGCGACAGATCCAAGGAACCAGTGGCTTGGTTGAGCTGCAATTGCAAATAATCGAAATGGATTCGTTCTACAACCAGATTCTGTGCACAACTAAAATCATCCTGAATTATAAAAGATCGTCATAAAAACGAGAAAGTTGTTCGTATTTTCAGAAATAATTTCTAAATATGAAAAACAAAATTCGAGAAAATACCAAAAATATTATGTATATATACTTCAGAATAGTTTTCTTTTAATATGGCAATGCAAAACATAAAATTCTTCCAAAAATTCAGCTAATGACATTTTATGGTTCAACTTTTTTATTAGAGTTTAGCCGTTTAGCCAGCAAATCAATCAAATCGTAATTGAATAGAATCGGCATAAATTCTTAGATTTTTTCAAATTATTTTATATCATAATTAGTTTGAATATGTGAAGTCGAAAATAACGTTTAAGTTTACTTGTATCGAAGCAAATAAAAAAATATATTTTAAATTTCACAATATACTACAAAATTGAGAAAAGAAAAACGTTTATTTTTAGAAATAGATAGTATAGTATAATTTATAGTATAGATTAAGTGGAATCGCACTCACCTGCTCGGCTGCTCCAAAGTTGCAACTCTCGCCAATAGCAAGAGCGCTCCTCACGTAGTTGAAGCAGTTCTGCCAATCGCTGCTTCCCTTTGACAAGATTGGAGCACACATCGGATGATGATGGCGAGGCAGAACTTCATGTTGATCACTGTTGCAGCACTCAATCGAAGCTCCATTTCCTGGCGAAAAAAGAGGTTTTTAACGCAAGTGTTTCGCTCAATCGGGCGACTCATACTCATTGACTGGGCGACCGTCTTGCTCAGATCATGCTCCACAAACTGGGCAAATTGAGCGAGAATTAAATTTAAGTGTTCGCTTTCATCTGGTTGACTTGTCCCCGTCCTCACGTTGTGCGTTGCACTGTCATCCTGATCATACAAAGCCATTCTTACTGGCCAAGGGGCGGGCAGAGTGGAGTAAATACCAAACATCTGAAATGCAATATTTAAGCGCGCAATCAACCACAATCTCCTCTCCTGCTCACCTGGTGGAAACCATTCGCGTAGTAAGGCGGCAGTAGTCGCCTGAAGGCATGGTGACCATTGCGTGGACCATGCAGTAGCCTTTCGCACTCAGCCCGGAGAGTGCTGCCTTGAGGGATTGGCTTTGTCTCCAAGAATGTGCGGCATTCATCATTATTGATTCCCCGCATGTCACACTTGCTGTTGTACACGAAAAGACTCGCCTTCAGCATGTTCATTGCAACATCGCTGTCAAGCTTGGACTCCTCATTTGGCAATGTATCCAACAGTTGAGTGTGCGATAAGCTGCCATTGATCACTGTGATCGAAGATAATAAGAGACTTTCCTCAAGCCTAGATGGACAACAAAATTACATTTCGTTAATAAAATTAGGATATTTTGTAGAAATTACAGACTGACAAACGACCATCCATATACATCCCACACAAATCTTTTTGTCATACAATTTGTACAGCATAAATATGGTATTAATATGTTTTTTTTTCTCGAATTTTCTGGCCAAAAACTAAACACATATTGACATAAAAATGGCCAGTCAATCCTAAATTTTTAAATATTACATGTAAATATTTGAAAACAAACTTAAGGCCAAATCCGCCTATTCAAATACCTGTTTTAAACCTTTTTTAATGTATCAGAACTTTTAAATATGATTCCAAAAGCGACTCGCTCTACTACTCTAAACGTCAGTTTGTATAATTATTAATAATAAAAATACATAAAAATAATAATAAATAATGAACCTAAATAATAAAATACAACCTTTTCTGGCGATTAAATGATTCGACCCCTGAGGTTACAAACTGCATCCATTCGGCCGGCGTTATTTTATTTAAAAATGTCCTGACATCGTTGCTTAATGTGGTCTTCGCTGTAAAATTAAATATTTTATTAGATTTATAAACATTTATTGCCTTCCAGAAAGTAACAGTATTTCTACGACGAGAATCCAAGAATACATATACTTTTTTATATATACTATGTCTAAGTCAATTTTAACAGTATGTACGATGTAAAACTAATTAAATAATAAATAATAATAATAGACCTAATTAATAATTATAATGAAAAGTATAAATATCATGATTAAATTTATATTTATAGATTATAAATCTCAAATTGCTGTTATTTGATTTATTTTAACAACTTAAAATATTCATTTCAATTATGGTACTTGGTGAATAATAATGTGCAATTCTTAGAACACGCTAATTTGAACAAAATTCCACTGAAAATTGTTATCAACACATCAAAACAACAAACAAATTAAATCAATAATGCTCAACCATAATAGCATATATATGAGTATTCTTGTATAGAAAACGTAAGTACGAGAGTTGAAGAAATAAGTACGTTTCATATTTGTACTCATATATATATATAGACGTATACATATATAATGTTGTGTTAGGTCTCTAAATGCATGCGGCACGTAGAAAATTACAAAATTAGGCTTACATTGTGAAAAATCAGGAATATTCGCACTACAAGTGGGTTCGGCCACTAAGATTCCGAGTGCGAACAGACAAAGGTAAGCACTTGGTGCCATTGCGAAATTCTTTGTGTTCGACGTTTTCCTGATGTGTTTCAATGTAACATAAATTGATGTGCTTTTTGGAATATTGATAAGAACAACTCAATTGCGCTTCAACAACGACAGTCTCAGCTCAGGTCCAGCCACTACTCGCGCGTGATTCGTTTACAACTGAGCGATGAGCAAATCACTGAACAATTAGCAGCTGAGTTACGCTTCGCCGTTATCAGCTGATTGAGTACAGTAGAGCGGGAGATTCTCCAGAAAGAGAGAGAGAGAGAGAGAACAGTGACTTACAAAGCTGTTGCTGTGAGGTTGACTATAAAGTACCCTTTATTCGAGTAAGTCATTTAATGTAAAAAATATGTATACAACAAACTTAAACAAAAGATAAATATAAACTAAAAATTCGGACGTTCCCATAAAAAACAAAAGCAAATAAATTGTTAATTTTTTAATTTTTAAATTATCAATTTGCGGTGCAGTTTCCAGCGACGTTCACTATGTACATTTCAAAGGATTCGCATAAGCTGATCTAAATGATCATCGACATTGATTAAATAAAAAAAATTTATTTGGTTACGTCAATGGAGCATCCAGAATTAAGAGTACAAAAAAAACTTCAGTTCGGCAATGTAATTTTAATCAGCTACTCTATTTGATAGCTTTTTTCCAACGTATATTCCAAGAATATGCGCTGAGTGTGGAAGCTTTAGCTGCTTATCATTAATAATAAATGCTAAAAACGGCCATAAAGCGATAGTGATGCGAAACAAATAATTAGCTGCAGTATACTATTGTGATTCAGTTGCATTATATCACTAATAACCAAAAAAATATCTAGTATTTCTTATATATATTCGAAATGAAGTTATATATTTACAATCTGCGAAATACGATTAGAGGCACTTGTTTTCCCCTTGTAAAATATAAAATTAAATGTTAAAAAATTGTTTTGTAGTTAGCTGTTATAAATAAATTTCAAAGTAGAAATAAATTAAATGGGTAACATTTTTTGTTATGAGGTTCAGTTGCGAAATTCTTGTTTTCTTAATTTTTGTACATACAAATGTCGTTATGACCATATATAAAAATTATGTATAAATTAGTCGACACATGAATATTACATTCATGCTCGAACAAAAGCACTTGCCCAATCAATTATGTGTACGGCGAAGCAGGTTTACAATTGCCAATTATAACGAACGGAGACCGGTAGATTTGTAAACAGCCTACGTAAAAAATGCGTAATATTTGAAATGCAAATAAAATTGCATATCCATCTAATATTCTTTCGAGCATTATCAGTTAATCTATTAGTCCCCTAATCGTTCCAAATGAGAATATTTGGAAACAGGCATTTGATCCACGCCTCTTAATAGTCCATATTTTTCAAATTTGCTTTCAATAATTTTACTAAAAAAATTAAAATTTTATTTCCAACTAAAACCGATAAGTTATCAGCCGATCCTCGTAAATATACACAAATCGATATAGGAACACCTAAGTCAAATGAGTCGTAATATTTATTGATTTACACACGTATATTTAAACTGATATCACTACAAAAGTAACTGTAAAGCACACGTTTTGCCTCCGACTTTTTACAGCCTGGTATTTTTTTGAGCATACAATTTTACACATTCGTAAGATAGGATCACTTCAACCAATTTTAACTATAAGAAAAATAGAATATTTCTGAATTCGGATACTATTTCAAATTACTGGGACATAAAGAGATCATAAATTTTCAGGTAGAAGTTTATAACTTTTTAATTACAACTTTGTTCATTTAAAAATTCTGAAACATAATTTTATGTTGTTATTCCTGGCTATTTTGTTTATTTGTTTGGTGTTCACTGATGCAGTAGGAAGTATATCAAATATAATCTACAAACTTTAAAAGATTATAAATAAAATCAAATAAAAACAAACAATGCTGTTAAAATGAAAAGGAGAGATTGAGGCGAAGAAAAATGAGATATGAAAATATCTAAAACCGTAAAAGACAATCAATTTTCCGTAGTCAGAATGGTATGATATCTATAATCCATAATAAATACAAGAGCATTCAAATGTGTTTCCTCCTAACTTTTTAATTTTTTTTTAAAGATTTTACACCGATCTATTTTAATTGTATTTGGTGAAATTATTAGATAATTAGTGGGTCCATATAAAATAATACAAATCAAAACGCACAGCCGAAAATTATCTAATAAGTTGTCAAAATAATACCAAACTCCGAAATATAAGAGTGACCATTAATAAAATACTATTCTTCCTGAATTGTTTTGCGTACCAAAATAAAAACAATACTTATTTATAAATACGAGGCTAAGATTGTAGATTATGTCTTCAAGCATTTTTATTCTCATATTTATTTAGATTTATTAAAATCGAGATTTTAAGATTGCTTATGTTTATGCATTTATTTTTATATTTCCTTAGTGAATCGTTATTTTAAACTTTTTCAGAAACGGTCACACTTTAGAATTTTGCCGACTTTTCTGGTTGATGTGCAAGCGAATTTCATAAAAACGTTTAAAACAATAAATAAATAACTCAACCTGAAGCAATTCTTAACGATGCCTTTACTCGAAGCGGATGCCTCCAACGAGCAGTTCAATAATGAGCAATCGAAGCCAATGTCTGGGCCCATCGTGGGCATTATTTATCCTCCGCCGGAAGTCAGAAGCATCCTTTTACAAAACAAATAATTAACACATTTATATCTATACATACACATACTTATTATCTAAAGGTTTTCTATTCGCTCAATAAAAGCAATTTAACTAATTAGATATTGTTGACAAGACGGCGAGCTTTGTGGCGCGCAACGGGCCGGAGTTTGAGGCACGCATCCGGCAAAACGAGCTGGGCAATCCAAAGTTTAACTTCTTAAATGGAGGTGATCCATACCACGCCTATTACCGGCACAAGGTTAACGAGTTTCGCGAAGGCAACGGCAAGTATTTATGCAGCAAATTGTATTAACAAAGTGTATTAAGTTTATTATATGCCACACTAGATACAAGCAATAACGTAGTGACTGCCATTAAACAGCTCTCGGTGACGAGTGCTGCTCAGCAACGGCAGCAGGAGCTGCTGAAGCAAGTTGTGGAACAACAGTTTGTCCCAAAGGAACCGCCAGCGGAGTTCGAATTCATTGCTGATCCGCCTTCGATCTCGGCACTGGATTTGTATGTTGAACTGGGTCCCTTTACATATATTTGTACTAATTCTTGTCATACTTTTCAGAGACATTGTGAAGCTAACGGCTCAGTTTGTCGCCCGTAATGGACGCCAGTTTCTAACCAATCTCATGAGCCGAGAACAGCGAAATTTTCAATTTGATTTTCTGCGGCCGCAGCATTCGCTGTTTCAGTATTTCACCAAGCTACTGGAGCAGTACACCAAAGTACTAATTCCACCCAAGGATCTGCTGGGCAAGTTGCGTGTGGAAAGTGCGCCCGGACGCGCCAGCATGGTTCAAGTACTTGAGCAGGTTAAGTATCGGGCAAATTGGCAACGCCACCAGGAGGCTCAGCGTCGACGGGAAGAGGAAAAGATCGAACGTGAACGTGTGGCCTATGCGCAAATTGACTGGCATGATTTTGTCGTCGTTGAAACTGTGGATTATCAGCCGTTTGAGAGTGGCAATTTTCCACCACCGACAAACCCGGATGAGGTCGGTGCCCGCGTGCTGATGGAGGAGCGATTAATGGAGGAGGAGGGCGACATTGAAATGCAGATTGAGTCCGATGAGGAGGATGATGTTCAACTCGTGAGTCACATTGACGATGGCGTTAAGCTCTCGCAAATGGAGAATCGCGTGGGCATTCAAATGAAAAACGCCACGGCCTATGGCCAACCCCCCTCGAATGCCAAGCGCGACAACACACAGGTGCAGGACATGGACGAGGCGTCCAGTGATGAGGATGCGCCAACTTTGAAAATGCAACCAACTGTCGCGCCCATGCTGCCGCCCACACACGACAAGGTTGTGGTTAAAAAGTACGATCCGAAGGCTGCGCAACCAAAGCCGGCTCCAGTCACAACAGACGAATATCTCATATCTCCAATTACCGGCGAGAAAATCCCAGCCTCCAAGGTGTCCGAGCATATGCGCATTGGTCTGCTGGATCCACGCTGGGTCGAGCAGCGTGACAAGCATACAGTGGAGAAGATCAACCAGGACAATGTCTTCGCAGCTGGCACGGCCATTGAGGCCAGTCTGAAGCAGCTGGCGGAACGACGTACCGACATCTTTGGCGTGGGCGATGAGGAGACTGTCATTGGCAAGAAACTGGGCGAAGAGGAGACAAAGAAGGATGATCGCGTTACCTGGGACGGGCACACGTCCAGCGTGGAGGCGGCCACACGAGCAGCCCGTGCTAATATCACGCTCGAGGATCAAATACATCAGATACACAAGGTCAAAGGACTCCTTCATGATGAGGAAAAGGAGAAAATCGGACCCAAACCGGTGGGCAACAAAGCGACGCTCTCAGCGCCGCCGCAGCCGTCCTCGTCGAAGAACCAGCACAGCCAGCATAACCAGGCGCAGCACCACCAAGGTGGCGGTGGAGGTGGTGTTGGTCACCATCACCCTCAGCATCATCATCACCAACAACAGCAACAACAACCTCCCCCGCACCATCAGCACCATCAGCAGCAGCAACAACAGCAGTTGCAACACAACATGCCACAATCTGCCAATCCTGTTATGATGATGCAGAGGCCGCCCATGATGCGTAAGTTATTTTATTGTTATTGTGGGTGTCTCATGCCCCCTTCTTCGGAGTCTACGTTTCAGCCCTCAATCCTGATTCCTTAACGAAATCGATCATCTTTCTCGGAATATCCATTTAGCTATGTATTGTTTAAAGGATTATATCTTGTTCTGAATCAAACCAACCTAGTCTTACCTTTTGACCAGCTCAATTGTCGCCTTTGCCTTTGTGTGTCTTCCTCTAACACAAATCGATTCTGGTCACGTTATTTGGTCTAGCCTGAACCATACCTCACAAACTTCTTACGTAATGTTCGTCCTTTGGTTTACCATTGTATGACTTATGGTTTCATAGGATGAACTTCATCTAATAACGACCAGTTCCTATTACTATTCCTGCCATTTCGAATCTAGGTTTTAACCGTTTATTTGACAGAAGCTCAGCATTATTATCAGCATCTGAATTCCGAGTTAAATTGTGATCAATTTTTTTTCAGCAACACCTTTTGGCGGTGGCCCCGGTGGCTACATGGGCATGCAATCTGGCAGTGGAGGACCACCGCAGATATCTCCAGCGCCGCCTGTAGAATTGATACCCATAGAGGATGAACCGCCCACGAAGAAGATACGTTCCGAAGATAATCTGATCCCCGAGGCGGAGTTCATTGCTAATCACAAGGTAAATCACAAGTTTTATTTTGACTTATGTTCATAGGGAATCAACTCTCCGATTTTACTCATTTCAGAGTCCTGTGACCATTCAGGTGCAAGTGCCGAGCACGGACAAGTCCGAGTGGAAGCTTAATGGCCAGATGATTGCCGTTACCCTAGCGCTAACCGATCCCATTGCCAACCTCAAGGCCAAGCTGCAGGACGACACCGGCATGCCGCCGGCTAAACAGAAAATATTCTACGAAGTAAGCAATGCTAGTTTTAATAAACAAAGGACTTCAATAAATGTGTTATTTTTCATCCTTTTGCAGGGCATGTTCTTCAAGGATAACAACACGATGGCCTTCTACAACCTGCTCAGTGGAACGACGGTGCACTTGCAAGTTAAGGAGCGTGGCGGTCGCAAGAAGTAGAATCTCGCCCAGCTGCTCCATTCAAAAATCTATAATTTACGCATGTAAAAGTTTATTTTTTGTGAATGCTTTTGCAATCCGTCAATATAAAAAAAAATTAGTTAATCACAGTATAATTTTGTTAATTGCACTTGAGTCTTATGTAATTAGAGTATGGAGAATGGAATGTGGAGTCTAAAAGTGCACAAGGTGCTAATTCAAGATGTTTCAGCTGTGGAACGCAGAGGGAATTTGCTCCGGCTCCTTGTGAGATTGTTATTGTTTTTCCAGGACGCAGGCCATGTCCCGGTATCGTTGCAGCATCGGCGCATAGATTGCTCCACTGTCCTTATTCGGCTCGCAGGCAATATTCAGTTGGTTTGGTTTCTGGCCAAGGATATAGTCGCGATAGCTCTTAACCGATTCAGTCTGTCCTTTCTCATGGACATAATGGGCATAAGCAGCTCGATAGGCGGCACCCAGAAGCGCAGCCTCGCTCTCATTCTGGAATGGAATAATGAAACAACAAAGTTGTAGTAATCCCATTACTGGCTGTATAATAGAATGTTGTGCTTGGGTTAGATTTGGAACGTTGTTATTTTCATTCTTCTCAATTGCTTGACATTAGTGGCAGACTGAATCAAAGATGAGGCCTAATAACTGGGATTAATCATTTAGAATGGAGCCAAATCTCTTCGTGTATTCGGGAGATTCATCTGCTTGACTTGACTTGAATTGAGTGCCGACTAGCCACTGGCTTACTCTATTTTGGATTACTCTTCAGTGATTTGTATACTAATAGAATCGATGAGTAGGATAATAACAATGAGGATTAACTAAAATCCAGTTACCTGCTTGTAGACTGGGGCATTGAAGACATCAGCAATTATTTGCAGTATCGATTTGTTGACTGAGGCACCACCAGTGGCAAGTATTTTGGTTTCGCTGCCAAAGTGGAAGCCCATGTCCTCCGCTATGGCACGATGATGCATCATTTGTCCCTCGATCAAGGCACGTATTTCTATTTGGGGTGAGCTAAACCTGAAAAAAACACAAGAAACGTGTTATTCAATCAGTGCACATGTCGTGATTCTTACAATCCACTTACTTGATTACACCCTTGGCGGCATCAGGTGAGCTAGGCTGCATCTCCTTGTTCCAGCGAAGCGTTCCTTTCGCCTTGGGTATAATTTCCATTTCCCTAAAGTGCAGAGCCATGTTCCCGAAATTGCCACGTGGCGTCGAATCGAGCAACTCATTGAATCTCTCCCAGCTGCCGTTTGCCTCCAATTTGTTGATCGCTTCGCGCACCAGTGAACCATTTCTGAAACTAAATAAAAGTCAAACGATATAAGTATTATATATATTAATGATTAGTTATAATTATGTTGATCCCCTGATCATCTTTTTGATAAGTGAAAACTTTCGCTTATGTTGTTTACTGGCGCTTGCCGGGATAGGCAGGGCCGGAGGTGGGTTGGCACTTAAAGTAATAAATAAAAATACAAAAATATTCTATGCATACCACAAGAGACCCATATATTCATGCGTTTCGGTTGGGTGGCAGAGCACATGACCCTCCTCGAGATTAGGGGGTTCCTCCAGGCTCATCATGAGCGTGTCGCTCGTGCCCAGGGAGACACTCAGCCAGTTGTTGGCGACCAGCATGCCAGCCAGGGCCGAGGGATTGTCGCCGGTGCAGGCAACGACTTGGCAGGTGGGCGGAAAGCAAAAGCGTTGCACAAAGTAATCGCAGACATTGCCCAGCACAGAGAAACTATCGGCTGGCGCACCAAGGCGTTCCTCCAAATCGGGTGCACATGCATTGAGGCAGGCTTTCGACCATGTCTTGTTGCGAATGTCCAACAGGTTCATGCCAGAGCCATCGGAGTAGTCAATGGCCGCCACATCGCCAAGGAAGAGCGAAGCCAGAAAACTGCTGACCAACGAGATGCGCTGCGCATCTTCGTAGGCGTGTGTGCGTTGCTGGTAAATTTTTCGAATTTGTGGACCTGTGAAGCGAGCATAGCACTTGGAGCCCGTCAGCTGAACCATTTCGGTCTGTCCGCCAATGGCCGTTTCCATTTCAAAGCACTGCTTGTGAGTTGAGGCATCCATCCAGATGGGCGTCCGATTGACCACAAACGCCGAATCGTCGATCTGCGCATGCAGAAACTTATCCGGATCGAGCGAACGCAGCGCTGAAACTCCGTGCTTTGACCAGTACAACGAACCGTGCTGTTGGGCAGAGCCACTGATGGCGGCCACTGTGCTCAGATCTGCTTCCTGCATTACCAAACGATCCAAGACGATATCCATTGCCTTCACCCACATCACCGGCTGCACAAAGAATCTGTCGAATAGAGGTGATTTAGTGCGTTTAGATTTCGATATCGAATTAGAACTCAAATTAGACTTACTCGAATTTATTTGGGCCTGCACTGGCGCCACCTGTTGTTCGAAACTCGGGCAAATCGCTATCGAATTTTACTTCTGCAGAGGCCACAACAGTCAGATCAGAGCTTAACAGAATTGCCTTTAGCTAAAAAAGAATGCACAAGAGAATAATAAATAATAATTATAATTTAAAATAATTAAAATATTAACAATAATTGGATTCGCTTCTTAGTACTCTAAATGTGTTCATTAAGTGAAAATGTAAAATGTAAATTGGATGCTTTGTCAGATTATTAGCCATAATTTTTGGTTAAAAATACCCAGGGGAGAACTAATGAATGATATATCTTATGTATATATATATTCAAAATATAAAAGCTAACATATATATTTATATTATTTTTATATATATTTATTTATATACTCGTTCAACAGTGTCAACAATGTCAATCTTGGTATATAGCGTGTAGATAACGAGTCAAATTCGTAAGTCTTTTTGCTGCTGGGAAGTTCGCATTAGACACACATTAGCACATACCTACATAAACACATATATATGTATGTATTATGGTCAGAAGTTAATTATTAAGTCATTTTTTACTGATTAGAATTGTTTACACTTCTAGCTTGCATTTGACTATGCACAATATCATTTCGCAGTCCTTGTTTTAGCAATGTCACATATACAAATTTAAAAATGTATATAATGATTCTTATTATCATTATTGTTTTCATAAGCATTCTTTACCTTCTGTGTGCTCAAATCGAAGCCCAAAAATGTTTGTTGTGTTTCCTGTTGCTGTTGAGGCATTGTGCTTAAGTATTTCCCTCTTCGGTATTAAAAATAGTATGTCTCAGCGCTTTTTAACGCCCACTAACGTTTTTTAATTCGCAACTTTTAGAAACTTGAAACAACAAAAAAACACCATTTATGAACGAGGAACGAGCCAACTCCGAACGTAAATTTTCACTCCAGGGATTATTTGGTCGATGACGTAAATATTTCCACAATTGCGATATGAAGAAATGAAATCAGGTTTAATCCTTTCCTTCGCGAGTGACTTGGATTGTGCGGCAATTTTGTGTTTCGTGGTGAACGAATTCATAAATGTGTCGAGTTTTTATAGTGTTGTGATCCGTTGTCGTAAAGCGTTTTGCATACATTGCATCATCGATACACATATATCGATATAGATATTTATATCATGCCTTCTAATATGCAATAGGCGATATTCTGAATTTTATTTCACAGCTACAACGATGACAGGCTTAACGATATTACAGCTGACTTGAAACGCAAACTGTAAAATAGTTATCAGCTTTGCGGAGATAGGTAAATTAAAGTTAACAGCAAAACAAATTTGTCTTTGCTGATCTGTCAGGGCATAAGCTAGACTGTTCCATTAAAAATAAATCTTATTTCAAATACTTCATCGATACTTTTTCGATCGCATATCATTTAAAAATTTCATCGAACTGATTATTTTTTTTCCACCGGGAACCGATTTCGATTAAGAATATCGAGAATGAAATATCGGAATGAGAATAATTTTTTGACAATATTAATATATTCTATCGATATTTGTTGGACTGTATAAAATTCTACAACTTATAAATTAAAACAGCTTATATTAAAATGTCGCTAAACTACGAAGAAATGAGTTGGTCAGGTAAATACCTAAAATATGCAAGCTAACTACAAAGCTACTTCTAGCTGCCCGCTCAATTGATTTATTAAACCGTGACCCAATTGCTGGGTGGAGGTGTGCTTATTAAGATTAATAAACGAAAAAATTAAATAATAATTGCAGATGTGCGCGAGCAGTTCAGAAATTGGCGTGAGGAGAGTAGTCGCCACAGCGAGGATGTCGTCCAATTGTGGGTGGCGGTTCTCGAGGACAAAGTCCACAAAACGGGCAACGAGCGTCATTTAATATTGGAGCAAGTCATCGTTGCCGCATTGGACACGGCTCGCTTCGACATTGCTACAAAGTGCACGAAGCAGCTTAGCGCCGAGTTTCCTGGAAGTCTGCGCGTGATGAAGTTCAAAGCTATGCGCCTTGAGGCACTCGAACAATACGATGCCGCCAACGAGGTATTGGATGCCATCATCGAGAAGGACGAGACAAATGCGGCGCCACGCAAAAGGAAAATTGCCATAATGAAGGCGCGTGGACTGCGCCTGGATGCCATCAAGGAGCTTAATGTCTATCTGAAAAAGTAGCAGACTTAACTTGAACTTATCTATTGTTGTGTATTAAAATGTGTATTCGCAGATTTATGTCGGATCAGGAGGCGTGGCAGGAGTTGTGCAATCTCTATTTGAGCGAGGGCGAATACGGCAAGGCTGCCTTCTGCATGGAGGAAGTTCTGCTTCACAATCCACACAGCCATCTAATCCATCAGCGCCTAGCTGAAATTCGTTACACTTTGGTGAGTGAACCTCTGACTGTTCTCAACTATTTAAATTAATTAATCTACTTTCAGGGGGGCGTTGAGAATGTCGAAATAGCTCGCACTTATTACTCCCAGGCAATTAAGCTGAATCCACACAATTTGCGTGCACTTTACGGTTTGTTTTTGTGCTGCAGCTTTTTGGCCAATAGTAAAGCGGTCAGCACCAAGCGAAAGGAGTCCCAGAAACTAGCACAATGGGCACTGGAGCAGGCTTCGATTCACACTGCAAAAAATTCAACGATTAAAAACAACGAGAAGTGGATCGCATCCTTGGATTCGGCGTTTGGCAGCCTCGAGATCAAGTCCAATTGACCCGAGGCTGTTGCTCTTGATAAAAGTATCATTGGTGCAATGCCCGCCAAAGCGTAGTAAAATATTCCAAACATGCTTCAACATTGGACTATACTTTTTAAAAATCTAACCCTAACGTCATATACATCTAAAATACATGTTTATGTATTATTTCAATAAATCATCTAAAATATAAATTTATATATTATTTCAATAAATGAAGTGAATCAATCTCTTTAGTTCAATTTTAAAACACACATATTCTGGCAATATATTATTCAGCAAGACTAAAATTACTCTTAACCAGTATCCAGTTAGTCAAAATTTATGTATTTTATACCCAAAACATTATGAATTATAATAGAAAATAGAAAATTAAATATATAAAACGAGATCAGCAAAGATTCTAATTTAGTTTTTCATTGTTATAATTTTGCTTCTTTAATATAAAAAAATAAACATACTCACCTGGACCAAAAATTAGGTGGAAAGACGATAACTTTCGAATTTTCTAAATAAAAAAAAATATATATATATAAAAAATACAACATTTTAATTTGTAAACATGGCGTGATTGTTTTTTTTTTTATTGAAAGTCACGAGTCTCTGGCTTTTAAAATAAATTTCTCTGGACTTTTAGTCAAAATTGAGCGGGACAGTGAAACATGCACAATAAATTAAGAAAACCTTAATTGATATATTTATTTTGTTTGTAAAATATAGAATTGTATTCATTATAATGCAGGCTTAATTCAGCTTTTTAAAAACATTACAGGACTGAGAATAGAAGATTTGTGCTTAAGATCTTATCCTATATTCATTAAGTTATTATGAATTTCTTGCATTTTAGTAGACTGACAAATTTAATCTTATTTTTATCATTGCAGAGCATGTTGCACCAAATTTATGTTGATAATTCACAAGTTATTGGTTTCACACCTATTTTACTGTCCAGTATATCAATTTGTGAGCTGGTCGAATGAGCAGAAAGATGATGTACATTATTACACACAACGATGTCGACTCTTAATCTATTTCAATTAACATTGTTTTGTATTTGTTTTCTACAAATACATTTCTCTTTCTCTACATGCAGTTGGTACGATAATAACAATAATTTAAAATGATTCTTTTGTAAATTTGTAAGTTTAATTAACTTTTGAATATGTGGGGATAAAAAATTGTAAATTTAGTAACCGTTTTATACTTATATAAATTTAATAAAATGGCAGAACAAATTCATTCGTACAAAATAATGTCGTAGTAGTGCTATTATTTTGTACACAACTGTATATGCACACAAATAGATTATAAATTGCTGTTTGTATGGAGGGAGTGGTGGGGTAATCATGTGCAGTGCTCTGATGCAGATTGTCCATTGGTCATCGGCAAGCAAACAAAGCTGATAGGCATATATATTTATATATATACATACATAAGACTAAAAATAACAGTCAAAAACAACAAAATCTTACTGAAACTAAGACACACATGATATAGATAATTGTTTTTCTCTTTAATTTGTAGAGGATCCATTTCCATTATGACATCCGGCTTGGTTTTGGGCTTTTTTTACCGTCTTCAGTCGAAAGAATTCCCTGAAACTGTGCGTGGGTGATGACAATTTTCTGTCACAAATTTGTCGATCGGATGTGCTGGTTGAGTCAGGACCTTGTCCAGTCATGGAAGTGCATGATGAATTAGCTGCTGGCTTAGAATTCCGACTGTCGATGTCTCCATTGCTGAACGCATAGCGCGAAACCCCGTCGAGAAACTTGAGATTGGGGATCACCTGGAATATATATTCCCGAAAATAGGAGGCGGATGTGGATTTGCCTTGACTCTTGAAGACTGTCTGAATTCCCGGATTGCCCATGCAGGAGAGCTGTTCCAAAAAAGGACATTGTCGCTCAATGCGATGAATCCAGTCGGTTATGTTGCAGATATCGCAATTGTTTATCCTGGCGATACAGATGCGGAAACCAATGTAAAGTGTATATATATATTTACCTAAATGTCTACACATAACTATACAAATAACCATATATATATATATCCATTTATAAATATATAATACATGTATATATATATATATATTTATATATATTTCTGTATGTATAAAAAATATCTAAAATTTGTCAACTTACCAGAGAATCTTTAGGTTGGACAGGTAGGGAAAAGTGTTCACATCCAAATTGCTGTTACGATCCAAAATAAGCGTATCGAGTTCTTCGAAGAATGCAAGAAACTGCAAATTTTTGAATTTATTGTAGCTCAGATCGAGAAATTTGGTCTGCGCAGCAAATTTGTCGGCCAATCTTCGTGGAATGGTGCAAAGATTTTCATAGGCCAGAGAAATGCGATTGTCATCCTCGAGAACGATGTCCGTTAAGAGGTCGTCGCTGCCGCAGCTGCTGTGCGTAGATATGAACCCGCTGAAGGAGTAGCGAGTACTGGACGAGATCATCTTCTCTCCTTCTTCTGCAGGTGTAGCGATGTAAACGTCGTTGTAGTCGTTAACAGTGAGCGATTCCATTGACTGGATGTTCGCACAAGTCTTCAGCACCTCTTCCAAGCGACAATTGTTACTGTGTTCGAGAGCAAGCAAGTCAAAAGAACGACCTATAAATTGAGTGGCTATTCCAGTGAGCGAGTGAGTGAGATTAGCTACCTAGATAGATCCTCTGAGTGCGAACGGCCAGATGTTGATTCTTCAGACATGCTGGAAATACTTCCACTCTTTACTGAAACATTGAATGCATTTATCAGGCACTTGCTCGCTTCGGTGGTCTTTGGTCGAGTGCTTGCAGCAGACTGGAAAGGCAATCGCAGAGAAACTGAAAAAAGCGAAAATCTTCTATGTGTGTGTTTCTATATGTGTGAATGTACCTATATACATATATGTATTTGTGTGTGCGTGTGTGTGTGTGCATTACTGGCAAGTGCACACTAATGCACCTACACACTCACACACACACACGCATGCCGTATATAATCGCAATAATCGTAAAAACATTTACATAACAACAACAGACACAAATAGGAAGAACTCATTGCTCAAAAGCCAGTGTTATGTCTTTGTTTATACTCTATCTCCGCATTGCTTTATTACTTTACGATCGTTGTTGGACAGCCTTATCTGAGAAGGTACCCAAACATAAGTTTTGCATGTACATTTGTACATAAATTTGTCTGTACATAACTCAAAGCTCTTTGTGGACTTAACAGCGATCAGTCCAGTAATCTTAATTTCTTGCTCCAGACTGTTTACATATGCGCTGGATTAGTAGAGGCAGCACTCGAAGAAAGGGAATAAAGTATGTTGGCTGAGGCAACACTAAATATTGTATACTTTGATACGGAAGAATGTATTTGCATATTTCGTCGTTCCTATTTACTAGTTATTATTAATATTATTAATAAATATTTAAACATTATAGATAAAATTAGAATGAGTGGTACAAAATCGCCGCAATGCTCGACGAGCAAGAGGCATGAATCAATATTCATCATTATATTATATATTTCTTTAAAATAAATAGTAATAAAAATGTGAAAATGCTTTATTGATAGGCATACCAATCTTAACAGTTTTTGTATACCATAGTCTTAAGCTGATTTTATTTTATAATATTTCTAATAAATTTTGCATTAATTACACAATTAGTATGTGTAAGCCAGAGTACCATTAATGTGAGCACGAGTATATATGCTTAAATACATACATGAATCAGTCTTGTAAAGTATTTTGGGTAATAGTAATATTATATATAGTTATATTTTTATGAGCACGAGTGTATGTTCAGTTACATACATACAGCAGTGTTGTCAAGTGTTGTTGGCTGCCATGGTAGCAGCTGCTATTGCTGTGCCTAATGTGCAAAGCATTTTACTGTGGAGCCGAGCCTCCAAACAGCTAGTCTCAATTTCTCTCTTTCTGCTCCCTAGCTCTCTCTCTTACTCGCGCTCTCACTCTTGCTCGCAGCTAGCGTTGGGGCCGTCGCCGTCGCTTCTCTAGCTTGACAATGCTAGCGACAGTCTGTGTTTATGCTTAGACCTCGATAGTTGGGCGCGGCGATTTGTTTGTATTTACGCAGGCGCACAAATCAAATCCAAGATCGACTTGAATCGACTACTCTTTAATTACTACGTAAATACACACATACAACTTACATGTGCCAGTGCGTGTATGAAAAAAATTGAATAAGTGTATGAGCGGCTCACGGCCTGCAAATCAAAACGGTAATAAAATTTAACATGTCACGTCACTCTGTGTGTATGTGTGTATATGGTGTGATTACATGTGTGCACGCATAAGTATGTATGTGTCCATATGCAATAACAATAACAAACTTTTTTGTATATTTATTTGCGGGTTGTGCGCTGACAGTTATTTCCATAAGTTGATGGTCGCGCCACTGTACGTATGTGTATGTTTGTTTTTAGGTGCGTGTATGCATATTTGTGTGAATGAATTCTGTGAAACAGAAGCCACGTAGGTCATGTATGTGTGAGTGTGTGTGTGCTTATATGGATGAGTACTTACATATACACATACATTAATCAATCAACTTAAAGAGGTATTTGCTCGCTTATCATCAGATGTAGAACTGGCGCGTGTTTACCCTTTATGATTTGATTGTTTTTACAAATTAACTCGATTAGATATAAAAATTACTATAAAGTAAATAATAAAAAAGGTTCAATATACAAATACATACGTGCATAAATACATTTTATATATTTATATAAATTAACGCCTTGATTGCTAGAACAAAGAACTCTTCAATTTGCATGTAGATGTGTAAGTATGTATGTGTGTATTTATGTGTATGTGTATGTATGTATAAATTCCAGAGTTCACTTTGGTCGCTGTTTTGTTTTTTATTTTTTTGCCAAATGATATAAGTTTTGAAAGGGCGAATGGGTGAGCGAGTTTATTGATTAGGACAAAAAGAAAACCAGCTGGCGTTACTTCGTAATTTTTATCAGTTAATATGAAATGTGACTAAATGCGAGTATGTATTTACGAGTACATATATGTTTATATTTTATGCAAATATGTAAAATAGCATGTACTGGATGTAAGCAAACTTGCTTTCTTTAATTTAAATTAAACAATAAAACACTTATGTTGCTGAATTAAACAATTAATTTAAAAATAAAAATTACAAATTCCATAATATGAAATAAAAATACTGTCATTGAATTTAAATATTAAACCACAAAAAATATATATATATATCAATATACAAAATGGTATAATTAATATGAGAGTATTAAAATATGGTCCAACGTTGCAACGATGGGGAAAACCCAGAATCCCAATCAGACCAGTAATATATTAATGTTATAAAAAAATAAGTTTTTGTAAAAACTTACAGTCTGTGATTTTATATTATATAAAGGCAAGAAAGGCAAATGCGGTAGTCTACCTGATTGTTCCCAGCTGAATGACGTATTCGCAATAGGTAATTAACACTCATGCAAGGTGTGCTTTAAAAGTAATAAATGTCATTATAAAATAATTAATTGTTCAATAAATTTTGATATATTTCCTCGTAAAGAGCATTTTTGTACATGTTGTACTTCCGAGAGTATAAAAATTCATATGTAGTTTGAAATTAACAAACATTAATATATACTGATGAAGTTAGCAGTAGTGTTAAAAAAAAATACGTATAAACATACCCCCAAACATACATGTTTTAATTTTTTTTTTAAACTTAAAAAATAAAATTTTAATATTGGTTTAATTAAATTTTAAGTTCTTTATGTATTTTCTTGTGACTGATATTAATCAACGTTAAATTTATAAGTAAAGTAAACATATGTCTAAAGTGATAGTATTCATAGCATACCTCTATCTTTATATAGAGATATACATTTAGCTACGTATTTAAGTGAAATAGAACTAGACGTACACAATTGGCACAAAGTCCAGAGACTTTTTATGGGACGTGTGGGCAATTTGTAAGCAAAAACACCAATTCGCAATTAGTGTGAAGTCACCGGCCAAAGTAGCTTGTGCGATTGCTTACCTAGTTGTGCTGAAAGTGACAACAAAAACAACAAAGTTCGCAAATCAAAAAAACCGGAAAACGGCAGTGCTAAACGAAACATACTAAAAACAAAACCTGCAAATGCCTGAAGGTCGTTAATCATTAAAACCGGTGAATATATTAGATATTCGCTACATGTATATATATTTATACGCTCAATTCTGCATTATAGCTTGAAAGTATTTTTTCTGAAATATTTCGACAAGCGGCTTAAGCATTTGTTATAACATTTAACAATTACAATTTCAATAATGCTACGACATTTATGCAATTTAATTTGAGCTTTAATCATTGTAATAAAGTTTTTTTTTTTATAATAAATGGTGCATTAAAACTTAAACTAAATTTTTCTGATATATTCTTATTAGTTTTCGTTAAACTTTGCTTATTCACATCTTCGACTTAAATTAGCCGACCTCTGAGTTATGTTCAAAGCTACATAGTTTTTTTTTTATTAACGTCAAGATTTTCGATTATTTGAATTGTTAGTCAAAAACCTTAAACTCAAATTTTATATCAGTGTATTTATTTTAAGACTGTGTGCAGTTGTGTGCAGGAAATATAATAATAAATATATAATTTTAGTAGCCGCTCCAAGCCCGAAAAGAAACAAGTTTTAGAAATTTAACATTTTGATATTTACATTATAGAAAGCAAGTCTGGCTTGCCAGTTGCATGTGAATGTATTACATTTGGCCAAAATAAACAAGACAGAATGATGCAGTCGGGCATATCCGACGAAATATCAGCTGATAACTGGCATCAAAGTATAAAAATGGTTATCAAAGTACATTAGTATTAATTTTAAAGCAATAAATATAAATAAAACAAACATTCACTGTTGAGTCGGTCTAAGTTTCTATAAGAGTAAGTAGTTCTCGCATAAGTCAGATAAAATGTAAATTAATTACCGATGTAAAAAAATACACAATTTTAGTAGCTGAATTAAATATTGATAATATGTAACTTAACATAATATCTATATTTTTCTTTAAAAAAAGACTTAATCGATTTTGTGCTTTCAATATTATTGGTATATAATATTAAATAGTTTTAAATTTAGAACGTGATAAAAATTCAATTCGTTCACGTTTGCAATTTAAGTTTGTTTTGTTGTTGTTTTAAATTAAGGTTAATCGATCTTATAGTTAAATATATATGCGAACTGAGATGAGATCCGAACTGCAAGGGTATTTAATCTTGGGTGTGCTGTAAATAACTTTTTCCAATTTGAACTGCTGCTATTGAGAGCATGTGTTATTTAATCATAATAATGTAAAAATAGCGCTATTATCAATTCTGAGCTTATGTTTTCACTTTACCCCATTTATATAAGTATTGCTTTCGTCTTTTTATGATAAATCGGTCTCTCATGGAAAAAAACCAGAATTGTTCTATATTGCAGCAAATGGTAATTAATATTTATATCAAAATTATTATAAAATCATAATTTTCTTAAAATCGTTACTACATACGTCATTTTCGCAGTCTGCTGGTGCAGAATTTTATTATTGTCATCGGCTTTGGACTTTGAACTAGTTCATAAAACGCGGTCAATGACAAGCTTATTATATGAACGGAATATCGGAATTTTAAGTCTACAAACAATTAATAATAAAACATAATACAATAATAATTTTCTAGTCATGTAAATCTATGAAATCTACTATATATATTCTATATTCATTGAATTTGCGCAAAGCCTTTCATAATGTCAGTCTTTCTAGTCAACAATTTATGAAAAGTTAGTATTCGGTCATTACTTTTTAAATTTTATAAAATCAGAAATTTCTGATCACCGTGTATTTTAAAAATTCGACATACTTTTGGAGTCAATGGTTTATCATCTTATTATTCAGAAAGTATATTACCAGGGCTTACATTAAACAATTTCAGGTGAATTTGACTAAAATTTGCTATACTTTAATATAGAAACCAATTTATTTTCTAAAAATCAGTCCGATTTTATTTAATGGCGGCTTGTAATTTTAGAATTTTTTTGTGAGTGTAGGCAGTGTGTATTCTGTGGCACCTGTCTTGTGTCAAGGCTGCGTATTACATGTTGCAACAAAAATCAATGTAACAAAAATCAATGTCGAATTAGGTTGATTGTGAATTTAAATTGTAGCAACTGCGAAGAGTCAAACAATTCAAAGACTGACAATAAATTGATATATTAATAACATATTAGAAAAGTGACTAGCCTGTTGCCTTAAAGCCTGTTCTTATTGGCATTTTTGAGTGTGTCATCATGTGTTCAAACTTAATAGTGCTTACATGTATAGAATCTTAATTAGATTGTCGTGCCTAACATTGAACGTGTATTATAACGAGGTGTCTGGTTCGATTTCCATGGGCGCAATTGTAATGAAGGTCAATGCACCGCACACTTACTGAATAACAATTATAAACTGATTACTTGTTTACAATTTAGCTTCTATTCTAATGGATTGCCTTTACCTATATTTCAGATTAATCCCTTATCGAAAAATTGTACAATGACAGGATCAGGTAAATATGTTTTCAAAATATTAATATTATAATATAAGGCAATACAAATTATTCTTTGCAAAAGGATTTGTTTCTAACAATCTAGTAACACTACTTTAACGGTAGCAGTTTTTCAAACAAACAAACCTAAAACATTTTGGTTAAATATTTTAAATTATTTCTAATTTAATAGTCATCAAGTAATCAATCACAAGTATTTTATTGGTAGCCTTAAAGTATGCTACACAAATTTTAAAATACAATTGACTTATTCAGTTTTCAATTCAGTGCCCTCCATTTCTATCATTAGGAACTCAATTTTAAACGGTTTGCCTCAAATGCATTTTCATAGTTTTCAAAGAATAATTTAGTTTTTGTGTCGACATAGTATCTTCTAGTAGAGCTCTCTGGCATTAAAGTCACTTTTATTTGTATAACTGAGTTTATTTTAGTATTGGTTTTCATTGACTTAGTAATATAATTATTTATTATTTTCAGTTCACGATCCGAAATGGAACCTCGAGCGGCGCGAATCATCCGGCCATTTAGTGTGGTGTAAGGACTCACCATCATCCAAGGTACGATTCCGATTCGACGTGGAGGTTTTGGAGTTTGAAAAGCATCCGAACGAGGATCTGGATCACAAAGCGGACAACATATCAGTCACAAATCTATCATCGACATTAGCCCTCTGTGCCACATGCGTAGCCGTTGTTGCTGCGTCTGTTTTTCTGCCCTGGTACCTCATGGAAAAGGTCGGCTCTCTGTGAAACCGATATATATATATTTTATTTATATATATATATATATGTACATTGTATATCCCTAAAGGTATTAAGATAGTTTGTGTATAAAGACATGAGTAGATTTAATTAAAACAATATTGTGTAAATGTAAATAATGCATACATGTTAATAGACGTAATTCGAAGGCCTTAAGAGCTGCTGAAAACAGACTGTTTGCCAAGAAATGATTTCATCTCTGAACAATAAAGATATTTAAATTAACAAAATTAAACAAATTAAAGTATAATTAATTTTGTAAATTTAGGATACAGAATTATTTTAAACGAAAAGACGTTTAATTGCATAGTCTCAAAACTTCAATGGAAAAGATTGATTCAACAAATTAGCTAAATTAATGATACTTTTTTGTTAATTTTTTAATTGTTAATAAATAATGAAAGTAAGCTGTTTTGTTTATTAATAAATAAAAGAACAATATCAAAATAAAACTCTTAATTTGGGATATCAATGATCACATTTACAAAACCTTGCAAGTACTGGTCGAATTGCAGACATCTTAATTTTACTCTAACTTACTCTTACTTACTGTAAAGTGCCGAAAAAATTAATAATATAGTAGTCCGATCTTAATGTTTTTTGCCAAACCTTTAAATGGGTTCGAGACTAGATAATCTGTTTACTTAATTCGTATTTTTTCAATCCAGAAAATGCCGCTGTCTGTATTAGTTATGTTGCTGAAACACGCCTTCATTTTATAAAAAATACAAACTGTCATTTTTATAAAAAAAAAAAATTAAAAGGCAATTTCAGTTTACTTAAGGTTTTTATGTTCACAATTATTTCTGGGATATCGGATTCAGGTTATAAAAAACCGGTTCGCTTGTGACAGATGATTCAAAATTGTATTAAAAAGTTGCTGGAGAAAACGTTATGATTGATTGCTGCTTTGTAAGCTTTGTGATTCAATGATAATTTGATTAATTTACATGTGAGTTTAATATATTCATGCAAGAGTTTATTTCTCGATCAATTGTTGCGATGTGATCCATAGGATAAAGTTACCCAATTCTTCACTTGGCTTTTGATCAACTTCGTATATCTATCGGGTATGGGATCGGACAAAATGAATGTGGAATGTAAATGATGAAGATATTTATTATTTTTAGAAAAATGAAAAAAATGAAAAATGAAATTTAGAAAAATATAAATTTTTTTATGTGTGTATGTTGCTTAAAAAAAATTCTGTTATTTACTTTGTATTAATTGTGATTTATTAGTATATTAAGATTTTACAACAAAAATAAAATATAATATGACAGTTTAGAAATGCATTTGTTAATAAAAAAAAATATAACTAAATGTAAATTTAGAGCAAACATTTTATATATTATGAAAAATGTTTTCATATATTTAAAATATTTACAAAGGCCAAAATCAATCGATTTAGGGTGTATACAAACCGAAGTTCTATTGATTGTTTAATATGTTTTGAAAAAATGTGGCTCCTACTAGCTTAAACATATAACAAACTATTTAAGTTGATCTACAAAATACTATTCATTCGCTCTGTAAATATTATTCATATATTTTGTAGCTTGTAGTCAAAATAGAAACCATCTTATTGTTGTTTTATAAATAGGGGTAAATCTATTTAGGTATAAAAAATGCAGCAAAGAACCTAAAGGGATTATAGATACTCATCGCTAACAATAGACGGTAGCACATTCAATCGCTCCTACCAGGAAGTGCACAATGCAACGTGATTAAATCATTTGAAATTCTTAGATGCGAAACTGGGTTCTGCCTCACACCGACATTCATATATATCTCCTAAGGATTGAAACACCCTCAACTCACGCTGCTCCAGTAAAAAGTGGAATGTGTGAACAATGCCCAGCCGGAGCACAGCATCCCCAGCGTTATTTGGTGGTGGATGATTCATTAGGGACTGCTTATTAGATTTCCTCCATTTTATGGACACGCTAAAAGGTAAACGGACATCTAATTACATTTTCTGCCCTCAACTCATTGGGCATTGGCGACTAAAATGGCGGAACGGCACGTAGTAAATAAGTTTAATGCGCATCCCTCAACCTTCAACCCTCAATACGACAGACTTTATGGACGCATTAAAAAAGAATCCCTCAGATTCTTCGATTTTGCAATTTAATTTAAGCAGTGTTTGGATGAAGGAAACGCGTTCATTTTGGATTAACAAGACAAGGCTCTACTTCTTTAGATATATTTCTTGTTTTAAGAAATAAGTTCCAGATTTGAAAAAAAAATCCTTAATTTTAGAGATGCTCGCCCCAATCGCCAATCCCACAAATATAGTGTTTTATACTCTAAAATCGAAGGAAACATAGCATATTGTTTTTGTGCAAGCTGTCTGTCTGTCCGTCTGTATGAATGCAATTTTTTAGACTTATATAGATAGAGACTATAAACTTGGAACATATACAGATCTGTATTGGCATAAAATTTGGAGTGCACAAAAGCTAAAAGACCTATAATTTCAATTCGAAATTTGAAGTGCATATTGTAAAAATTTAATTAAAAGCCATATCGCCCGCAATTTAAGATTTAATTTACCAAACTTTGGGAGAAAGGTTTTTTTTTTGGCCACGAAACAAATTCACAAAATTAATTTCAAAGGTAAGCTTTAATATAATCTTTTATATAATACTAAAAATAATTTTCAACGAACGGTATTCCTTGACTACATCCTTCCTTTTTTGTGACGCTTGTTATAAGATGGTGTTATTTATAGTATCAGAGTATTTCGCAGTCGAATACCCCCGCCTTTTTTTTTTTTAGAAATATTTTCTATAGTAAACAAATTAATTTCAATAAAATAAATATGTAAAAAAAAAATTAAAAAAATATTTCTAAAATTCAGAAACAACTGGATCGGCTTTTTAATTTAAGTTTATATATTGTGTGCCCTATAGATCGAGTAGTTCAATGGCAAGTAAAACTACTCGAAAACTACTTATATAAATAATATTTAACCAATGTATTGAGAAATTTTAAAATTGTAATGGTTATTAAAAATATAAGCAAAGAAAAGTAAGGTTATTTAAGCAACTTTTGGCGTCCAAAATATGGCGAATTTCTACAGTTCAGGAAGACTCAGGCATAGCTTATTATCAATTGCTTATATAGTCTAAAACGAATCGAATGTTGTAGATTATTTTACTTCTAATGTTGTTCGTTGGAAGTTAATATGTTACCTGGAAGCTCCCTAATCGTGACACTTGTCAAAAATTAAAATATGGCTACTTAACACACACTCTGCAAATAGTAGTTGTGTTGCGTCATTTATCTTCATCTTTCAATCTCTAAAAATGTAATCATCCGGTGTTAATTATCCGTAGATATCTTATCTTTGTTATCTTCCTACATAAGTAAATAGCATAATATAGTTACATAGATTCCCTTTATCTCGTAGGTCGTCTTAACTTTTTTGTTCCTGGTAGATCCACTATTAACTTTCCCTTTTCTTAAACAATCGCACAAAAACTTAGAGTGTCACATATTTTCCGCTCAACTTTCTCTTCTTTAATTAAATGTTCATTTTAAACAAATGTCCGGAAAATCATTTACAGTGTTTGACTCTTTAACATTTATTGATTTTTCATTTCTTTATTATTTTCCCTCTCTCTCCGTTTTCTTTTTCCTTTCTCTTAGTTTAAAATTAAATTTGCAGTAGGTATTTTAATATTGTGTTCAGATTTTCAATGTATGAGACTTCTCCGAATTCATAAAGTAAATATATTCTAATCAGCATTATAACCTAGTCGAAATAGCCATTAAAATTCAAATAAATAGAACTCCCACAGCTTAAAGGCGGTATTTATGATATTTGGTATCAGTCGAAAAATGAGTATTAAGTGTAATCACTAAGCATATATAAACATCAATTGTTGATATATATATATATATATATATACATCAAATGTATGTCAACGCCTATCTCGATCAAATCAAAATGGTTATCTTTGTCCCTCCTAAAAGCAAATACCCTTTTGGACAGGAGTTCATCTGCTAATAGCTAAACTGTGTTAAAAATATTCGTATATATTGAATATTTTTAAATATTTTACTATAAAAACAAACAAATTTTGATTTAATAAAACGAACTAAATATAAAAAATAATGAAATTAAATTTTCACAAGACATGACAAACATATTTTAATTCTTAAACCAAGATTATTAACACAATGCCGAAGATGATAAATACTTTCATCTTTATATTTGAACATCCTCAGTTAATTTATATTTACATTTACACTTTTAAATTGTTATTTCAATTTTAAAAATTATGTTAATTTTATTTATGTTAGATAAAGTATATATAAAAAATGTTATATTTTTTTGTGTTTGAACATTTATGAGCAAATTAAGGAGCTATCTTTATTTGCATTTTTTTTGTAAGCCTCTAAGAATAAATAGTTAAAATGCAATAGTTACCGTTTTTATGAGCTTTGTAAGAGAACATATTTTAAATTAGTTATCACTGTAACATTTTGTGAGATCGACAACCTCAAAAAGACAGACATGCCCTGTGGTGCGGAGATGTCATTATCAGCATGCTAAATACACAGACGATTTCTTTTATGATACTTTTTTAGCCCATTTAACGCACTGAGTACACAAGGACAAAAAGATAAATTTCTAACCATGTTTTGATACACCTTAAGCATTTTTCCGTTGTCTCATTTGCATTATAGATTATGGTGCATTAGATTACTTTTGTAAATGTCGTTGTTCAAAAACTGATTTTGCTATCTGTTAGATGTTATTATTAGGTATTAGTATTTTTAGGCTACATACTTTAAAAAATGTAAAACTGGAATTGATTTCACGGTTGATTAACATCCTTTAAGTCAACTCGGCCTCAACAGCGGGCGACTGCAAAGCTTATAGAAAATAATTCTAAAGGATAGAAAAAACGTTTTTTTTTCCGGCTGTCGTTTTATGGCAAATCATTCTTAATTTTAGACAAATTTTATCAAATATTTTCAAAGTATTTCTTGAAATTGGAATAACATTTTTTTTTTCGGGCGATGCACTAACAGAAATGTTTGCATGTCTAACGCAGGAGATTGCAAAGCTAGAAGAAAATAATTATAAGGCATAGAAAAAATCTGCTTACTTTTTCGATTTATGGTAATTCATTCCAAATCTTAGACAAATTTTATCCAATACTTACAAAGTATTTCTTGAGACTAAAAAAAAGTTTTATTTTTTTCGCGCGATTTACTAACAGATAAGTTTGCATGTCTACGTCAATCCACAACAATTGGCTTTCACGGCCGCTATGCAAGCCAAATCAACTGTGATAAGCGCTCTGCTTCAAGCCGTATGGCGTTTGCCGTATGTCGAGCAGGTGAGGCAGATGGGGCAGGTGGAGATGACAGGCGGCAGAGGAACACCTCTGTTCAGGCAGAGAGAGCCTAAACACGGGCACATCGGGAGAGAGCGATAACAGAACAACTGAGATAAGATGCTTACTTTGTTGGTTCGCTTTATGAGCAAATTTGTGTGTGTTCGCCTATTTGCTGCTGCTGCTGCACTCACAGTTGGCGTTCTTTATTTGTATTATTTCTTTATATCTATATGATCGCTTTGCTCCCCATAAACATAACCAGTACCAGTTGATGTGAATCAGTTTGTTATTTGCGCACGGCGAGAGCGCACGAAGGCAGCGGCATCGGCATCGGCATCGGCATTCCACGTTTTACGTTCCACGTTTCACGTTCAACACTTCACATAGAAACTGAACAACAACAATAACAGTAACAACAAGTGACAAAGAGTTGGAAAGAGACGGAGACGACGGGCGAGGGAAGTGCATTGAGTTCGACTGTGCGCTGATCTCGAGCGAGGCGCACTTGCTGTAAAAACTTGGGACTTTATTATTCGTTTGTGTTTAGTCAACGGCCCGACCAAAATCCGTTGATCCGTTGAGCTGGTCTCGTGGGTGCGTAAAACAGCTGATTAAAAAATTTACGGCGATTGTTGACAATCTTGAAACTAGAACCTGTTTTCATATTGTCTAAATGTGAGTCTCTCGAAGGTCGCTGAAGGCAACGTCGATGTAAATAATATTAAATCGATATTTTTATAGTAAAAACTTCGTTAAAATGAGTAAAATGCCAGAGACAACAATGGCCGACCTGAGTCTGGCTGATAAGGTAACAAATCAAATGTTTGTCCCTTCTATATATATATATATAAATAGTTATAATCTATGTAATAAAATATAATGTAGTAAGAAGTCACGATTCTCTCTATTATTCAATGCGAATGCACGTGATATTTTGGCAAACACGAAGCTGAATAACGTTCGCACAAGCTTTGTTAAGCAGAAGCTTTGGAAATTTACGGTATTCTCACCTGCCTGCAGATGCATGTGTATGTGTGTGTACTTACACTCAGAAAAAAAATCAACCTGATAATTACAAAATCATCATAGTTTTGGCGCCAAGTGTAGCTCAGTTTTTTTCTAGAAAAATACATATCTTTCTTTTCTTAACTCGAATTTGGATTTTTTACATTTAAAAAAAAAATTTCAAATTTCTGGTATACTTTAATTCGTATTTATATAGTATAGTTAATATATAAGTTCTTATTTATTATTTTAATAAGCGATTACAAGCTCAAACTAAACTAAGGTTGCAAATTTCATTACTTGTTTTTTTTTTTTTTAACATATCTGTTTATAATCAAAAATATTTTTCAAAATTTGATAGCAAACCCAGTTTTAAGGAATTTTAATTTTTTTATATCATTTGAAAATTTAAATATATATTTTTAAAAGTATAAGAATTTCTAATTTAAAATTATATTTCACAAATCTACAAAAAACTTTTCAGATTTAAACAGTCGATTATTGTTCCGAGTGCATTTATTTTAATTACGTGGTCGCATTTATTTGTGAGCATTTGTGGAAATGTATTTGAATGTTTACAGAAGAGGGAGGCTCTCGAAATGTACACACGAGTTAGCAGATGGGTGTATACAAATGCATATAATACAAATTTGCGTAATTAATTAATTAGATATTGGCATGTGATTCGACAAATGTATATATGACGATGCGATTATCAATTCGTCTTACGATCCGCTTTCAGATCGTCAATTGGCTCAATTATTTAGCGCCGCTACTCTAACCAATCCCAATTATCATATTCGACTCTGGTAGGGATCGAGACTAGTTTTTGTGTGAAACAGTTTTAGCTGTACTAAGTAAATTATTGCAAGCTCTATTATTGAAAAATTTAATTTACTAATGTTTTAAAGTTTACACCAGAGTGTTAAATCGGCATCGGATCTGCATATTTAAAATCGTTTGTTATACCAGGTGATAACTTATAATACAAAGCAATTATGGGGCTTTTGGCCCACATGTTGATACAGAATGACGGATTATAACTATAAATAATATTTTTAATATTTTGCATAAATGATATCATTTATGCAAAATTATTTCAATCTTTTGTATAAGTAAGTTAGACAAATTATCGTAGCTGCTGATTTGGAATAGCCACGTAATTAAATCTAATTATTTGGAATAGTCCTTACTGTAAATTTAAAATATAATAACTATTTTGACCAATAATTTAAAATGATTATTTCAATTATTGCTGACCACAGACTGCGGTAAGGAAATCCAGCGTAATTGCTCGTCGATTTTCCGACGTTTCCACTTGCTCCTTTAGTTCGGGTAAGTAAGGATTGAAAGTGAGGCCAAGTAAATATTTTATTTTATTGTTTTATTACTTGCAGCATGTTTCACAGGAACATCCGAGGAGGACGATGTCTCGCCCAAGGATGTGAAGCAGGTCAACACACGGGGAAGCAATGATTTTTGCGTGAAGAATATTAGCAAAGCCGCTTTTGGGCGGCGGGAAATCGCAATTGCGGAGCAGGAGATGCCGGGAATTATGACGTTGCGTAAGCGTGCCGCCGACGATAAGCCGCTGTTGAACGCCAGAATTGTGGGTTGCACCCACATCAATGCACAGACGGCGGTTCTCATTGAGACGCTGGTGCAAATGGGCGCATCCATACGCTGGGCATCCTGCAACATCTTTTCCACGCAGAACGCGGTGGCCTCCGCCTTGGCCGAGGCTGGGGTGCCGATCTTTGCGTGGCGCGGCGAGACCGAGGAGGAGTTTTGGTGGTGCCTCGATAAGTGCATACACAAGGAGGGCTGGCAACCAAATCTGATATTGGATGATGGCGGCGATGCTACCCATCTGATGCTAAAGAAATACCCAGACTACTTTAAGTCGATCAAGGGAATTGTCGAGGAGAGCCTAACTGGTGTTCACCGACTCTACCAGGTGCGTATCCATAGTGCATTCTCCAATAATCCATTTTTCTAATCCAACACATTTTTTCCTGCAGATGTCCAAGGCGGGTAAACTGACCGTGCCGGCAATAAATGTGAACGACTCAGTGACGAAAAACAAGTTTGATACCTACTACACAGGTCGCGACTCCATCCTGGACAGGTATATATATTTCTATCAACATTCAAAAAAAAATTATCGGATTATATTTAAGAAATTCGACATACTTGTAAAATTATGGATAACTCATCTTGTTATTCAGAAAATGTGCTTTTAAAAACAGTGTTTTTCTTTTCTATACATTTTTAATTCGTGTATAACTGCAATTAACTTTTATTCCCCTTTTTTAAATTTTTGTTTTATTAATTTAACATTAGCATTTTAAAATTTTACATATACATATGGGGATCTTTTCCCCAGAGCTACTCGATCTATAATCTCTAAAAGATGAAGTCTTAAAAAAAATTACTTTGTTTTAAAAACAAGAAAACTTAATTTTTAATTTACTTTTTGTATTAGTCTGAAGCGAACCACGGACATCATGTTTGGCGGGAAGCAGGTTGTGGTCTGTGGCTACGGGGACGTTGGCAAGGGTTGCGCCGAGGCGCTGCGTGGCCAGGGCTGCATCGTTTACATAACAGAGGTGGATCCGATCTGTGCGCTTCAAGCGGCGATGAATGGGTTCCGAGTGGTGCGTCTGGCGGAGGTCATTCGCACCGTGGATGTGGTGGTCAGTGCCACGGGCAACAAGCATGTCGTCACGCGAGACCACATGAATCGCATGAAGAACGGCTGCATCGTTTGCAACATGGGGCATGCCATCTCCGAGATCGATGTGAGCAGCCTGCACACACCGGAGATGACCTGGCAGCATGTACGCTCCCAAGTCGATCACATCATTTGGCCGGACGGCAAGATGATCATCCTGCTGGCCGAGGGACGTCTGGTCAATCTGTCCTGCTCAACCGTCTCATCCTTTGTCGTCTCCGTGGCCTCCGCGACGCAGGCTCTGGCGCTCATCGAGCTCTACTCGTCGCCCGGGCGATACAAGTCCGACGTGTATCTGCTGCCAAAGAAGATGGGTGAGTCACTTAGTCAATTAAACTCTATTAAAAGTACTTTTAATTTGATTATCTACCTAACCAGATGAATACGTCGCCGGCTTGCACTTGTCCTCGTTTGATGCCAAGCTGACGGAGCTGACCACGGCGCAGTCCAAATTCCTCGGTTTGAACAAGGCTGGGCCTTTCAAAGCAAACTATTACAGGTGAATATTTATTTTATTTATTCATTTATTTTAGTCGGAGCAGCTCTTTTTTCAGCTCAAGCTTTAACTATATATTTTTATTTTTTATGTTGTTTTTCTTAAATAATTTTATTTAACTTTAATTATGTTAGTAACAAAATAGAGCAGATCGATTTACTTTTCTGCTATTTCTGTCAATGCTCTGTTAATTTTTGTAGCAGCTAAATAATATTTATATTTTTGCTGCAAAGGAGGAGCAAATTTAAACACTAAATCTGAGCACTTTAAGAGTAATAAGAAGTGAAAGAAATTTATTAGAGAGTAAATATTTTATATGTTTTGTTCACGGAAAATCTCCAAAATGTTATTAGACAATTTAAAACATTTTAATTTACAAAATACAGGTAGTTAAAATATTTATTTATTATTTACGGAGTCTTCTTTTAAACAATATATTGCATTATTTGAAAGTTAGAAGGAATATTTTAAATATAGTTTAATACAAGTTATTTTTATTAATATATTGTTGCACTTTTTATTTTTATTTTTTTTTTTATAGATATTGATAAATGTTTGGCGCAATCTTGTTTTTTCAAAACATCGGCATAAATTCAAATATGCATTCATTTGTGTATTTAACGTTATTTTGTTATATTAATTCATTTATTCATTCTTGACCTGGTGTCTTTAATATTAAGTAATGTAGTTTATTATTTGTTGTGTTGTACTTCTATAAATAAAATAAAGAAACACAAAAAAAAACATAAATGGGAGTTAAAACTGTACAATTTGTATTATTCCCCTTCGATTTTCCAAGATTCTAATTTATGTGTATTTTATTTTACTGTATCTTTCATTTCTATAGACACCAATCCGTTAGATATAAAATTTCGGGACTACATTAAGGCTGCCGAAACAAAATTGATTTTTAAAAGAAATTCTTTTCAGTTTATTCATCACCATAAAACTTAAGTTTTACAGCGGCCAGTTATTGACAGGCTTATAACTGAAGTTGGTTTGTGCGCTTGCTAATATGAAAAGTGTTGGTATGTAAAATAAGCCATAGGTGGCGTTTTGCAACCATTTTTATGAATGCGTAATAAATCTAATAACTTGATTTAATAATAATAATAATAATAATATGACTATAATAAGTAGACTCATAATATCAGAAGTGGTGTTTTAAATTGTGGGCATATATTTCACTTGTTTTCAGCTTTTGTTATAAATTCTATTAAAAACTGTTCAAATTTTTTAGTTGATGCCCATTTGTAATTGCACCGATTTTATGTGTTTTGATCTGTGTGTTTGTTATTTTAGTCAGAGATTTAGTTTAAGTTGATTAATGAGCTATACCCCAAGTTTCAAACTGATAATGCCGACGGGTATTTTATTGGTGGGAGTAATATTTTTGGTGCTGCTTTTTAATTCTATGGTTTGTATTTAACACTTCTTGCTGTGATTTCAAAATCTGAAAAGCTGCTGTCTTCTTTTCTATTGATGTCTTTGGAATCGGCGCATTATTGAAGGTTCCTGTTTTTCTACTTGGCATTTTACCATTAAGAAACAAGTTGTAATATTTGTCTCAGCTGTTGTATTTTGTATTTAAGAATCCGAATCATTCGTGCTGCTCTAGAATCGTAAGTTTTCTTTTTTTTATCATATTAATTTGTATAATTGATAAACTATATTAAATGATTAATTAAGTATGATGAAATCTTAAAATACAAGAACATCCATGAAAATTTTTACATATTTGTTCTTCTAAATTTAGAAAAGTATATACAGCAATTAAGAAAAGAATAACTTTTAGAAACATATAAACTGAATAATAAGGTGCAAATTTAGATGGATCTCTTTTCCTGAGCGTAACGCTTATTAATGGACCAACCGGTAAGGTGTATGATTCTCAGCTCAATATGGACACACAAAACTCCATTCTGCTGATTTGCATAAGGATTAACCAACTTCTGCAGAAGTTGCCTTTAACCATCTACCCAATTATTATAATTATTATTATAATATTAATAATAATAATAGTAATAATAATAATAATAATAACAATAATATTAATAATAATAATAATAATAATTATAATAATAATAATAATAATAATAATAATAATAATAATAATAATAATAATAATAATAATAATAATAATAATAATAATAATAATAATAATAATAATAATAATAATAATAATAATAATAATAATAATAATAACAATAATAATATCTGTATATTTACGGAGGAAATCGAGTCTTTTGTCTTTTATTTGTTCACATAACTTGGAAAAATAAGATCTTTTTCTTCTTATAAGAGTTTTGTCAATAATTTCTAACTATCTTTTAACCTCATTAAACAACCAATAGCAATAGCCTGATTAATGATCGTTGGATAAAATTGTAAATTTAAATAAAAATAAAGTTTAGAAATGAGCAAAGGCAAAAAATCCAATAAAAGAATCGAAAATAGTGCATATAAAAACAATGGCAGATAAACTGGTTAGAGCCGTTTTTATTGTATTAAATTAGCAAGATGTCCGCACAAAATTGGACAACTTTATGTTATGTTATATTAACTTATATATTTTCAGAAATCCGACGATTTGTATTTCATTTTTTGTTTTCAAGTTCGGTAATTAATTCATCAAATTCGTTCACCTACTCTCACACATTCAAAATAATTGTTTTATTTTTAGTATAATCCGAGTGTATCCTGGATCATGTTTGTACTAGAAACTTGAAGTTACTAGATATCTCGTCAATAGATACTGTTTCAGATTTAAAAAACGAGAATTTGTTTTAATTCTTTCTATTAGTTATAACTGTTGTTCTTTCATTGCATTCTTAAGGGACATAGTCTTGAGTATTCCATGGAACAGTCTTTCACTTCATCTGTGTTTAACTTTTTTAAGACAATTTATTCTGATTTAAATGAATATTACAATTAATATATGCGTCTTTTCTATTTTCCGTTTCCTTAAGTAATAAATATAATTGTTTAAATTACAAGCTTTTTTATACGCAATAATTCTGTCTGCTATAAATATATTCTTAACCATCATCAGGATTCTTCAATGATTTATGCATTTCGTTATATTTAATTACTAAATATTTAAAAAGACTTTCAGCCAAAGGAAAATCTAGAGCTCAACATAAGACAATTTATTCTGTTGGTCATTTTTCTTGCCTTATCCGATTCATGTTTTTGGACTGAGATGGATTTAATCCCAAACCTGAAGTACAATCAATCCAATTCGCTGTCGATGTACGAGTTATTCCAGTATGATACCATGCCCAAGATGATTTTTTGATTAATACGTGGGCCTATCAGCGGATTCATCTGCATTAGGAAGGTACTCAGCCAGACGACCCAGCAGCAGATGGCCGTCAGCAGGACGCAGCATCGGATCAGACTTCGCTCCTCGAAGAATAACGCAATCAGCCAACCGGCAATGGCAAAAACAATCCAAAAGATGGTGAAAATTGAAAGGGAAATATATTTGTTCATGTTTCAAAATGACAAGTTTTTCCAACGTGATCAGAAACTTTAGTCTGAATTCAAATAATTCTGTTTTTTTTTCTGTTTTTTTTTCTGTTTTTTTTTTTTTAGCTTAAAACTTTTTTATGGGCAAACCCAATTTGGGTGCTTGGTTCGTAAACTTTTATGATTGCGAACATTTGGCTTATTTTATTGCTGACCGTGCGCTGAAGAGTAAAAGTTATAAAAATGAAAATTGTATACATTTTCCCGAGTGCCCAGCATCAATAAAACTGCCGTCGATACGAGTACGAGTATGTGCACCCTCCTTGCCATGCCACCGCCGCCGCGCCAACTTGCATCCTGACTAAGCACAAATCCCTTGGCCGCTCTACGGGATGTTCAATATATTCTGGACCGTTGTGCCATGTGTCCGTGTCCTGATGATGCCATAAGTGCCTAGGCGCGCCTCGTAAAATGGCGGCTGCGCCTTGAACGCAAGAGCATAGGGGGCTGAGTGGGTGGGGTCGGGGTGAGCGTTGCGGGGGGCGGCTGGGGTAATCGAGTTTTCCCAAAGTAGCAATAAATGTTTATGGCGACATCGAATTTTTCATTTTCTCGCCATAAGTATCAGAACGGCCGGTGCCGATTCCATCCCCGCAAAACAAATTATTGCGCTGGGGTGGGGGGAGGGGGTTGGTTGTGGTAAAGTGCTTGCTGCGGCCATCTTGAATGCCATTTTGGATGAGACCGACAAAACTGGTGAAATCAAACAGCGGCTTTCACTGCTCCTCGCAACAGTTATTATTACGCACAAAATCGGTTTTAAAATTGCAGAAAATCATGACTAAAATCGTAGTCAAATCGCATGTTATAAATCACGGTTTTCATTTCAATTAATGAGATAAAAAAAATCGGTTTGAATTTTAGAAATTTGCCATTGCTTATTTCTAAATACCATGGATTTTCTATTCTCAATTTTAAAAAAATATTTATATTTTTAAGGTTGTCCTTTGGAAAGATTTCTTAAAAATAACAACATATTTTTGTGTTAGTCGATTTGAGTCTTTCTTATTTTAAGTCATTTTTCTTCTGTTTTTACAAATTATTTCAAAGACTAGAAAAACTGTCTTTTTTTAGGGTTATGTTAATTTTTGGGCGTTTTTTTTTTTTTTTGGTGAGTGTGCCAATGCCGGCACCGGCACATGTTTGTTGGGTCGCAAGCAAATGCAAATCAGGCGTAAAAGTGTGATTTTTTGTTTGCCTTTGAACATTGCCATTGTTGGCGGTAAGAAGAGACGAACTTCGTCGCTCCCGATTCTAGGGCAAAATAGCAACTCGCTATCTGTTCCGGTGTGTTTCCACATTTGTTGAGTCACAATATTTAACAACCAACAGCTCAGATTGATATGTGATAACTTGCAGAAACTGCGTGACGGATCAGATCAGGCGACTTGGTCAGGTGCCACGTTCGTTACAATTCTAGCGAAACTGCTTTTTTTTTAGCACATCAGTTATTATTCTGTTTTTTTTTTCATTTAACGAAAGATATATAAGCAGATAGAACCTGTACAGATACTTCGTAACGGAGCAAAGCCTAGCTGGCATTCATATGCAAACCGTCTGAAGATCTGCATCAATGGGATTCAGTTGGACTCACGACTCGTGGTCAAATCTCAGTTCAGATCCGACAGGCTGAAACCCAACTGGTTGATGCTATAAGCCTGATCCATATTTTTTGAGGCATTCTTGGTGATTCACAAAAGGACTTCAGCACTTTGATCGTAGTTTAGTTGATTAACCAAAGTGTCAAAAAAGTGTTCTAATTTGTAACATTTTGTGACGACATTTTAAAGTTAAGCATATACAGGACATTAAAAATTAAACCATTATATCTTTTACAACAATATGTAAGTATTCTGTATTATGTATAATTTAAAATATGTACACCGAATTTGCCGCTTTATTTTCGTAATCTTGCAATATATTTTTATATCAATAAAACTATATGTAAATTTTTTTTACTCTTATCTAAAGTAAAAAAATGTTGTTTATTTTTCATGAAAATTTTGTATATTAATATTAATTCATATTTTTTGACAAACCAAAAGAATAAATCTACCCTTATTTCGATAGTTAAGTCTCTGACATTCTTAGTTTGGGAACCATGGATAAAGCCTAAGACTGATCTGTAAAACCCTTTATGAAGTGGGAAATCCATAAGTGCCCTCACTACGAAATGATTCAGGGAAGTGCTCAGCAGTGAAAAAGTTCTCAATTCAATTAGCTGAAATTTTGACAAGCAAAATTTTAATACACTGCTTAATTTAGTTACATTACAATTTTAGGTACTCCGAATATACATATTTTTCTACAATACGCATATCTGGCAAATTAATTATTAATAATTAATAATGCTCCGAATCGAATGGCACAAAATTATTTGTCGATCGAGAAATAAACATACGCTAAAATATTTTTATATAGAAAAGGACAATTTTAGGATAAATTATTATTTTGTAGGAACGAATAATGCTTATGCAGTATTAAAAGACGAATGAGTACAATTACGCGTCTGTGAAATAAATAAATAAATATTTAACTAAATCAATCTATTGTTAAGTTTAATCACTAAGTAGACTAAAAACCTAGAATTTTTACTCAAATCGGTTTTCTAAAGAGATTGCAAACTGCAATTTTAAAATGGTGTATCAATGACGAATAGCCGTCGCCGCAGTGTGGAATGAAAAATGTGTTCACGCAATTGGTAAATAGTTTAACTTGGCAGAAGTCACAAAAACTAAAAAATCTAAAATTGAAAAGAGATGGATAGAATGTTGCAACTATCCTCACACACATTCAATGAACATTCAGCGATCTGCTGGCAATGCTGCTGCACTTTTCGCACACATTAATAATTGAATAACTTGACAATACCCATATAATCCGAACAAGGGTAGCAGAACTTCGGTGTGCCTAGAATAACTGTTCTCTCTTGTTGTTTCTATACTATGACAAATAGCTTTGTACATCACCTGGCGACCTCGAAAATTTGGATTAGTGGTATGACTTGGAACCAGCACGCGTTGTTTGCCCTCTCAATTAGCAGGTTTGACAACATTTAAGGAAGTGCCCGCGGCAAACAACAACACAGCTCGTAGAAACACAGAGCTTGCAACACATCTCGCAGGTAAATAGCGGCACAGCAATCGCGTTAGCGAACCTTGGCTTTGCCTCCATGTGGATACAACACCCAACTTGCCAATGTATCTGCTGAGGCTGGATCAGTATGCGTTCTTTAACTTAACTTATTGGTACATATATCAAATCAATCTGATAACTAATAATTCATCAACATACATTTTTTCTTATATGTTTTTGAATAATTCTAACTTATTGACAGATAGTGGAACTATGGTCAACATTTATTAAATACCAATATGAATCTTCATTTACCACTTGAATTGTTTTTAAGAAATGCATAACAAACACTTACTTCAAATAGTTAATAATATAATAAGAAACAAATCTACAAATTAAAACCATTTCTTTTAAATGTGGCTCTTAACATGAAATTCCTAAAAAAAAACATATATAATTGTAGTTCAACATAAACGCTCAGATTTTTGAAATACTAGCTATTGACATTGATAACTTATCTCAAATAATGCAGAACTTACATTACGAATGTTAAATTTAAAGACTGATGTTCACTAATTTTCCATAATGCACAATTTCAAGAATGTAACAAATATTGATAGTGCTTAATAGAAAAAAGATATGGCTGACAGGATCTCCAGCATGGAACGAGTTTAACTAATTAATAAATTTGATCTTATTATTTAATGGCCAATTATTATATAATTAGTCTTTCTGTCGTATTTTTTGTATACGGTGAACCCATTGAAAATGGGTAAAAAGCATAAAATGGATTTGTGCTTATTTATGTAAAAGTTAGAAGGAAGCATCTCCGACCCCATTATATATTCTTGATCAGGATCAACAGCCGAGTCGATATATCAATGTCCGTCGGTCCTTTCTTCCGTCGGTCCTTTCGTCCGACTGTGCATCCATCAGCCTGTTTATATGAACACGCGGATCTCAGAGCCATGAAGTTTGAAATATAGGTTCTCGTATATCCGACGCAGAAAAAGTTTGCTCTATTTTATCGAAAAACTTACTCCGTTTCTCAATTATCGATAGCAATAAAAACCACCATTTTATAAGCAGAATCTTTTAATTAACACATAATATGCATATGTATAATATTGAGCAACTGCACATAATCGTCAAGATCGGATAAGAAACACCCAAGTTATGGTCAAAAATGAATTGTTATATTGATCCCTTTTCTACCAGCATCCGCAATCATTTTCTGTATGCATATAAATATGCGAGCGAATGTGTGAGAAAGAGATGGCATGATAATCGATGCGAGCTTAAATATATTTTTGTGCGTATTCTACAGAACTCCGTTACTTTCGATTGTGTGGACGTTTGTATGTATGTATATGCACGTGTTTGTAGCCACCCAATTAGCGTGCAGTTCAGGCTTGTGAATAATAAAAAAAATTCGCTGAACTGTGTTTTTTTTTTTACATTTCGGTGCATTTGCTTGCTATAAGAAATGACTTAGCCTGCTCATATCTGGGGGCAAAAATATTTAAAGGGAACTTGGCCAATAAAATTGGAATATTTTTAACAACAATTATTTTAAGGTATGTTCTAGTCTTCTTATAATTATATTATCATATTTAGTACAATTTTACAATCGTTTAAAAGGTGTTGATTTTGTCTAAGATTTAAGTTTGGTTTCTGTTCATTCTGTTCATTCCGGGACGGTGAAACTGTGGAAGTATTTTTTTTATTAAAAGATGACTTTAAAATATTATTTTCAGTACCTGCGAATTTTCATTACTTATTCTATTTTTATTTTATGTTGTTTTATTATTTATATGAGAAAGTCATTTTCTATTGTTATACTCTTGATATAAATGTATGGTAAGATTTAGATGGTCTCTTCTGAGATATGCTTTATGGAATATTTTTGAGTATTTTGTTCACTGTATCAATTAAGGCACGATATTACTTAATTTGTCAGTGTGGAAAGCTTTATAATGATATAAGGTATAATATCTGATGGGGTGCATTTTTGCTCTTAAGGTTAAATCGTATTATAAGAATAACAGAAGCTATTTCAATAATGTCATAAACAATAATCTGGTCTACAATACTTTCAATCGGCAATTGCAGATGACCTTTCAAAAATGGGAAGTCAAGCCTAAGTCGTTGAAGTGATTTTTAAGTTGTATTAATTAAATATATTAATATATACGCATAATACTTGTCGGATTTGTTTTGTCCAAAAAAAATGCTTAATTTATGCTCGACAAACGTGCATAAATACTGTTCTTGAGATGCAATGTTATGTTAATGTTTAAAACTACTTATTTTTAGAATCGGACCATTAAATATTTCTCAATTTCTTCAATTTATCAAGCATGCACTATAAATATTTTGTTTTTTAAATAATTTTCAAATATAAAAAAATTATAAAGGCTATTTAGTTATTTTTCAGAACTACATGATTATTTAAATATGAGATAATATTTCCAAAAGGTTGAAATGCAAAATTTTATATTTGAAATATTTGAAATGCAGAATTTAGAAAAGTGAATGAAGTTTTGTTTAACGTTTTTCTTTAGAGTTTCGAAGTTGTCTGCTGAATTTATAAAATGTTTTAAATGCTAATATTTCGGTTAAGAGTTCAGTCTACAAAAAAAAAAATAATGAAAAAGGCATACTGAAAATTAAACATATTTGTTGTGCATTTGAAAATAATGGACCCTGGCATTAGGAAACCCAAATTCTTAATAATAAGGTTTTTCTGAGTGCAATAGAGAACTAAGTTTTGAGTAAACTAGGTGGTCCTGGTGTATGAAAACAATATGATATTTTAAAAAGATGCCAAAACTAGTTTTAAGTAATTGTTTTATTTGGTTCACTTGAAGTGACTTTATGTCCAAGATATTGCAGGTGCCTCAAAATAACATTTATCTGAATTGAATGACTAATTTGGGAATTGCCAAAACTTTCATTTTCAATGTTAATGGTAGTCATTTATATATTTTATCTTGCAGTAGTTCTGAGATGGACACAATTTGGCAGACCTTCACTTTTCACAGACAAAAAAGCCCAAAATGTATGTATTCAATATGCTATATATATATATATATATATATATATATATAAATAGATATGTATTTTTGGAAATGAATCGGAGTTTGCGCGTTCGTCAATTACTATTGATTTTTGAGAGTAAAGTACACTGAACTACAGGCTCAAGGCGCAAGAATGGCGCACTGCGCAATGGTCGATGGACTAAGAGGATACCGAATAGGGGAGTATGCGGCCCAGGGGTCGCTTCCAACGGGGGTTGGCTTTGGCGATGTCGCGAGTGCGAATTAATGTATTTGGAGCGAGTTTGCAACCCCCAAAATTGCCGATTCATCGAACTTAAATGCGATATCTGCTTTGTCGGCTGTCTTACTCTGTGTGTGTGTGTGTGTGCGTGTGTTGGTGTGTGGGTAAATAAGTCAGGAGCATGCAAGATATATAGCACCGTCATATATCTAAGCATTGCCCCCAGCCCTTTGTTTATTTGTTTATCTACTATTTACGAGCCCGTGTGGCAAGTCTCTGTGTCTGTCTCTGCCACAGTCCCTGCCTCAGTCCCTGCCCCGGGTTGCCAATATACGACGCATGCTCTTTCGTCACGGTCGCTTTGTTGCTGTTACTTATTGGTATTGGTATTCGTAGTGGATGTGGAAGAAGGTATCGGTATCACTGTCCCCTAACTGTGACTGCGTACTGGGACTGGGACTGGGAATGGGACTGGGATTCGGACTCTGTGACTCTTGGCGCTGGCGTTGGCGTCGGCGTCGTTTTGTTTTAGCTGTGTTTTGTTGGTGGTGGTGTTGGTGTTGGTGTTGTTGGTGTGCGTGTGATTTAATTCCTGGAATCTAACAGCTATTCACACCCAGCAGAAAAGTCGCACATCGCATTCACATTTCGAGCGTTTCCCGATGACGTTCCGTTCCGTTCCGCACATCGCATAACTCCAACTGGAACTGGCTTTTGCCACTTGGCCGACGGCGCGCTCTTTTTCCGAAAGTGTTAAAAACAATAAACCAACAGTAATAACAGTAACAACAATTATAACCATAAAAACCGACACTAACCGACGCTCAAAATAAAAAACCAAAAACAAAACATACAAAATACCATTTTCTGTACAACTCTGATAAATATTAAACGACCGTCCTCTGCCGTAGTCATAATTTTTGAATACGAATACAAAATTTGAGTTTGAGTTTGAGTTCGAGTTGGACGGCATCGGGTTGACATTTAACCACGCGATCTCATCTGGCTTTGTTTATGGTTTAGTGGTCAATTGCCAATTAACAGTTGTTTATTACCATCGCGTTTTGGCGCCGTCAAAACCAGAAGCAGAACCGCACTTTCGTATTTATTCAATCCGGCAGCTTAAGTAATATTCCGCACAGTGAATCTGTCCTCTGGAATACTATGCGATTAAGTGGCGATTGCAGTGTCAATTGCCAATCGGATTGGCTGCTTTTCTCAACGATTCCAACTGCAACTTACACCTGCTCGCAATAACTGCAATTCGACAATAAATCGGTAAGTGCTAGTTACTTTGTCCGAAATGCAGACTGCATAAAATTTAAAAAAATAAGAAACACACAGATTAATGTAATTACAAATGTGTCTGCTTACATTTATTATTATAATTATATCTTGCATCCATTGAAAATGGGTAAAATGTGTATAATGGTTAAATGCAAATTTTTGTAAAAGGAGGAAGCAAGCATATATATTCTAGATCAGGAAAATAGCCGAGACGTTATAGCCGTCGGTCCGTCAGTCGGTATGAACACGCGGATATCAGAGACTTGAAATTTTGTATATAGGTTCTCGTATATCCCGTGCTTTATTATATTGATAAATGCTTCCGTTTCTCGATTATCGAGAGCCACAAAGACCACAATTTTGTAAGCAGAATCTTTTAATTAACACATAATATAATGCATATATATAATATAATATTGATCAAGTGCCCAAAACATCAAGATCGGAAAGAAAACCCAAGGTTTGGCCAAAATTGAATTGTCATATTGATGTCATTTTTACCAGCAGCCGCAGACATTTTCTGTATGCATAAATAAACCAGCGCATGTATAAGAAAGAGATGGCATGATAATTAATGCGAGCTTGAATATGTTTCTCCGTGTATTCTGCAGAGCCAGCCAATTAGGGATCAGTTCGGCCTTGCGAAATTTGCCAATAAAATTGTAATATTTTAACAACGGGGTTTAGGGTATCCCGTAGTCTAGATTACTCGACTACATCATTCCGTTTGGTTTGATATGTATTTAATTGACTGCAGGTGACATTTTGATATCCAAAAAATATTTCAAGTCCCGTCGTGATTAAATTTCAAGGCGCATCCTGGCTTTCTTGTCAGTAGTGAAGCTTGTTTAACATGTTTAAAGTATGTAATTAACTCAAAACAAATTTAAATTTATGAACACATCTTATTCGGATCAAATAGTAAAATCTATACTACATCCAGTTAACACAGTTTCAAAGCCAAAGGTATGCCTAAAAATTTTGTTAGTATTTAGTTCTGTATGTTTAAAAGATACATCATATTCTTAGCCTACTTTAATACAAATACAAGTTCAAGTTATGTGACAGTAAAGTAAAAAGATAACAATTTTTATTTATATTAGTAGATATTTGTTTTTTATTTTAATATTGTTTGATTCGTTATGTGCAAAAAGAAAAAGAAGGATTGGTGTATAGCAAAAGCAGTTCTAGAATCTTATATTTTGATTTATTTTGGCACATGTATTAGCCGTCGTAAATTCGGAAATGCCTGAGACGGGAAAATTGTAAAATTATGTTTGAAACATTTGATGTTATTCATCCAATTGGTTTTGCACTTTTATTTAAATAATATTAAGTGACTGGACTGAGCAAATTATAATATGCCGATTTCTAAAGATTCTACATTATTTTTTTTTACTTATATTCGTGTGATGTTATAGCTTATAAAAACAGATAAAAAATGTGAACGGTTTTCTTTCTTTTTTTTTTTAATAATAATAATCTTAGCAAGGAAACATTTTTTTAGAGCAAGAACTCGTTTTATTGAATGGACAATATTATAAATTGTTTTTTCGAATAGGTTATATCGACTCGGTTGCTGATACCAAATTCAAATTATGCGGTAGAAGACACGTTCTTCAATTCTTTATAATATCAACGAAAAACGGAACGTGAAGGACAAGTGATACTACATCCTTATAGACCAAAGTAAACCTATCGGAATCTAAGTTTTCGTCCGTCATAAGAAATATTATTATATGTTTGCACATTTTAGCCGAAATGAATCTGAAACACTTGTGAATTTATGGTTTGTCAGAAAGTGATGTGGATGCTACAATTCTATTTTTTTCAAATTTAAATATATGATACAGTAGACCTAAAAACGCCCCAATTTTATGAGCCTGGCTTAAAATAAATGTCTCTGACAAGGATACATATTTTAAGTTAATTTAATTTTAATTATGTTTATTGCTACGGCAACTATATGATGCAGTGGCTTAATTGTCATCGAGTAAGTCACTGCAGCATATAGTTGCCGTAGTAATATACATAATTAAAAAAAAAAACTTTAAAGATAAGACAGTTTTCATCAAATAAATAAATAAGTTTAACGCTTTAACGGACAGGGATATATCGACTCGATTAGTGGTGCTAATCAAGAATTCTTCCAGAATCGGTGTGCTGATACAGGCAAATATATTATAACTTCGATCGATGCAATCTGGCATCTTTTGAATCATAATAAATATGCAACCGAAAATAAAAAGTATAAATGCATATGACATAAAAATTCCAAGTTTTAAAATGAGTTCGAAATTAAACCTCAAAGAAGGTGCTCTTCCATAATTTTTGTTTTGTATTGCCGACTGCAAAAAGATAATCGTTTAATAATAGCAAAATTCAGAAAAAAATTGTAACTTACCTTAATGTTCAATAAGAAGTTTATAAATTAATTTCATTACATGTGAAGAAAACTGACTAACTAACTTTTATAATTATATTTTTCAACACTAATATTTAAAATATTAATACAAAATTTTTCATATTTAGAGTTATGTCTAAAATTAAGATGAACTGAATAGTTTTCAAGGCGATTTTCATTTTTAGGTGATTTTGTTAAATTCGAGATAATTACTCAACTATAAAAAAACTTTGAAGTTGATAAATCATTGAACAATTCTTTACCAGATAAATTTATATATTTTACAAAACCGGAAATAAGTCTCGAATCAAGATTCGCTTAATTCCTTGAAAATGTTTCAAGTCAACTTGGAATTGATGTTCCGTCGTTCCTCTGAATCTGAATTTAAGGAATAGGAAAACTTCATCATTCCCCTCGAAGCCCCCCTCTTCGTTTTACATTGAATTGCGTTGCCCTGCAAAATCCTGGCAAGGAATGGAGATTAACTTCATCGCTTTTGAGGGACAAAGTTATCAGTTTCAGTATTTAATCGCATTTTAAGTCAGCGGCACTATTCGAGCTGCGTGTCACAATTCTGGCAATCTTGCCTCTTGCCTCTTGCCACTCCGCCCACATTGCCTATCATAAAAAGGGCTTCCTGTCTTCATTTCAACTTCGTGCGGCTTTATAGCTGGCGATAAAAGGCGCCGTTTGTGCGTTTTGTTGTCTTGTGTGTGATTCAAATGTTCCCACGGCATATAGCATATGGCATCCGGCATCCGGCGATAGACGATTAAAGAGATCACGTACGGCCGTAACACACATTGAAACAGATAATGGCAAATGGCAGAACGGCAAATGGCCAACGGCAAATGGGAATTGGAATGGCGGCACTTAAGGGCTGCTCCTGTTTCCTTTGCTGCTTCTCCTGCTGCTGCTTCTGCTGCTGCCTAATCCCGTTGTGCAAAATGAAGCCACGAGCTGTCAACCCTAAAGCGCATATTTCACTTCACATTCCCCATCCACCAACAGCGGTAAACGTAATAAAACACTCACACACACTCACACACACACACGCACACACACACACTCAACACACGCGTTACACATTTGCTCACAGATAAGGGTTCTTTGGGTTCCAGTGCTTGTGGGCGTGGCTTGCTGCTTGGGCATATAAATGGCGTGCCCAAGACACCAGGGTTGCCAGATAGGCAAACAAGTATACATGCTGCACAGCAATATATTCATTTGTATGTGACATTTGTATACCCTAACGTAGTGTATATGTATTTTTATTATGTATGCCAAGTAATTATGACCACTTAGTAAAAAATCAAAGCCTAAATCAACTGGTAAATTGGCTAATCAAGGGTTGCCAGATAGGCAACAAATTACTCATGTACATCAACATTTATTGTAGGTGGAATTTGTATACCCTTATGTGATGTATTTTAATATTATAATTTATAATATTTTATTTGAGAATATATCTATATTGAAATTGTGCAAGTAACAAAAAAAAAAAATTATGCGCATCTTCCCATTGGCACAAAAATATCCAAATTTCACTTGTACATATTTATTTATATAAAAATTAATCTGTTATCTATAACAAAAAAAAGTAATTTATAATTTTATTAAAAAATAGATCACGGTTCTGTCAAGTATTTTTATATATTGTTTGTAAAACAGTTTTCTCCTCTGAAGTTCAGATACAAAATTATAAATGTTATTGACAACGCATGTTTATAAAAGTCGGGGGTGTTCACAATTTAATAGTATTCATTTTATATGCTTATTATTCCTGAGATTTGGTATACAAGCGAATTTTGCACTTAGTATTTAAGTAAATTCTTAAATACAAAAATTACTAAATCAAGCAGAATGTTATTCTGTTAAATGTGAACCGATTCTGTTAACGTTAGAACAGTGTAATGAACAATAGGTGTCGCTGTTGTTGCTAACACAACGACAACTTAACGAAAAATACATTTCGCAACAACATAAGAAATGTTCGTTAAGTGTGGAGCAAACAGAATGCGTGTGGAGTAAAATCGCTATCAAGTAATGTTAAGTATTGTATTCTGTTATAAGAGTCACACGCAGAGCGTAAATTATAAGAGTTGAGAATGCACGTATAAGTGGGCGGAGCCTATTCCCATAATGGCTGCCAAAAGTTGTTAAGCATGCGTCGTCTACACAGAGAGAAGTGCTACAAAAATATGCTAAATATGACATTCAACTAGTTCGTGTTAATTTTGAAAAAGCTAAATAATAATATTTATTAAAATAAACACAAAATACATAATAAATTTTCTCATATTTTAAAAGTGTATTTTTATTATTTATTTTTAGATTATTTATTATACTTGGTCTTCCATAATTAGTCCTTTTGATGAACCCCATATAGAAGTCTGCCAGATCTATTACTCTTACTATTTTATAACATAAAAACAATCTGTATAAAATGAGATCGTTTACCAAATATATGCGTATCAATCTGATAAAAAGTTAATAGATCTGACCATAACCTAATTTAGATATTCCGGCTAAAAGCTGATTACGTGGGGAATTTATTTATTTTTTTATTACTTATGCAGATATCTTAAACCATTAAACAAAAACCATGTAGTTTTTATGTTAAGTTTTTGAATTAATTTACAAATTAGTCAATATATCAAAAGATAAAATTTATACATGCTTAGACATGTTCAAATTGCGTAATATATTCCAAAGGTTCTGTTTATAAAAAACTCTTTGAAACTTAAAAGAATCCGTCTATTAGTATGTATTCCACATATATATATATATATTAATATATATATGTGTAAAACTTGCATATTAATTGACATGTTTGAAATGCAGCCAAATTCAACCAAACCCATATTTATACGCGCTTTTGAAAACACTATAAATAATATTATATAATTATTATATTAAAACAGCTGTTAATTGGATTAATTTATTTCTTAATTGCATTCCCTTTGTTCCTCTCTAATAACAAAAGCTTAAATTATATAAAATTAAGTGAAGAATATAATATATATTTATCATATAAATTATTTTTATTGTTAATACTCAACTTAAAAACGTTGATTTACAAAACTAAAATTAAAATTAATTATTTAGAAAGAATTGGTTTAAAATGAACATAAATTGTTAACTTACATTTTAAAATTAATATTTGTATTAGTTTGACTTATTGTGCTCCTTTCTGAGCCTACAATTCTTCCATCTTCCCCGATTCTTTCATTTTCTTTTAGCTTTAAGTATTTCTTTCATTGAAACAAATTTTACAGATTCCGCTAATGATTATACCTATTCAACTGGGCGCATTCTTAGACAATAATGGTCTGTCAATAAATAAATAGTTTTAAATATATAAATTTTAAATAAAGATGGGCTTATTAATTTGTTTGCTGAATCGGATTTATTTATTAAGTTCTAAATTTTAATCTTATAAATACATTATTTTCAGTCAAAATATCTTAACAAAGTTTAAAAATAATTGACTAATTTGATTAATTGCTAATAGTTATGCATTCAAGATTTCAAGATTATATAGTACTTTGCCCCAAAGCACTATTGCTAACCGATAGACCTTAAGTTGCCAAGAGTATAACTTTTATAACTTATATAATTATATAACTTATTTGATGATTTTCAGAAAAGAGAAAATACTTCTTTCAAAAGGCAGCCAAACTCTTTGTCCTCAAGTTAGAAATATATGTAAATAAAGAGGATATTTGTTATAGTGGACATTATTTGATGGTGACCTTGACAATTGTTATGTGTGTCCATTTGCAAATAGAAACCTAGAAAATGATCGAAAACTATTGTGAAACTATTGCATAAGAAATAATGCAGTGCCTAACCTTGAAATCGCTGTGCCTCGCAGCAAAGATTTCTAAATACATTTAGCCAAATGAAAAGAGTTAAGGGGATGCACATAAAAAGTGTCCGTTCCGCAAGGTCAAAGGCATTTAGGCCATTCGAGGCCTTTGAGTTTTTGATCCTTTGAACCGCAGCAGTTGCAGCAGATCGCAAGATGCAAATCAGTGCCACTTTCGGGTTGAACGGTACGCAACATGTGTTCCATCCGCCGGATCGGATTGTATTACCAGTATTAAGAGACGCGGAAGTGAATATTAAAAAGTGCCTTCGAATCTGCTTTAAAAAAAAAAATAAGGAGTGTTTCCATTGCGAATGTCGGCGGCAATAAAATCACGTTTTCTGCGCGATTATTCTGCATTTAAGTGTCCGCTTCTGCTCAGCCGATTGCGAAATCTAAGCGAAATTAGAGCGTCATCGCCATCGTAAATCCAAAATCGCCCGTCTGGCTGGCTGGTCCGTAGTCCGTTTTACGTGAACTCGTAAAAGGACGTGGATACGCACACGGATACGGATACACGGGCACGGCTCGGCCACTGAGTTCCATTAAAAGCAGCTCCACTCCAGACGAATGTCTAAAACAGCATTTCTTACAATGTTGAAGCGCTGCCAAACAAATGCCGAGAAATAAAAGACAACGAAAACGAAACGCAGATAATTTATTGCCAACAATGGAGTTTCAAAAAAAAATAAAATAAAAAAAACCAAAACAAAAAGGAAAAATGTCAATTTCGTTTTTATGGCATCAAATGTTTGAGAAGCTTATGTGGATTGCTGTCACAAAGTGGATTTCGAGTTCGTTTCCCTCTTCCCCCATGGCCAAATTTATATCTTCTGAATGTGCGCTTATATTCTATGTATGTATTTATTTATATATATATATATATTTTTTTTTTACTCGTTCGTTTTTTTACTTAGAACGCTTTAGCAGCTTTGCAATTATTTTCGAGTTTAAATTGAAGAAATTAATTAGCTTTTTTTTAATGAAAGAAATTAATTTAGAACTTATATCTTTATTTAATGAAATAAATTTATTTGTTTCTTATTTCTGTTTGGTTTTTTGTCATGCTCTTTTTTTTGTTTTTTATAATTAAGCTCGAGGAGACATCCGCCACCCTTTGAAGTATTAAATGAAGCGTATACATATATATATATTATATTTATTACAAGTATATATTTTAAGCCTTTACTTTATCTGGTTATACATATCAAATTATTATACTTTTGTTTTGTTTTAAGACGCTGGCATATAAAACAATTGATTTTTCATTTGATTTTATTTAATTGATGTGGACTAAAAATGCAAACCCCAATTTTTAAAAAAGATATAAAGAAACAATTTTTAAATTACGCTTAAACTAACAGTTAGAAATTAAAATAAATAAAATTAAGAGTGTGTGAACACTCTTAAATTAAAAAAAAAAAAGGAAAAAGAGATTCATTCATTGAAAAAATTTAGAAAACACTGAAATAAAATCAAAACAAATTGTTAAGCATTGGTAACCTACTAAAAGGGAAAGTAATAGGTTAAAAATGTGAAGAGATAAATAGAAAGAATAAGGGAATATATAAATAAAAGATAAGCAAATCTCCGAAAGAAAAGTTTTTCAAAAATATACTATTTTGATTTTTTAGACATGTCTACTAAACTGCTCGTATAATATTTAAATAATATATATATATATAAATAGATCAATATTTGGCGATTAATCATATAGGAAGTAGCAGTTGAAAGAAGGTTGTTTAGTATTGTATTTTTTCATATATTTAATAACTTATTTTAACTGACGAACTGCTGAGAAAGTATCTGATTTTTTTTAACTGGTTAAAGTGTGCAGATTAAATGCACTGCTCCAATTAAGAATAATTTTATTTATTTTACTTAGCTAGCTCAAATAATAAAAGTTGCCTCGCAGCAGTAAATTTAGTTTGGAAAGCGACTTTTAGAAAGAAAAAAAAAACACTTGTATATTTTGTTCGGTGGATTCGTCAGAGGTGTCAGCGGCGGAGGCCATCAAATGTGATTAGGGATCGTGCTGTGAATTTTCTTTGTTTGGCTTCCCGTTGATAGTCATATACAGAGTAGGATTTAATGGCGGATCAATGGGATTTATATAATGAGCATGGGGTTGACTTCATAAAAACGATGCTATACACTTAATGCCACTCCGCCATTTTCCTTTTTAACTTGACTTAAATGAGCCGAACCAAAGGCAAAGTCAAAGCCAACGCCAAATCCGAATCCGAACCCAAACCCAAAGTCACAGCCAAAACGAAACGAAGTACAGAAATGAAAAGAAATCTGATATCATTCAGTGTCCGTAAAAAAAAAGGGAACCCGCGTCTTTTATGTGCGACGCGCCGAGATTGTGAAGCAGATTTAACCATTTTGGATACAGTGTTTTTTTTTTTGTTCATCTTCTGGTTTTCGTTGCTCTTTGCTCAGCCATCGCTAAGTCTCAGTCCCAGTTCAAGTCGCTGCACCCATTCCACACTCAGTCGCAGTCCCAGTCCCAGCCCAGTTCCAGTCCCAGTCCCAGTTTTAGTCCCAGACTCAGTCCCAATCATCAGCCTCTGACCACCAAGAGGTTGCTGGCCTTTGTTGCTGTACTTTTTAACAAGTTTTATGGGTTGTCATGTGTCAAATGGAAATGGGAATTTATGCGTTTGTAATTGAACGAATGCCGCGAGCTGTGTGTGTATTTCAGAGGACGGCAACAAATCCCAAATTCGAGTAACGAGGACTTCTCTGCACCGCTAAAGCGTCTATTCCCAAGCCCCGATCCCAGCCACCTTTGCGGCCATCTTGGAGCCCAGAACATGATCCGCATTATGCTGGTGCCGCAACCACAGCATTTACATAAATTATACTCTTTTTGGGTATCTTCACTGGCCATCCGACAGTTTGCCACTGCCAGCACTCAGACTCAGTGATTTGAGTTGAGATCATTGGTTGTGGTTTTCGTTGCGCATATTGAGAAAGTCATATTTTTATTTCCAAAAGTTCTTAAAAAATTGTATATTATTGTTTGAACCAATAACCAAAACTTAATATTGCATATTGTATATTGTATTAAATATACCATATTCCATAAAATAAATAGTAACAAAAAACAAAAAAAAAATCATTTATCTGTTATTCATTAACTTTTACTTCTTGATGTTATAACACAAATTAAAAGTCGTAAAGAATTTATATTGCGATTCCATTAATGGTAACTTAAGTATAAAAATTCCAAAGTTGAAAATTTTTATAACCATTTTAAGGTACATATTGGTGAATAATAGATAACAATATTAATCCATTATCCATATAAGTCTAAAATCAGCTAATTGGCAAACAGCCTTCTTGCAATTGAGCAAAAGAATTATCAACATCAGGCGAATATATCATATAGATCCCATCTGTACACAAATAATAAAAAAAAATTCATTAGAATTTTATTTTCAAGTTATTTTTTGTGGCTCTTCAGAATCCGCGAAAACACTTAAAATGTAAATCATTTCCATAACTCCCTAATTACAATTGAGTAAAAATTTGCAATTAAAACTTAATGGGATTCAGGTTATTACATATACATAAATTCTTTAAGAAATTACTGTGAAAATGTAATTAACACTTTTCGAATATGACCTGGTAATGCAAATCACTACATAGTTGCCATAATTGTCGATTAAACACTCTTTATTAACGTGATGATTTGTTGGCGTCTTTTTGAAATCAACAGTAAAACTAGTTTAATGTCTCAATTAATTCAAAACCACAAACATTAATTAATTTGGTGAATAGGTAAACCATTCCAAGAGGCAGAAATTTGTTTACATTTAGGTTCAATAAAAAAAATTCAGTTCGTTCCTAAAGTGTGGTTGAGGGGTGGTTCCAGTGATGCCAGTCGATGGAGGGACACTTGCCATTTGCCTGGCATGCACCAAGAGAACCACATCGAAACTAATTGGAGCAGTAGCAAATTCCACCTATACTCTATGACACGACAACAACCCGAAGCTCGATGGTAAAAATTGTTATGGGCAGTAAAAATAACTAATTATGGCTGATTTGCCTCTTCAGCTGATTTCGCATCTTTAAAGCTGCCCAAATACATATTTATGTAGAGTCTGAATGCGGACACCCAGCAACTCCTTGACATGTTCGAATGCTTAAGTCGAGTGAGCTATACTAGGACAGACAATAAATTCAAGTTCACCATCTAAAAATCGAGTAAACTTATTTTGTGCATTTCTGTAAAAATGTGTAAATATGATTTGGTAAATATGAAATTTATATAATTCAATTAAATTATGTTAATAATGATATTTGATGGATTAATTAGCAGATGGGTTCAGGGTATCTCATTGTCGAGCTCTCCCGACTGAAGCATTTTACCTATTCGTATTAGTTAAGCATTTCCGGATTCATTTCATGTATACATATATATATATATATATATGATCTGCATAATATGGTCGATTATGCAGATCGATAACTTTTTAACCTTCATATTAGTTCAATATCAACATTTTTTGTGGACAGACTTCCAGGGTATTTTACATTTTAAATACATTCCTTTACTTAGTAATATTTCATTTTTTTACAAGTTTTTTAAACATTGCAAAATATTCAAAGACTAATGCACTTTTTAAATTTACTTTGATGACGATAACTTCGTTTTAATATGGTTAAAAAAAATAAAGTATTTTTCTAACTGGCGAAGAAATAAATTATTATTAATTTTGGAAAACCTACATTATGTTTTTCTTGATGATTTCCCCGTTCCCCCAGGGTGCATCTTTTATCATATGCTTCGTCCCTAATTCTTTTGACTGGGATGCAAGATAAAACAAATGAAATATTTTTGAGATTGTGGCAAAAACTATTTAATTAAAAAAAGTATATTAATTCGGATTTACAAATCGAATTTATTTTCAATCGGATTTCTATAAATTCAAGGGACTATTTTAACTGAGTGAAGCATAGACTAAGTGCCACTTTGTTGTTTTATCAACAAATTACTCTCGGCGTTTGCGGCATGGTAAATAGCAGAAGGGGATTGCACCACCATTCCATAATTTCATAATTTTCATGCCTTCTTCGTTCCTTCCGCAGCGTTGGCAGCCTCCTCGTTATTTGAATCGCCATCATTGTTGTCAGCCCAAATTTTTACACTGATGAAGCCGATGAAGTTGTGCATCTTTTTAATGCTTCTGTGGCAAAAATGTCGAAGACGGAAATTACATTTTTTTTTGGTGACATTAAAATGGTATGCAGACAGCTGATGCCAAATTTATCTCTTAAATATATAGCAACTTTTCTTGCACGTTTGACATACAAAGCGAGCACCAAAAAAAAAAAGTAAAAGAAAAGCAAATTATAATAAAATCTTTGAGTTTTATGAACCTCTTCAAAAAAATGTAATTTGCATACGTTATTTTATGATATTTATATGGAATATAGTCACAACCATGAATAACAAAATTTATCTAACAAGTGTGAATGTGATTCCTTAAATATACATTTCCATAGACTTTTAGACTTGAAATTTACCAATTAATAACCTTAAACTAGATAAATTTCCTTAAGTGCATTTCAAGCGACAAGATGCATCAAAATATTAAAACGAGAAAACACGAGATTGAAGAAAATTGATAACCCAATTAATTAAAATAAAAATAAACTAAGATAATAAAGTAATTTAAACAAAATAAATTCCAAAATATCTTCTTCTTCATCACAATATTCAGCAGAATTAACATAAATCATAGCTGAAAAGCAGAATTCAATAATAATGATATCTTTGTGCAATTACAAATATTATTTTTATTAGTAGTAGTTTTGGTGTTGTGCTAGATAACCATTATATATTTATTGGAACCATATAATTTGTTTATGGAACTTTTCTGTTTCTTCAATTAGCTTGTACTTAAGTAATAGTCGAATAAGAATTAATTATATATTTCAAAAATGTTGTTTTTTTAATATAGAAGTGTCGCATAACTAAAATCCCGCATTTTGTTTGTTTTTATATAATAATTTTTGGTTAAATCTGAAAGGCCAAGCATTAATGAATGTAAATATTTAAAGATTTCTTCAAAACGTGGTTAAGAATTAAAAATTTTAAAACAGATCGATAAGATTACCTTTATAATGATTTTATATAGAAGAGAAAAAAGGCAAAAATATCATGTTTTTGTGAGTTGTTCTTATTCTAAAATCTAAGTCGTATTTTGCGAGTAAATTGCGGTTTCTTAATCATAGAAAAATTCGCACCCAAATTCATGAGTTCTTGGTGGGTTCTTTTGGGTATGTGTGTGTGTTTTTCTGTATCTGGGTGTGCATATAAATAAACACAAATGGCAACCGAAGAAAATGAGAGCCAAGCCTTGCAACCACTGCCAGCGCCAGCAGAGGACATAAATTGCGCCTGTCACTGTCTTAATGGGGCGTCTGTCCTAAATTTATGCCACAATCAGCAGCGCACAACGAGAAGCGGACACCAATGGCCAAGAGCGCCCAAGCCCTGGTTTTTTTTTTCTTTTTGCCACAGTCCAAAGTCCGCTGTCCGTAGTCCACAATCCAAAGACCCACACCCTTCTGTGTGTCCTGCGGTGGCAGCCCAACTAAAATAAAACACGGAAAAAGGACTATCCTGGGCACACCGAAGATTATTTACTCTGCAGAAAAAAAGGTCTAAAAATATAAAAGTTTGTTTTCTATTTATTTTGTTCTAGAATTATTTCCTTAATTATATAAAAAATAATGGTATTAATATTATAAAAATCGTAATTTTTCCCATTTGAATTTGAATATGAACTTATAAGCTACCAAAAAGCATTCTATGTGAGATAATAAAATACAAATTTTTAAAAATAACCTAAATCAGAAAAAGTTAAGAGCTCTGTGTACATAAATAAAATATATACCAGAAAATAAACATCATTTTTCTAAATTGTAGAAGAGTTCTCACTAATATATCTATAATTATAAATATAATTTTATATACATATTTTTTTTATTTAATTATTTATATACATTTTCTAAAATTCGCGTAGGTTAGATGCTGTATCAACCAAATAAATTAGCCTTCAGTTTAATTCTACCTTACTGAGTATGTAGACAGACTGACCAATTGGTAGACGAATAGATTTTGTTTTTGAACATGAATACATATATAATGCGTTACACATTACATAACATAATGAAAATACTCTCTATGAGGTTGAGGCAACGATAATTTATAAGTCGTAAAATGTTTGCTTGCCTCTAAGACGCCGCTTGGCGATGAAAACGGCACGAAAATGGAATGCGAAAATGTGTAGGGCAATTTCCTAAATGTATCGCATTTGCCTTCCGATTAGCAGCCGTTGCTGCCTTTTGGTAGTCGCAACACGAAACAGTGGCGTCTGCGACTCACCCGCCCTGCCACCTTGCCACACACACACACACACGCACATCAGTTTCAGTTGCCAGTTGCCAGTTGCTGGCCTACCATTGTCGCAAGGAAAAATGGGCAAACCTTCAAGATGGCCGACGAGGGCCATTTCTCGGGGGTTGCTGCTGGGGGAGTTTTGTTTGCTGGGCCAAAAAAAAAAAAAAACAAAAACAAATATATATAAAAAAAATTGTAAACGACAATTTTACGAAATTGCAAAATATTTTCAAGCTCACTGAATCGAGTCGTAAATAATTTGCTCGTCATTTAATTCCGACAAATCAAATTAAATAAGAACTATAACCATAAAAGCGAAACGCTATTTGCGTTTTTCGAATCATTTCGCAAATAGGCTAACTTTTGATATCAATAAAAAAAAACCAATACAAATTTGTACAGATTTATGAATTAGATTTACCCGTTTAAACAAATGCTACTCATATTATTAAAAAATTTACATTATATTTACAATTTCTTACAATTAGCAATTAAGCAATTTATGTTTAAATTGTGAATTAACGATTTAACATTATAAAGTAATTGAAAATAAAAAACTCTTTAGTCGAAAAATCGAATATATTTGCACACAAAAAATTCTTGCGTCTGCTGATGGGAATTAGATATATATTCGAATTCTGCTTGAGCTATAGCTAAGGTATTCCTTATTAGGTATTGATTGGTCTATAATATATCAAAGAGTTTTTGGTTTTTATAGTCTCACATGGATCGTGACTAAATCGGCTATGCTGATCAAAACTAAAGGGATCTTAGATGCTTTTTTCAGACTGTTTAACACTTTTGCCCAAGACCATTTTTAAGGTTTTATTAGTTTTGAGCAAGGATTGTTAGTTAAGGATATTTGAAAACTGGCTGAAAGGTTGTTAAAAAATATATAAAGATAAATAAAAAATGAAATGGCTTACACAATAAATAAACACAATATATAAATTTATATTAATATTACTATTAATATTTTATTTACACACAATTTTAAAAGTAGAAAATGTTATAAATCTCATCAAGTTAAGTTTGAATATTAAGTTTTTCTTGTGTGAGCATCGCTGCAGGCGCATTGGACGCAGATACGTTGAAGAGATTGGTAGAGAGAGGCAAAGAGTTGAATAGAGGGGCACAACAATAGCAGAGAAGGGCTGAGAGTGGGATATCAGAAAATCACGAAAGAGAAACGAGCCGACTGAGAGCGAGCAAACGAACGGAAAGCTAAGAGATTTCAACTCGCAAAGTGGTGATTTCGAATTTAGCTTATACACACCGAAGGCACTCACTGTGTATGTGTGTGTGTGCTTGTGTGTGTGGAAGTGAGTCTATACCTCTTTAATGTTGTTGTTCTGGTTTTGGCGCTGGCGTTTTTTACGGTGCGCCGCCCGAGTATTTACCACTTTACAATGGAGTTTTAGTACCCGCGAGTCGTCATTGTCGCCGTCATCATCGCCGCATAAAGTCGAAATTAAAACCGCGGAGTGTCAGCCATTAACCCGTAGACTCGACTCAATCTACACACTCGATTCAATCAGCATTCAATCGCACTCTCAATTCAATTTTCAATAATTTAACAGCCAGTGCAATCTAAACAGTATTTAAAAACCCATCGATCAAATTGCAGCATTTGGCAATAATACTCAAAAGTGTAGTTGCCTGCTTATTATTATTATTATGCACTTATAAGCCAAACAATTATGTGAAGTGTCTGTTGTGTGCTCAAAGAAATCCATCAACTGGTCAATAATAAAATGAGGAAGCTGCGCTGGAGAACTGTTCAAATTTAAGGAGGAATAATCCAATCATCATATTTCCCTGTACAATACAGTGACAACATTGGTATGTTAAAACCAAAGTGTAGTTTTTATACATATTTGAACACAATTAATAATGAGATAGAAAGAATTTGAAGTCAACAAGAATTCCCTATAAAAATACAATTAATTAAAATTACCCAGTATTGCTTAAGGTGGTTAAACAAACATTTAATTTAGCTGGCCAAAGTTAAGCGACGGCTAATTCTCATTACGGCTAATTTCGTCTACTGAGGCCGCCGCCAATATTTAAAATAGTTAGTTCAAATAATTCTAAAATCTTTGTAAAACAATAGAATATATAAAAAAAAAATAGTTGCAGCTTAAAGTTTCCAGCTAAAACAAACCCCTTTAGAGTTAAAAACAAAATAGAAATACCCTCTATAAGGGCATACAAAAATACGAGCATATAAATTCAAAATTTGGAGTATCCAGCTAATATAGTGTCTGTTGAGATCGACGGACGTACGAACAACCGACTAGGGCTAAATCGAATCGACTTTTGATGCTGGTCAAGAATATATATATTGGCCTGTAACATCATTTTGCATAATTTCATAAAACCCTTGTCATATTTTTCATATGTTTAGGGTAAAAGAAAAACCTCAATGCCCGGATAATATATAGGTAAAAGATTCTTATTGCAGAAGCTTGGTCGGGAGCTGTAGTAGTTATTCCCTAAAAGACGCTTTCGTGGTTCGCTGCAAATAAATGCTATAATATAGTTATCCAATTTTGATAGGGTCAAGGGTAATTAGAGACATTCTTAACACAAGATCTCATTTATCTCAAGATAATTTTCACACCTATTCTATATTTTCGGTAGAAAGATATAGCTATTAGAGTCTCCTACAATACGTAAATATTTGTAGGCAAATGGGGACTCTAACTTTACATGTATAACAAATATACAAAATAAGGCTTATCAATATTTCAAAAATCGGGTGTTTGGGCTTATAATTTAATTCCTGATTTTAAAGGCAAAGGTACAATTGAGTCTAGCTTTAAGCCTGCAAAGCAAAAATTGATTTTATCGACATGCCGACATGCTTATCAAATATGAATATTACCTTAATCCATTTTATTATTCTCTGATACCAAAGGTATCATAATTGGAGTGATGCGTTTACTAAGGGATGTCTTTAAATGATCGGCATATGCCGAGCATTATGGTCGACTGCACAGTTCTATCTTCTTTTAACTTTATCACTTTATATTTAACAAGTCTAAGCCTAAAACTCCGTTAAGTTCTAACTATGTGACCGTAATATCAATATCTCAAATACCCCAACTTATTCGTCGATTGGATATGCGTTTCTGTCTAGAATAATGTGCTGCAGTTGCTACCAGCTAATCGGGTAGGTTTCTTACAGTTTCTGATGATAATCCTAATTTCCAGTAGAGAAATGTCTTCACATTTCTCGTTGCTTTAGTTGTTCTGAAATTAATTGGATTTTTCCGTCGACAATTGGTTTTTATTATTCTTGCTGCTCCCTGCGTGATTCCTGGATCCACCAACATTTCAGTCACGATATGCGAACTAGTATCCCAGTTTTTCTTGAGGAAATTGCCTGACGATGTTTGTGCATCCGAATTGGTCGGTTGAGATAATCATAACATATAAATACCAAAGAAAGTAGCAGTCGATAGACAAGTTCTTGTATAACATTTTTTTTTGCTTACCAAGATAATACGCTAAAAGTCTCAAAAAACGAATTTGTAAGCCGTTTGGATGTCAAATTCTATTATTTAAAGTGATTGTTATCTGATGATTCTTTTGGAAATTTAGGCTTTTAAAGAGTTTTATTTTTTTTAATGATGTCTTAAATGCTTAGTTGCATAGCTTAGATGCACAGACAGCAATTAATTGAAGAAGATGGTTAAATTGTCGTTTGATTTAATTTTTTTGTACTACAGCTCTGCAAGTCTCCATTTGTAGTTGATGTACAAATGCTTCCATTTACTTACTTACTAAATTGAAAAGTTAAAGTTAGATATTGTTGCAACCATTGATGCAGTAACATTTTTATGAGTGCAATAAAATTATCTCGATGCAGGCCAATTGGTGTCAAATTCGAATCGTATCACTTTGGTGGACTTTCTAATTGATATTTATATACCAATTGATACGTCGCTGATTTTGCAATTGTAATTGTGACGAAGAACAGACAGAAAGAATATCGCGCTATATTGTAGAAAATTTCCATATTTTTAAATCGAGTGCAACTCAATCAAATTATTCAGAAAGTATATACAGTATAAGGCTAAAGGTTGTCGCTCCTGATTAAAAAAAAATTAATTACTTTTCTTAATTCAATGGTACATTTTGTAATTTTATAATATGGCTAATTGACAGGCATTTTTTTTTTTAACTAATGTACATTTTTGGTTTTGTTGTCACTTATAATAATATCAAAAATTTAAATTTTAAGGTAAGTTTATATAAATGAAAAAGTTATATAAATATTTGCTATTATTATGGAATATATATATATATATTCAAGAATGTGAAGCCTTTGTGCCTTTTGAAATTTTGTTATTATATATTGAGATATTTGATCTGAAATTTATAAAAATGTTTTTTTTTTATATTTAAGGGCGATTTATTTCTAATTTAAAGTGTAGCCTTCCCAGACGAATTGTATAAGTTTTTTATTTTGATTGAAAATATATCAATAAGGTTTCAATTATTTAAAAAGTTCTCACAAAAATTATTGTTTGTATTTCCTTAACGTATCATTAATAAAAACAATAAAAAAAAACGCAGCTCTATTGTTGCTGCTGTTGCTGCTAATAAGCCAAGACAAACGGCGTTTAGCTAATTACGATTGGGCCAATTGGCACTTATGGCAGGCATTGTGGCTGTTACCGATCTGGGCGCTGCCATTTACGACTATCTCAATAAACTTAATGCATAATTACAGCAATAAAACAATAAAATTATGATGCTTTTGGGCCCGAAACGAAAAAATGAGACAAAACAACCAACGGACAATGGCCATAAATATTTACAGCCCAGCAAACACTTGCTCAAATTAAGTACTCGTTAAATGGATATTGAAAAGCAGCGCAGAGCAGTGGCAAACAATGCAAACATCAAACCAGAAACCACACAAATTGATCAAATTAGAAATAAAGTGAATTGCATTCCAGCAGACATCTTGGAGCCCAGCTTTAAGTATTTTTAATTGCCATGAGAATAATGCAAACTGATTTACATTTGATTCGATCTTCAAGGAAAATCTTAAGCCAGGAGATGAGTTTTAAATTATAAGTTCTTGGTTATTTTATTAACAAAACACAAAAGACGAACATTTGAGGATGTATCTGCTGCTGCTGCTCCTATTTGTGGGCGCAGTTATTGCGTATGATTAACTTTCGGATTTTGTAAAATTATAATGGTTCTCTGACATAGCATACGCATTATGCTGGTGGTGGTTGGGTCGCTGTGTGTATGCCTGCTTTTGCTGTTGCAAATGGCGTCTTTCCTCCCCTCTCCACACCCACAGGGCCCCACTGGCAAATGAATTAAGGTAGTAAAATATTTCAACAAATACAATAAGAGTAGCTCGCTCCGGTTTGGGGAGCTATCAGCTTCCTTCAGTGCTGCCGACGCCAGAAGGGAAGCTCGTAAAAAGGGGAAAACACCCATTAAGTTTGCAACCCCCGAAAATAAGCGACACGGAATCTGCATTAGCATGCTACCAAAATTAAGTTGCCCATAAGCAGACACACGTCAATTTAATATGTGCGTGTATATATATATATATATATGTATATATATGTAAAGTAGATGTAATTTATTAGTTATACGACACCGGCATACATCCAAATATGTTAATCTCCACGTGGGCTGTCATGTTACTAGCAATGTGGGCTCATTTTCATTACTCCTAGGTAGAATACACGATTCTGTCTATCATTGCAATTCTTGTACAGTGTTTAATATAATAATATATATTTGTATTTTTTATTTTTATTTATTCCGAAAAGTTGTTTGCTGTTTTAAAAAACTAAATTTGATGCAATAGTTATATATCAATAATACAAATTTTTCAAGAAAATTAAATGCAATTATTATTATCGATTGAAAGTTGAAATTAAAAATGTGCTAAAAATGTGTTTTGTAAATAAATATTTAGTTTTTCACTTCTGTTGGCAATAACAGCTGCATTTCGTTTGTGCACTAAGACGGCCAATTTTTATATTTTTTGGAAATCTAGGTTTATGACTCTTAAGCCGCAACGCGAAGCTTTTAGTTGTTTGTGGATTTGACTCCAGGCGTTGCTTTAATTATATATGCTAACTATTTTTTTTTTAACAAAATGATTGTTTTAGAATGTTAAATATAATTGAATTTCAAAGAACTGTAAGACTAATATGTGTGTATATTTATGTGTGTATATTCATGTGTAAAAGGTTAGCTTAGCTCAAAAGGCAATGCGTACAGCAAACGGACTAAAAATTAGTTAAAACAGCGAGAGAAAGAGATAGAGAGAGACAGAGAGAAAGAATGGAAATGCCTCACAGCATAATCGAAACAAATACCGAGAAAATGGATACAAGACAAAAGCCATACACCAAACCGAGGGAGCAATAAAATGGCTACGAATGAGAATGAAAAACAAACAAAAAGAACAGAGTCTGAGCAAAGGGGCAGTTTTTTTTTTCTTATGTAGAGATACCCAGAAGCAAAGATATAGATGCCAGGCGCAACAACAGATACAGAGCTGCTGGCGACTGCTGCGCTGTGTGTGCGAGACAGAGAGCGTGTTCGCGTGCGCACGAGCACAAGTGAGATGCCAACAGTGGGAGAGTGAGAGAGCACGAGAGAGGGCGGTCAGAGTAACGAAAATGAGTTGGCGTCGACCGCAAAGAGCCAACGGAGGCATCGACACGACGCAACGCGTCGTCAATACGAAAAAGGCGAATGCAAACACACAGAAACACATAAGCAAAATGAAAAGGCAGCGCAGAGACGCAGAGAGAAAGACGATAGAAAGACGTAGGCAGAGAGACGAAAATGCGGAGGAACAGCAGCAAAACGGAAAACACATTTTCCAGCTTCGTCGTCTTTTTACAACGAATTTTATGGCATTTGGTCATAAACTTCTTGTTAGTGTAGAGCGGATCGCAAACGCGTGAGAACCGACCATCAGAAATCGAATGCAAACGAAACAAACAGAAACTGAAAAATAAAACAGAACACGACAAATAAGAAAGAAAAACCAAGAGGACAAAATTATTTGCACAATTTGAATACGCATTTTACATTCTTCTTGCATGCTTTTTTGCACTAGTGATACAAGAAATAAAAAAAAAATTAACTTTACCGCGAGTGAGAATGCCACAAAACTGCCGCGCTGAGCAGAAAGCGCCGTCGACGGCTGCTGCACTCGTCTAGCGGCCGCAAGTTGGCTACCAATCAACTAACCGCTAACTACGCATATCTGTTTACAGTTTATTGTTTATCGTTTACGGTTTATACCTGCAGCTAATAAGGCCATTAAGCTCACACATCATGTAAGTAAAAAAAGGCCAATGCCAAGAAATTCAATAGAAGTGCTTAAATATAAAACCACAATTGGAGGAGACTCCCTCCCTCTCTCTCTGTCTGTGTGTGTGTTTGTGTGTGAATTCGTAGCTTCAGCCGTGTCCTCGGCCAGGTTCTTAATTTGACAAGGTTACCTACACCGATGTCGTCGTCGGCTTTAAGGTGCTAACTTTAACGCTTCAAGGTTGCTGCTCTCTTTTAATGGGTTCACGTCGCAGCCATTTTTGCCATTTACCGTGTCCATTTCCATTGCCACGTTTATTCCGGCACCTCGGCTTGTTGCATGACTTACAATATGCAATTGCCTGCATGTGCGGCATTTGGATTAGCTGTGAAATGGGATAACTCCACTGCCTTTCCGGCACTCTGGTGCCCAGCACATGTCCCAATCAATAAATAGCGAAACTATTTTGAGTAACTTTTACATATTCTTATAAAAATGATTTTCTCCACTATGTAAATATATAGTGTCAAAAGCCTCCCAAAAATTTCTGCTGTCTTATCTGATTCTTTATTTATTTTGCCAAATATAATACTTTCATTTTCTTTTTATCTTTCTACAATTTAATGGAGCTCCAACAATAAGTTAAATAAAGTAACATGATTCTTTATTTTAAACTGATTTGACATTTTAAATTTTTTCGTTATGTTTTTTAACAATAAAGTAATAATATGAAAATAATTGCATTTGAGATCGATTTTCTGTTGGATTAATGTCGTGACTGTTTTATGGAGTGTCCAATTAAAACAAGAAAAATGCTAATTAAAAACAAGTTCCAAGTAAAGATAAACTCCTCCACGAAGTAAATAACATTCCAATATTTCTGTAGCCCAATTTTAGATAACAATATATTTATAATCTGAGTTTTTAGCACCCCTGACTCTTTGTATACAAGAATTGTGTTTCCTATAAAAACATTTGCTAGTTTTGAAAATTTAAAATCACTAAGTTTATGAATACTAAGTTTATAAATTTTTTAAACTAGTTGTAAGAGCTCAATTGTGGAGAAATAAATAAATAAAATCATAGGTAATACTAAAACACAATTAAAAAAAAAAGATAACATGAATTTGCTCTTTTGTTAAAAAACTTTCTTAGCAAATTTCTAAGAAATTTTGTAGCTTGTAAAAAGGATCATGAGAAAATAATACTAGTCGTATTGAGCTGTGAAAAATATAAAACTTTGAAATATAAATAACGTGTCTCAGATAGAGATTTAAAAGCTGCAAATAGCACATAAAATAGGAATTTACATAAACAACATAAAACTGTGCCTGAATTAACTTAGAATAGCAACTTTAATCTATTTATTTTAAACTACTTTTGTAATTATTTAATGTAATTGCTAATAGCTTGTGTGATTAATTGATTAATTACCTTATCTTTACGCAATGAATGTAAATAACTGTGACTATATTCAAATACATACTTTAGATGACTGCAGAGTATAATAGTCGAGAGCTCACACATCTGTGCACTCAATTAACGCTGAGGTGTGAAATTCAGAACAAGCTGCTAAAGACCTTGATATTATCCTTGGGCATTTTTTATGAGGGAATCTCCTCGATTAAGCGTTGATGACGCACCAAATAGTGGCATGCCACTCGATCGGAGGAATGCCTCGCTATTTTTGTGCGCCTGAATGGATTTATTGGCTGCAGTAAAATCATTAGTGCCACTCAACATCAACGTTTCAACGTCATCGCTGCCGTTGCCTCCGTTATTTCCGACCAATTGCGTGTCGCGCTTGGGGCAACTCGCACCTGCAACTCGCTCGCTCGCTGGCAGCGTAATTGCGGCAATAATTTCATAAATATGCTTAATCGCATTACGGTCGTCGCTTTATGGTTTAGCTATTGCTGGCCATCATAAACTTTGATTGCAGTTGCACGACTTGATTAAAGCGCAATCAAACCAACATTTTTTAGCGACGACTTGAAAAACATAAATCTCCTTCTCTCTTACACTCTCTATCTCTGTCACTCTCTCCCTCTCTCTGAGCAGAGAAGGGGCAGCACCCAAATTGTGTTGTGTATCGCTTTTCATGCGACATGCGTACAACGGCCAACGGCCAACGACCAAGCAAGATGATGGTTGGCCAAACCCTCTCTCAGCGGCAGCCATGATGGCTCCGCAGCCATTGCGACTGTGCGTGCATGCACTGCGAGAAACAGTTGTGGTAGAAAAATTACCGAATGCATTATATACTTAGTCGGCCAAGCAGACGAAAATTATTAATTGAACTCTGGTATCTACTCAGCAAACAATTTTAGGCCATTCTATTTTCAAAATGAACTAACTGATTTCGTTTTTTTTTTGTGTAAAGCATTTTAAATTGATTTATTTTATTTTTTTTCTTTACTTTTTATTTAAACTTAATATTCGTAAAGTCAATCGATATTATATTTTATTAGTATACTTTATATATTTTTTATTAGTATACTCTAGCGGTTATCTAGATCCTTTTTAGTTAAAAAGCTGAAATATTTAATGATGAACAGCTAGAATTTGAACTAATATTTGTAAAATAATCACATTTATATATTGTTGGATTGGTACAGAATTGTTAATTTGAAAAATTTGGTTTAAATGGAAACATCTTTTTTTTCTTTTCATTCATTAATTTCGATTTTTTTTATATGAAAATAAATGCTAATTTCCTAGATTAACCCGAAAATAGGAGAATAAAAAATGGTTAAACGGTTGTCTAAGCGGCTAATAGTTAAAATTGATCAAAATACATTTGAAGTTTGTAGTGTCGTTTTGTATATTTATTGCTAATAATAAAGTTAATTTATATACATTTTTAAGGTCGCACTTCGAGTTTGATTTTACAACAGTTATTTAGTTCGCATCTTCCCCGCTAGGAACGCCGCTCAAAAGGTTTGTGTATAGACTGAAGTTAATGCGCAGACTCGACGACAGAGTGCGCTCGATGCACCTTAAATTAAGACGGCAGTCAAAAAAATCATAAACATCAAATTTATTATCGGCAACTGTAAGTTAAATAAAATTAACGACTGAGTTCATGATATGTAAATAAGGTGAGCTAATGATATATGATATCTTTGTTGCATGCCACTAAAAAAACAAACTTAATGCATTTGTTTTATTTGCCTAAAAGACGAATGTGTAAAATTCATATACTGAGACAAATATTCATTTGTAATACAAATATTTCCATTCTTGAGGTGGCGCTAGGTGGCGTTTCACACATCTTCAAGATATTAGCTAATTGGGTGATTCGTAAATATTCTAACAAGAAATAGTTTGAGATTTTATCCGGTGTGTTGCATTATTTAAAAAATAAATGTGGATAGTGTGGATTTCCAATAATAAACATTTTTGTCTTTAAAATGTATCGTATGTAAGACAGCGATGCAATTTTTTCGAGACCGATAGTAATACATAATTATTGTGACCTATCTAGTATCGAATATTATATATACATTATACTCTCCAGCCAACTTTCGCAAGTACGCAACTTTTTCAAATATGAAATTAAATATATGCATGACAATTAAATTACGAAATTTATAATTCAATACTTACAAAATGTATAAGGACAATTTATTTAAAAAGATTTTTTCAAAATTGGCCAATATTTAATTTATATTTAATAATTTATTTGCCACAACTAAAGCTACAGAATCAGAATACGTTATAATATAACTATTGTAAAACTTTTTGTTTTTTAATTATCCTCACTCAGTATTTCAACGCAAAGATATCAAATATTTTAATAAATAGTATTATTTTTATAAGAATTTCAATTGAATCACTAAACTAAACTGAGACAATTAACTCAATTAAATCAAGAATGGTTTATTATTTTTTTGTGTAAAAATTAATATTGATATTTTTACAAAGACTTTTGAAGTTACCTTAATGATAAGCAAAAGCCACTTTATCCATAGACTGTGAAAGGGTCCGTCTCGGATGGATCAGATTGTACCTTAAATAGAAAGTAGGAAATAAAAGATATATTCTAATTTTTCAAATCTTAGATTTGATCGATTCTTTCATTGATATAGTTGCCAATCTAAACGATGCTGTACTGCTTGGAATTTTTTAATTAGGCAGAGAAACAATATTTTCTTTTAAGTCTTTTAAAATAATAGGATAAAATTGAGGTAATATAAATTTAAATTGTAAAATAAAAATATAACTACTCTGACTTTAAAATATATAATTACAAGCGGCTTACAAGTCGCTAATTGTTTTTAAGGTATTGTCAATTTACCAGCAGTTAAAAGTATTAAAGTGTTTTTGCGAAGTTTCAAAACTCTAACTTCAAAAGCTAAAAAGTAAATTTGCGTTGATGAAGAAACTTGTTTCTTTAATATGCCAAACAAACCTGATGGCAAACTTTTCATATGCACTGCAAGGGTATGAAATGTGAAAATTGTGGTGGAGTCAGCCTTATGGTAAATATTACCAAGTTAAGTAAAGGGACGAACCTGACATCCGCCCTCAACTACATCATATCTATGGACAGAGATGCGGGTGCGGGGCAAATAAGGGCTTCCAGCTCATTTTCTCTCCGGGGACATGTTTTTGAAATTGTATTGTTTGTTTCTGTTTCTGTTGCTGACTCTGACTCTGATGGTCCCCACAGATGGCTGCCATTGCCCAAAGGAAGCCAGCCAGAAATTACCTATACGCATCTGTGTGTGTGTGTGTGTGTGTGTGTGTGGTTGTGCCGGGGGCTGAACAGGGGAACAAAGAGGGATCGGGACGGAAACCGAGCGTTCAACGCATGAAAACATCTTCCAAGAAAGTTGACTCAACTTTGAAAACATTTTCATTTTTTTTTTCTCTCTTTTGTTTTTTCTTATTTCCCGTAAATTCAATTCACATAGAAAATGCCATCGTGGTGCAGCCTTCGCTCAAGTGTCCGTGGCCATTTCGTGGAATAGCCAGCGATTTTTGCCGGCGATTGCTCCACATTTTTGTGTGTTGCGTCGGCTTTGGCAATTGGAGTTTCTGAGTTTTTCTGAAAGTTTGTGAGTTGACTGACTTCCGCTGAGCAGCACACACACTCAGTTGGCTTGTGACCGAATCCATCTAGTTGGTATTGGCCTTAGCCCATGCAAAGCAATCGCACACCGTCGGCACATTTTAGTTTAATTGGATTTCGTTTGCAAAAACATTCACAAACATTCACAAACAATTTATTCGAGTACTTCGAGTATTTTTCTGAATATTATATTTACCTTTGGGCAGTTTTAAAAAAATATAATAGGTATTTTTACAGATAGTGAGAATGATACTATCAGAAATAAACTCGATCTGGTTTTAATAATGGTTTGGCTTGTACATATAAAAGAGCACAGATAAAAGAGCAGTTGAGAAAATTAATTGCATCTATATTTTCTGAGTTTTGGTAATGATTTCTTCAAAAAAGGATTATTTGCATTTGTATTTTTTAGAATTGTGTTCCATTTTAAGATATATATTTCTAAAAATAATGAAAAAATCAGTCTCTTTTTAATATTTACAAGTATTTCTATTCGTATTATATATTTCTGAAATTACAAAGAAATTCCTTCCTCTTTCTAATTCTTTAGATATATTTTCTATATTAAAAAGTTAACCATTCAAATATTTAGAATTTGTTTTTTTTGTGTTAAAAAGTTATTTCTATGTATTAGAAATGTTTATCTTATTTTCAATTTAATGTTCATGGATATTTAGAAGGAATATTGAATTTAGAAAGTGTTTCATATAAAATATGTTGTCGAATATTTGTATCTTAAAAGATGCAATGTCAAAATATATCAAATATTTGCAATAATAATTGTTACCCCAAAATAGAGTTTTTGCATAAAAACTGTTAGTCGAAAACATATTATCTGCAAAAAATGTGGTTTTAGTTTAATATATTATTTATATAAGCATAAGAATAGATTAGTTAAATACAAAATTATTATTATTTTTTGTATTATGTAAAACAGAGTCTTCCCAAAAAGAGTTTTTCAAATATTTAACCTCATTTATAGTTGGCTGTGTACATTTAATAAAAATAGAGTTTTCTTGTTAATGTTTTTACAACTATTTTAGTTGATTATATTTTGTATTAGTTGTTTGTGTTTTTTTTTGTGTATGCTGAAATCTGTATATTTCACTAAGTCTTTCAACTTGTTTTTGTTAATGGCGGCGAAAGCAAACAGAAAACTTTGCGAGGGGAGCTACAAGAGACGCACACCACGTGCACTCTGGGATTAGTTGGGAGCCAATTTATTTTATGTCCTGAGGCACAAACATAATCATGTCTAATTTTGTTTACTTTCAAAAATGTGCGTGCGTGTGTGTATCCATGTGACTGGCTGACTGACTGACTGACTAAATGACTGACATAATGGCTGACAGACATGCCCCGTACACACGCGTGGGTGACTCTGACTCTGACTCTAAATGTGGCCTGCCATGGCTGCTGCCTGCCCCATGTTGTAGCTGTTGCCTTGCAGCGACAACGACATTAACTAAATTTAGAGTGCGACGGCTGTTGCGGCCTGGGCACGACAGTTTATAATGGCACCCCAGCAGGAAATTACATATTTACATGAACAACAGGCACAACAAGAATAACGAGAACAACGGGCACAACGGGAACACCAACTAAAGGGGAGGATTGGCTGTTTCTAGGCTGTCGCCCCGGGGAGTCGGGGTTCAAGTTACGCAATCGAAATGAGGCAGCGCAAAATCAAAAAGAAATGTTTTGCGCTTTTTCTTGCTTTCCTTTGCTCGATTTCGCATGATTATTGCCCACACCTGCACAGGGTGTGGCTGTACAGGGTGGTAGGCTGGGTTAATAGCTGGGCTACAGGGTGGCACGTGATGCTTGTTTTGTTGTTGTGCTAAAATTGCGTGCCTACAAAAATTGCCTAACGGTTTCTTGCGTGCCGAACTGATTACATGGTGTTGGCGGGGGGTGAATGAGTGCGGGGGAGAGGGAGTGCGAGGGTCCGATAACCCTTTTTTTGCTACCCCAAAAAAGTGAAATTGTATTTAATTCTGCCCCAATAGGAATGCAATAATGTCCTCTCGCAATACACTGGCAATTAAAACATTTAATGAAATTTTTGGCAAAACGCCGTTTTGCTTGGGGAATGTTCCGTAAAGCTTTTGGAGATATTTTAATTATCTTGGCGTTTGTTTTATGGCCGCACTCTAGCCGACTCTAGCTGACTCTGCCTCACTTGCCTCACTCCGTCTGTCTTTGCAGCAAGCTTGGCCAATTGCAATGGCCACTGGAGACCCCAAGGCACGCAGCAATCAAGGCCTCAAACAAGATTCAAATTCAAATTCAAATTCAAATTCATGCTGCTTTTAGCACTATTGGTTGCTGCTACACACACACACACACATATATACACAGGTTGCCACATAGCGTTGTGGCAACTGTGGCAACTTTTAGCCAGGCGACGGCAATTGTATTCCTCCTCGTCGCCGTCGTCGTCGTGGAATCGGATTGCGTGTAGCTATAAATCTGTGATTTTAATGCGCGTTATTAAACTGCTAGCAGTTGGCTACGCTGCCACACTGTTTCTCCTTGGCCAGGCCAATAAAATGCAATTAATATGTTCCGCCAACTTGCAACAAAGTTTGCAAATGCTGCGAATGATTCGAGTGTTTCTGGCTTTTGAAGCTCGCACAAACCACGCCACAAACATGGCCAAATCAAAAGCCAGCAAATATCAGGCAACAAACACAACAACAGCAACAACAACAACAACAACAGATTGTCATCATCAGAGGCAGTGCAGCGGCGAACCTTTGTCTCCGTCTCCATTTTGCACAATTCAATTCGATTAAGTTCGAGCTGAGAATTTGCATTGTAAATTCAGCGATATAATGCCCGATAATGATGAAGGCATTGGCGGCAGCTCACTCGGCCTGGTCAAAACACACACACACACACATACATACACACCCTGTAAGTCGAGTGACCTCGCCGGGCCCGCTTGGACTGCGGCTCGTTAGCTTGTGGCGCAAACAAGTCACGTCGCCTAATTTATGCGGCAGCGACGGCAAATAGCTAACAAAAATATTCGAAAATCGTGTCTTTCGATTTTTAATGGTCGCGCATAAATTTCAGCATTAACTCTCGTAATAACTTCATTACACAAACTATATTTTTTCCTTTTCATTTTTTTTTTTTGCTTACAACGCTTCAAAGCTTTGACTTGCCACTGCCCAAAAAACTGTACAAACAAATATCAAATTTGCATTTACCGTAATTTGCAACTCCAATCAAATAACAATAAAAAAAAAACATCGCCCAACTTGAAAGATTTCCGGTGACTTTGACTTATTGCCTCGTGTTTGGTTTATTTATTTAAAGTAGCCTAAAAACAACAGTTTTTAAAAATTATTTTGGAATATAAAAATGTAAAATTAAATAAGGATATAAATATATAATAAATAACGAAAATTACGAGAGGGAATAAGTCTGTGGAAATAAACTATAAAATAGTCTAAGAATTCTTTCAATAGTTGAGAAAAATCCAAAAACAACAAAATCTTACCAAAAACTTTTAGCAGCAAGAAAAGTAAAAACAAAAAATAATAATTAATAATTGCATTGAAATCGCTTTTTCGACTAACTAAAAAAAAAAGATTACTGCTATCAATAATCGAATATTTTGCTAGCTGTACTAAATTCTAAGCCACTCTTGACAAAATCAAACTAATTAAATTTTCTTAAATAATATTCCAATTATTACACCCTTCATTTATAATCAATTCCATTTATTTCTCTAATGTTTATAAAATTTTATTCGCAACTTTAATTTGAATGTGAACTGTTCTCTGTGGCAGCTTAAGTTATTATTATTATTTTATTTTTATTGAGAAATCCACAGCAATATCAGTTGTTTATTATGTTAATATCAATCGGATTTGCATTTTTATTTAAGTTGTCCTTCAAGATTGCCGAACAATCAAATTCAAATAGCAGCATTTCCCCAAAAAAAAAGGGGGAAATAGATACTTCCCAGTAAGTGCTTATTAAGAACGTATATAATATATATATATTACTAGAAAGTATATATTTTTTGTTTTGGAAATATATATATATATAATATATAATATAAATAAATATATATATATTTTTTTAAAAAGGAAACGGGAGAATAATTAATATATAAACTGTTTGAGTAGTCTTGCTATCGATTATATATAACCATTTAAAATCGTGTATCAGCTATAGACAGATATGGGTCTACAATAGCTATTTAGATACAGTTCAAGTAAATGTTTCTGCCTTTCCCATTGAGGCACCTATTCATGTCCATCTGAAGATCCCTTAATGTGGGCTGAATAAGTAAATAGGAGGAATTTATTCAAATTTATTATTATTATTATATATAGTCGTGTAGTCAACAGGTGATCCGTGGACTTAACTAGTTATGATATATGCGCATAATATGCGCACACCTATTGTTTTCCCTCCTTCTCTCGCCACAAACCCACTTCCAGCAATCTACACACACACACACACACGCACACACATCTCATTTCGTATGCAGCGTCAGCCGCTGTTGGGGCGGGGTAAAAGTTTCTGGTTGTGTTGGCTGGATCTTTAGCTGGAGTTTGGGGTTAGGATTGGGGGTCGAATACAGCTACAATGCTGAGGTGTTGATAGAATAGCACAGGGCGTGAATTTTTAGTCGAAATATTACAGGCACACACACACACGCACACAGGATAAACACGTAAACAAGTTTCGGCTTATACATATTTAAGTCCCATAAAGGAAATATCAAATGGCTGCCTGCTGCACTGCATCCCTTTCACACCAATCAGTGGAGCTTAAGCGAGTGCGTGTGAGTAGCTACTACGTGAGTAAACACACAAACATACACACACACACACACACACACGGGGAGTGACGGCGCTGGGACATATTAAATTTGAAACGTTTTTGGAATATTTGATCAGGCCGCGACAGCAGCGACTGAGAATATTGGGAATGAGAATGGGCAACGGGTTTGGTTTGGTTTGGTTTGGTGGTGGTGGCACGTCTGGCGTCATATGGTGCCCCCGGCTCGGGGCGCAATCAGGGGTTAAAAGCGTGCACTGTGAAAGCCATTTTAAATGCATGTCATTCCTGGCAAAATGTCGCCAATGTTGCCAATGCCGACGGCTTTGCTCAGCTGGCCATTTATGCGATCTGTTTATTTATTATGGAGTCCATCCAAATCCCGTTCCCCTCTCCATATACCTATATATATATATATTATATATATCTATAGTTGAAGGCAATCGCAATCGCGGCTCAAACTGATACTCGGCTCAAAGTGTGCGTCGTCTCTTATCCGATCCATTATATTGATGGATTTATAGGCATGAAGGGTTCTTGGGGTTCTTGTTTTGTTCAAGATTTTATGCCTTTTATTTGCTTGCGAGCTGCTTTTATTTATTCTTTTTTTTTTTGTATATTTCTCTTCTTAGTTCGGTCTTCTTTTTTATATATGTATGTAAAATAAGTTGAGTTTTAAAGATATTCTGGTCTGCGAATGAGCTCCGTTTTAATGCTGAGCTAAGAGGATCAGGGGATCTCAGTTGAACTGTATTTCACAGTTTAAGCGAGCTTTGAGGGACAAGAAATTTAATTGGAAGTTCTTTTTAATCACTTTTTTACCATAGCAAAATATTTATTAAGAAAACGTTTGCCATTTTCCCTTTCCAGTTTCAATAATCAATCGTGTTAAAAAAATCGATTAAATATCCCGATTATTCACATCTTGGGTTTAGTTAAGTTAGTAAAGAAAACTCATTTCATGTGTGATACCAATATCTCAATAATTCACAGTTGTTATAAAAACTAGAATTTTGCCAGAACAATACATTTGCATTCGTTTTCAGCAGAAAATATTAAAAAAAATAAATAGATGTATTTAATCCGAGCTGAAGATTTGCATCTTAATATGTTCGCAGATATTTATTTGTTTATTATTTATATTTTGGCTATTCATATAAGTATATTTATAAATATTATTTACGATCTTTCTCGACTATTTTCTGGGGTTTTTAGCTGTTCATTTACATTTTTACCTTAATAACAGAACTTCAATGAAGCCACTGCAACTGGTTTATTTTTTCATTTTAGGCAGAAAAATTTAGATTTTAGTTTTAGACTAATAATGAAATTATTTACAAAATGTAGACTTGTCAAAAGAATGACATATAAAAGAAAGATAAAGCCAAAAAAATAGTTTGTGATACACTTTAAATTTCACTTGCCGTTTAATTGTATATTTGGCCCAAATTGACTGCCGCCAAGACTCTTCTGGCCTGGCCAATGCGCATATATACAAATTAACATTATTTATGTATCTGTATTTGTTTTGAATCCTCTCTTTCACTCACTCTTGCGGGGTCTCTGGTGCTGATTCGCTGTCTCGCTCCCATTTGAGGCAATAGAAAGTTGTTAATATTTTGGGCTGAAAATGATGGCCAGCAAGGGGCATATCGGGCACAAAGTTACGTAAACACAAACAATCCTTTTGTGCCTACCAACAATGTAGACTCACCCCGGGAGCACAGCAGCCCTTCATGCCGGCTTCCTAATACCAATCCCAATTCCAATTCCCATCCCGATGCCACCCTCAATGCGCTGCTCTAATTTCATTGTTCACGGTCTCTTCGTCCTTTGTCTGAGTTTTGAATACGCCGAGTTTCATATTTGTGTATATAAGCAAAAAAAAAAAAACACACGAAAGGGTTCGCCCAAGCGTCGCATCCATAAATCAGTTGGCCATCGACATCGGCATCGGCATCGCAATATGCGTAAATGCAATAAAATCATAAAACGAATTTTGTATGCCAAGACGGATGGTGGCGGCGGCGAAGGCGGAGGCGGGGAGGGCTGCAAAAGGAATGCTAAATGGAAAATTTGAATCTCGCCTCAAACACCAGGAGCAGCTACAGACACACAGTGGCTGTGTGTGCACAAAGATTTCAGGCTCTGCGGATGGCTGCCTTTTATGGCCCGTCGCGTTAACTGGACGCAAATAGAGCTCGACAGGAGATATGACTTGAGCCCGAAACGGAAACGGGAATTGGGAATCGGGAGCTAAACAGAGCTGAGCTGAGCAGGTTCGACTTCAACTCGAGTTCCTTGACAATTTGGCTGTTACGCATTTCGATTTACATGTACATATTTTGATTTGGTACGCGTGCAGGTCATGTCATGCTCTTCCTTAAGTGGACCCACTCCGTGCATCTGTCAGATACACTCAGCAAAAAGATACATTTGAAAACTAAAAGATTGTTCTTGTAAGAAAATAAATGTTTTACAAATTAGAAAGACTTTCGCTAAATCAAGCAATCTCAAAAATATTGTGTTGTTAACTTATTTATTAAATATAAATTTTGAGAAATACATTTCTGAAAAGTTGATATAGAAAACCTTCATTTGTAGACAAAAATGTTTTATAAAATGCTGAAACAAATAATGAAATTTACTGTCTTTGCTTTAATATTATAGCTAAGAAGATATTTGCTGTGAAATACCTCAAATTAAATTATTTGAAATAATAAATTAATTCTAAAATATATCCGAATGTGTGTAATCCTAAAATCTTAATGCTATTTACAAATTTTAGTAAAAATATTTATTTTGAGTTGCTTGATAATTTAAAGTTTTTTTTTTTTGTAAACAGTAGAAAAGTCTAATCTGAAATTAAGAAAGAAAAAACTAATTGTTTTTGGGCACATATTTTATGAAAAATGTGTCTTTTTTTTGCTGAGTGTAAAAGCTGACCGTATAGGCCAGGCCAGCGCAACTGTCAGATACAGATGCAGTTACAGATAAAAAAAAAATACAAACCCAGATACAGAGTTGCCCTATCTTTGGGCAGCAGCAGCGGCACACTCGTAAAATGGTCTTTACTTTTCAGCCAGTCAAGCACCTCCACATGCCCCAACGCCTCCTCCCTGCTCATGGACGCCTAATGGATGCTGGCATCGAACATTGAGCATTGGACATTGGACATTGGAACATAGTCGCCATGTCTCTTTGGGCACATCTGTTAGATGCATATGTAAATTTAACGTATGCAAATGAGCATTAGTCGCTGTTGTCTTCCACCTCGGCCTCCTCCCCTGCTCGCCATTCCCTGTGGAGAACTCGTTGCGGCCCGCAGCGCATTCCAAGTGCCCTATAAAAGTGTCACATTTTATATGCTTGGGAGTAGGCCTCAATGCTGGCGATGCCAGGCCCCTGATTAGGCCTTATAGTCATAGGAGTCAACTAATGAGCATTTTGATAGCCAAATGAAACGCAGTTTTCGAGAGGTGGCAGCACACCGTGCCCCACCTCATCCACGTGCTCACAGTTATGCTGCTGTCTGCCCCAATCGGCATGTGAAAAATACATTTGTGATTTTAAAAATTATTTTTAAATGCAATAAAATTGCTGGTTTTGAATCGGAAGGTGAACAAACTGCTGCAAAATCGTTTTCTTTCTTTTTTTTTCTTTCTTTTTGTTGTGTCAGCAAATACACAATGAAATTCCTCTGGAGAAAAATGCGTTTTATTCGAGAATTTGCATTGGGATTACAAATTTTGTTTATTTATACAGTATTATAAACAGAGCATCGCATTATTTACAAATAACGATTTTTATATTTGACACCCGACAAGTGTTTACCAATTCTCGAATCTATTAAAATATATTTTAATTTGTGAATTTGTATCCAAATTTTAATATTTATGGTTGTTTATCTGTAATTATGTGTGGGGTAATCAAAAATACTTGGCACGGGTTCTTCTCCAATCGAAAATATAATAAATGATCTTTATACAAATATTTATATATATATTTGAATATCTATCTAAAACCCTGTGTAGAGTATTACAAAGTCAAGCTCCCCTATGAATTCTGGAACTATTTATTTAGTTCACTTATTATTCAAGCTAATAAAAAAAAACCGGTGTCAATTTAAAGTGTGAATATTAGAATCAGTTCGCAACTGGCTCAATTTTTAATTGGTTGATTTAAATAACTTGTTGTATTAACGTGAAAACTAATTCACAACATGTATATTTTAGATTATTAACTTTGATACTAACTTTAATAAATTATATATAGTGAATAATAAATAAATTATGATAAATTAAAAATAAGCAGTCTACATTTTTACATTAATATTTTTTTTTACTAATATATTTTGTGTTTATGTCTTTATTTTAAATATTGACTAAAGTCATTTCATGAATTGCTTGTGGCAGTGTTTAAAAAAAAGTTAGAACGGTCAGCTAGGAATTTTATGGCATACAAATAGTCAGAATTGCAAATTTATTTATTATTTTATTTTTATTTAAATATTTTATAGTATATTTGACAGCCCTCTTTTATTTATGTGCAGCAATATTTATACAAAGGGAAACAATTTTAGGCGAATGTACAAACATATTTTTGGCATGTAGTGATTTTTTAAACTGGACTTCTGTGCAATAAAATGATTTCATGAATTCAGCTAAAACTATTAAAAAGTTTTTGCTGGACGAAAATGTTTGTGTTATCAAACTTTATTCCATAGAATATATATATATATAAAAATGTTAAAATCCAAGTAAACTAAATAAAATTTTAATTTCTATTTGTCATTTGGATTAGACTTCAAATAAATTAAAACTTCTTTGCTAAACCTCCTGAAAGATTTGAAGACACTTTGTGAAAGTTGTTTGCCATCCATTTCATCATTTTCTAATTTATAATAATTTTATAAAATTTGGCAAGTTTGACTTATTTAATAGTTTAAGAAATAGGAATACTTTCATCTTAATAACCATTAAGTATTTTATTTAATTTTAAATAGCTCTCTTGGTCATATTAGATTAAATAGCGTAATAGAAATAGAAATAGCACAGATGAAAAATATTAATATTTAATCTGATCTGGCATTTAAGCTAAATTTTAAATAAAAATAAACATAATAAATAAATATAAATAAGTAAATTAAACAATGCATTTGAAAGACTCTGAATACTTTTAATTTCTCTTTTTTGGCACTACTTTTGCACAATTTAAAGTATGTATATAATATATATGATATTCAGAAATTGTAAATGCAGAACTGAATGAAAACAGGGTTCTCCGATCGGTGTCGCTGAGTCCTTCTGCCTGCGTCTCTGCCGCTGTGCGCAATAAATCCAGAAACCATAATCGGGATTTATGGATGTTGTTTTTTTTTTTTGCTGGTGTTGCTATTGTTTTTGTTGTTGTTCACAATGTTCATGATGTTGTTGTTGAGCTGGTGTCGGTGTTGTTTCAAACATTTTTATGATGTCTCTGCAGCATTTATGAGCGCTTTACGCAGGGGAGGAGCGGCGGGGTCGGTGCGAGTTGTTCGATATAGAACAGCCACCGATACGCCGTGACGGCCATTAAATCTGAATAATTTGCAACAGGTGATAATTGTTTTATAATAAGCACCGAGCCTATGTATGTGTGTGTGTGAGTGCGTTAAGTATGTGTGTGTTGAGTGTGTGTGTGTGCGATGAACGAGTGTATTTATGAGTGTCGGACCGAATCGCACTGAATTGAGCATTAGAATAAGTTCGCTACTGGCTTAAAGAGCCTCGTTTAATAAATAGTAAAAAACAATATTTAAAGAAAAAATGTACACATCGAATTACAATTAAAATACGATTAATTTTAAATGGGCGAACATTTAAAATAAATAGATAAACATATACCAATTTCGTAATTCGAATAACTAAAACGGGCTTATTCGAATTCGAATAAATTGTATGCATATTATAGCTATTAGAATGGTTGATTTAAGATAATATTTACGACAAAAATAGGCTTAAAATAAACACTTGATGGCAAATTAAACTAACGCTTTAAGTGATTGACTGAATGAATGATGTGTGTAGCGAATACTAGTAAATTGTACGCATATTATGGATATTCGAATATTAAAAAATGCCAACAGCAATGATTGCGCTGTCACTTTGAGTGATTGACTGATGAGTGATTGGTGTGTCGTCATGCAAAATAGTAAACAAGCCAGGAAATTAAATATTTGGCTTCTTTTTATGATTTGTTGTGATTTTTGCAATTGACATTTTTACGAGGGCGCTACCTGTCTTGGCGTACGGAAGCCGACGCGGCTCATTTATATGCAATATTAGTGGAGATTTTATTGTCTTCGAAATTAATTGACTATTGTTAATAGTTTTCGCCTCTCGTTAGCTGCGCGATTATTGTTTTTTTTTTTTGTTTTCATGGCTCACGTAATAAACGCGAGCAGCACCACCCCGCTTACACGGCTTTGTCACACTGACTTGGCCCATAAACAAGCAGCAACAACAACAAATAATAACGGGAAGTAGGGCGGGTGTTACTATCATGGGCCTGGCCCATAATTCATTCGCTCAAACACTTGAATGCCCTCCTCAGCTGGCCCTGGCACTCGTAAAAGCGGGCGAGCGAGAAAAAGAGTTTTACAATCGTTTAAAAACTCGTCAAAAAATTAGGCCTTAAAATATTGTATGACTCTGCTTTTCTGCTCTTCTGCTCTTTTCGCCGACATGCTTGCATCAATAGACACCAACCACATGCAGATCAGAATTCACACCCACACAAATACACCCACGTCCAATACTCCCGCCGCATTGCTGCCTCATTCAGTGTCTGTGTTCGCTTTTATGGGCCTACAAAATATTTTTATATTAGCAATAATTTCACTAGACACACGAATGATGGGTGGGTGTGGGTGTGTTTGTGTTCGTGGTGGAGCAGCGGCGAAGGGGGGAACTCTTAATATGCACAAACAAGGCTAACAAAAAGTGACTTTGATTTGTTGTACAATATTTTAAGCGTCATTTGCGTTGATTTGTTTTGCTTTGACATTTTATTGTATATTTCTGATTCATCGCCGTAAACAACAACAACAATGGAAATTTGTGTGCCCAAATTTTTCGAATAGTGCTTGTGAATTCCTTACACTTGTTTTAAATTTGGATTTTCATAATTTTTTTTGTTTTTTGCCAGCTCAATGGTTTTTTTCTTTTACCTTTAGTTCAAGTGGGCAGATCCATGTTGTTGCTGCTGCGTCAGCCATTGGTCTTGCATCTCGCTCTTCCCTATGGCCCGCCGGCGATCTGTACTGATCGTCGGCTCGCTCTTACGAATGTAAGCAGTAAAAGCAGAGCAGACAAGCAACACTGCATGCTGCTCTCTGTGTGCGTGTGTGTTTGTGTGTGTGTCTGTTGCCGTCGCTGTGGTGAGTTTTGCTGACTGTGTTGAGTATTTATCCGCGACAGCAACAGAAACGCAGCCATTGCATGATTTTCATACTCTGTTTACAAAACTACATATATCTTGAGTATATCTGGTGAATATCTGTTCTTCGAATGCATTGAGATCAAATTTGAGTATTTCATTTCTCCTATTATGCTTAGTTTCTGTTTACAGCATAAATTACACCAAATTATTACAAAATCTACAAAAAAAAAAGCCATTGACGGAAAGTGTTTCGCATTACAAATATTCTGATACTGTCTACTCATTAAAATTTGTTGCATATCATTCATTTTTATAGTTGAAGAGCTACCTTCATGTAATAATTGTATTTTATACATTTCCGCTTCTCCATTTGTCCATAATTATAAATATATTATTTATGTATAGGGTGGTAGAACTTATATCTTTGGGAGACCCAGCTTAACGACAAGTAAACAAAATAATCATAAAATAAAAATAATTTGATTTTGTTTCAACAGAAGCTACATGGTAAAACATATCATTCCCAATAGATACTTATTATGAGCATGTTATGAATTATTTTTAACTATATGTAACTTAATAAAAAAAACATTAAATTATTTAGTGTATTACGTTTTTAAAAGTTAACTTCTTAATTTAAATCATATCATCCTTTTTAAGGGCATAATGCGTAAATAATTTAAATACATTTATTTAATTTAATAAGAATTCTAAACTGATTGGGTTAATTCATTTTAGCCGTATAAAGGAGAATAATTATTATAATATTAATATTTATTCAAATTATCGAAATAAGATTAAATCCAGTCCGTGGTTTTGGCATATAAATCAACCACGTTAGTTGAAATGCTTTAACCCTTTTTTTAATGTGCTTCAAAAAGACTCCATCTTCATCTCCGCCTCCAACTGAGTCACAGCAGAGGCTAAGTCGAGGTGCGGTTTTAATGACGACGTTGCGCTTTATTCGCTTTACTTGCTGAATGCATCTTGGTTTTGGCGTCGACTTAATCGTCGCACAATTAAATTTATTTGCTCAGCATGACATTTGAGCACTTTGAGTAAAACGAAATAATTAAATTAATATTAACAATTAAATAATTAAAATTTAAGTTAAGTAAGCGCGTCCAAGTAGAAACATTTTTGCCAAAAATATTCAGCTTAACTTTAAAGTCGAATGTCAGCTTAACCTCTGCACACACATCTCCATATATGTATGTATCTATATATATTTAAACGAATATATATATATAAAGTATGTATATATAACAAGTCAGGGTTAGTCGGCAATCACGGCATTAAATCATCTCTGTTGGTGTGAAGCAAACTTTTCAACTATTTTTTCAAGCATCTTCTTTTTGTATTTGTTGGCTGAAATCTTGCGCAGCTTTCGAAATGTCGGTCGCAAAACACACATACACACACACACACACAAACGCAAACGCAAACACACACTGGGGATGCACATGTGGGTCTGAAGTCGAGGTCGCATCTATATATATTTATATGTACATATATATTTATGCATGAATGCATGTATGTGTGTGTGTGTGCGTATGTATGCGTGGTAAGCAACTCGTACCGCTCTCTACCTACTCCTCCCAACTCCCCGCCGCACCGCAAAAAGTTAATGGGCCGTGCATGTTTTTCCCTCAGCCGTGGCGCTTAACATTATTTATGATGGATGGAAAATTACTATTTTTCTCTCTCTTTCTCACTCTCTTTCTGTCTTCGCTGCAACTTCCTTTCCATTGCATTTAGATGGGGGGGTGGGGTATGTCTTTGTTCATTCTGCTGGCTTTGTTACAGTTTACAGTTACAGTTACAGTTGCATATTTCAAATGTTTTCACAAGTTTTTGTTATTGTTATTATTCGTATTACACGCCAGTGTCAATTCCCAAACTCCCCGGCTCCCCGGCCAGCTGTCTCCTCTCTCTCTCTTAATCTTTTTGTAATTCAGTCAGCCATAAATTTTGACATCTCAATTCGCCATTTTTGGTGATAGTTGCAGCTCTGTTTGTCTAATTTTCCAATTACCATTAATTCAGCTGTCGCTGCTGGCAGTGACATGACTTTCCGCTTATCTTGGGGCTTAATTGACAACTGCTGATGTGAAGGGGACCACTTGCAGCGCCCTCAGCTCTAATTTAGTTGTGGTGGTTGTTAATCGATCGACATAATGGAATATTTCAATTTGTTGAATGGAGAGCAGAAGATATTTAGCCACAACCCCATTAGTGAGAATAAGGAACTATGTCTTTGTGACTATTTAAATTCGAAATATAAAAATCGTCTATTTTGATGTATACCGATTTTTGCAGTCAAACTCATGTATAATTAAGACTCTCAGCAAATAACTTAATAAACTGAATAGTTTTAATGGAGTCCTCCAAAATATTAATATTAACTTACCTTAATTAACTGCCATATAAACGACCAGCCCAAATATACATTTTATATTTTTTTTTTAGCAAATTCATATATTTTGTGAGCAGTTTAGGTGGTTATTGGCATTGATTTAGTTGTCATTAAAACTAAAATCGTTTTAGCTAATGCACATTTATATATATATTTAATATATTTGATAACCTTATGTTCAGATAAGTTTTCCATCTTATTATTTACTATCCCATTACTGCATGAACGACGTGACTTTTTCACATGCAAAAAAAAACACGCGTTATTAAAAAGTAAATTAATTTGTTTGAATAATATTAGATAATCTTTACATAAACAAAATCAATACAATTAAGCAAAGATACTAAACACGTAGGAATTTGAGATTTTTGGGAAAGTCTCGTTGGGAATTCTGTCATCGGTAGCTTTTTTGCTTGCTGTTATCTTCAAATTTCTTCAAACAGACAAAATGTATCTATAAAAGTAAAACTTTTTTTTAAAGAAAATATCAAGATGAATCTTTTTCAATCTAAATTTATTTAAGAAAGATAATTAAAAATATTAAAACAGGAATCAATATAGTTATACGAATTAGTTATGAATTTGGTACGCTTTTCAGCTTCTTAATTAATTTCAAAATCGATTTTATCTGATGGAATAGAAAAATAAATGATTCGTAAGAAATTGCAGCCATAGTTGAATTCAATACTTAAGTATTTTAAAATCAAACATTTCTAAGCTTAGCCAAATTTAATTAGTTAAAATACTTGTGGTTTTTCAGTTAGCCAACTTTTTAAGTATGAAAACTGCCGTAGACTTAACCACGACGGGTTCGTGCATTTGGATGTTGACTGCCAACTCCTATTTGGGGCTGAGGCTGAGGCTGGCCAACTTTAATTAAAGCTGGCCTGGGAGGGGCATATGGGTCGACTGCTTACGGCTGTGTGTGTATGTGTGTGTAAGTGTGTATCATGTACATCGTGTGTGTGTGGCTGCTTTCTGTTTTGCTGTTTCTTTAATAAAAATAATTACTCGCATATTTTTTTGTCTTGCTTCTTCTGTTTTTTTTCTTTCTTTTTTCGGTTGCTTTGTTTGTTGCTGAAAGCCGCGAATATGAAGCGTTTTATGACCGCGTTTCGTTTCGTTTTGTGTTTTGTACATTTACCCGGCAACCGCACTTGCCACTCCCCCCACCTCACCCCCCAGCTGATTGCTGACGGCCATTTTTAGAGTGGCAGCGCTTTTCCCACTGGCCAGCGACCAGTGTCCGACGGTCAGCCAGCGCTCGTTTCGCCAGTTTGACCGCCAGATTGCAATCTAAATGTGGCTTTTTTTACTCCTGTTTCTTTTTTTTTTTTTTGCTTTCCAGCGTTTTTATAAATTTTTTTGCAACTGCGGCAACTTTCAATTTATGAAACACGCTCCTTACATTCAACTGCTGCCCTCATGCGAGTGTAAGCAACGCTTCCAAGGGGTTGAGTCTGGAAGAGTTGTGTTTTCTGGACTCCACTGGACTCGACTCGCTTCGACTTGCTTACTTGCATGAGAGAACAAAGCAGCCGCAATCTGTTAGCCAACTAGCCAAGTAGCAAGTTAGCCTGTTAGCCTCAAGGACGCACTCTGTGTGTTGTTGGCCAGGGGGGAGGCGTGGCAATTGATGTGCGCACCACTGATCAGCTTATAAGTGTGTGTGTATGTGTGTGTGTGTGTGTGTATGTGAACACTCATGGCCAGCAGCAGTAGCAAAAGCATTAGCAAATAGCAAAAATGATTCGCTGCCGCGCTTGCTTCCTCTTTAAACCCCCTCTTTATCCCCTCTCTGAAGTCCCCCTTTCGTTGGCCAATTACTCGCAACACTTTGGCAAGATTTTTTCTAAGCATTATTTTTTTTCTGCTTGCTGTTAATTGCACAGGTTGTGGTTGCGGCTGCTGCTGCTGATGATGGGGTTTTAATTGCGTTTTCCAGGTTTTTAATTAAAGCTTAACTTGATTTTCAGTTAAGTTGCAATTTGAGAGTTGCTTTTTTTTTTAATTTTTGCTTTGCACTTGACGCCGAAACAGGTTTGATTGGCAACAGCGCCGCGTTTGTCAGACCAAAACTGGTTTTGCTGCCAACAAATATCAAATAGGGATGCCAACTACAACCACAACTACAACTGCAACTACACCAAAAAAAAATTGCGAATTTTTAATGGCCGCCGCTAAAGATTTATGTTAGCTCCGCACACAAAATCGCCAAAATAGAATAACAACACTAATTTCAATTCAGCTTGAAACTGTGGACAATTTGATAAGTGTCATTCCCTTGAATTTTTAAAATATATATTCAATAGAAGCATGTTATATTTATACATAGCTATAAAAAAATCTTGGATTTCCCTAGAAAAAGGCCAAAGTTTGTGCAACCTATGCACCTGCGCTGTCTGGTGGGTTTTTATGGGTATAATGAGATTTATGGAAGCAAATTTGTGTTCATATAATTGTATATATATATATATATATATTAGCACATCATATCTCGTTCTTAGAAATTCGATTATGGAAAGCTTTAATGTTGTGTTTTTCTGTGTCGACATTATATTCATATTTATTTAATGTCGACACAGAAAAATATAACATTTTCAAAATTAACGAATTAATATTAAATTTATATTTAATGACTTTAATTTTAATAGTGTAAAATCAAATATTAACATTAGAAGAAGAAAATTATTGTGATACAAAATAATTTCATAACTAAACTAAACCATTTTTTAACAAGCTTTTTATAATTTTGTTATTATTTTTTTTATAATACAGTAAAAAAATTGTTAACCCACTTTTTATATGTTTTTGACAGCAGCTATAAATATTATAGGATTCTGCATTATTTAGCTGATAAAGTGACATTTATTGTTAGTGATATTATTTATATGGTGTGAAAATTCTAAAGTAGATAATTATATACTTCATATATTTGTTTGCTATAGGGTATTTTTTGTTAACATTTTTAGTTGTCTATTTACGACGCAGAATGGCGGCATTTCTAAAAAAAACGTTTTTTTATAAAAAAAAAACTTGCTTTGTGACATTTTGAGAGAGACGGCTGTAAGAGAGGGGAGTGTTGAAGGAGGTGCTGAGGGCGGGAGCAACATGGCGTGGCCAGCCATCCGCAAAGTCTGCCAAGGCATGCGAAGTTGTTCGCGTTCTCGATCTTTTCCGGAGGGGCCAACTATATACATATATATAAGGCAAGAAAAAGAATACAATTTTACACACATATACAAATACAAATATATATATGCATATATATATATATATATATATGTAGCTATATTTATGTTTGAGTAGCCGCACACAAAGGGAAAAAGGCAGAGAAAAAAAGAAGAAATACCCAAAAAGAGCGCACATGTCAAGAATGTTTTAATTAAAATATAATAAAATGGAGTAAATTTATATATGCATAAGTATATATATTTTTACATCCATATATATCCATATATATTTATATATATTTTGTGAACTTTGTCGGCGAGCTTTAAGTTAAGATGAGCCGCATTTGGCTGCCATTTCCATTTCCATTTGCTGCCCGCTGCCCGCTTCGAATATTGCGAGATCGGCCGCTCTTATTTGAATATGTACACTTGTTCGCGGTCAGCTCGCCCCAGCCTCAGCATCAGTCTTCGTTCCAGCTGTCCACCGCCCCCCTTTGGTCGACGTCTTTTCGGCGCGGCAATAAAAACCAAAATAATACTATGTAAAAATGTTTTGTGTCTGCTGCTTTGCTGTTTGCTGCCCTATCCCTCGCCCATTCGCCCCATTGCCCCTCCACCCATGGGCGAAGATCAGTGTGCAAGCAGAGTTGACGTGAGAGCTGCTGATGAGCCCGAGCTCGCTCGCTGCTTTGAGGTTCGGCGACGACGCTCGAGTCACTCGCTCGCGAAGCATTCGCATTCGTTCGCATTCGGTTCGGCAGTTTTTTTTCGTTCGGTTTTCGTTTCAGTTCAGTTCAGTTTTTTGTCTAAACAAACAAAATATTGAATTTAATTTTTTAGTGTTAGTTGCTCTCTAACAATTTCGGAGTCGTTATCTCGCATGCGCGTCGCTGATTTGTCTGTTTTTCCTCGTGTCTCCTCCGTCTTCGTTTGGCCCACGCCTTGCTGCACTATATATGCGTGTGTGTGTGCGTGTGCGTGTGTGGTCGCGCGAGTGTGTGCCTGTGTGCGTTGATCCCTATTCCCGAATCCAATTTCGATACCAATCGATGACGACGGCGAGCGCGCTTCGATTGTGAACGAGTGCCAGAAGAGAGGCACATTTAAATTATGGTGTACAATTTAATGCCAATAGACGAAGTTATTATCGCTAATGGTCATAAAAATCAAAGTATTTCAATTAATATGTATTTTGTTGCCTAAAGTTCATCATACACAACAATGCAGCAATATTAAATGAGACAACTACTTCCCCATAAGAAAAAAAAATATATACATATAAAATAATTTACGACTCTGAAATTCGTTTTGGTGTGTTTTGATTTCAATTTAACGATTGCCGCAATCTTAATAAACATTTCGTTGCCAGCTCATAATTTGTATTGATATGTATAAATTATCTATCAGCGTTATCAACTCCTCCTCGTTTCGGTGAGTGTAGCTCAAACATTTGCCCCAAACATTTATTCTAAATAGACATTAAATTTAATTTAATTATGGTTATGCAACGGCATTTGAGGTTAGCTCAGGTCCAAACTATTTGACAGTATTTACAATAATCCTGTTATAGACTTTGAATGGATGGATGACTTTTTATTAATCATTTTGAGTGTCTTTTTTTAATGATTTTTAATTATTTATTTGGTTTGATTTATGTTTTAATATTTTGAATATTTAAAATTTTGATGTTATTTTCGCCCATTCCATTCCATTTCTTAAAAACTTGATTTAATGATACAAATTATTTTGTTTATGTTTTAATTCTTTCGATTTTTTTGTATTTGAATAGAGTGTTATTTTCGCATAATAATTATTTGGTTAGTTGATTATTATTTTAGAACTTCGGATTGGTTTTAAAACATTAATTTGCTACCATTAATTATTTGATTTATCTGATACCCCAAAATAAATCATTTTATCGTATTATACACAAAAATTATTCTCTCCTAATTCCTTGACTATTCTCTTATTTTTGCAGTTAATCAAAAATAAAAAAAACACATTCAATCAGAAGCTCAACTAAAAATTATTTCGGTAAGTTTATCTAAATCCATTAAATTTAATAATTTTTCGTGAGATTAAAATAACATATATAATTGATCACTGAACTCTGCATATGAAAAACGTGTGGCATGAACTTGGCAAGTGCAACAGTAGAGCCACACTCCACTTTTAGCCGGGATATTGTTTTAACTTGGCCCAAGCCGCATTGCTCGAATTACCTTTTTGATTTTATGGCCAAAACAATTCGATTGCAGCAGTGTCGAGGGAACATTATTGTAACATAAAGTGGCCATGCTTGATGCTCTCTCAACTTGCCTCTCCCCCACCCATTCACCATGCCCCTGACTCGTTGTGTACAGGGCGTTAAAATGTCCAGCTGGAGGCGGGTCTGGCGGTATTAAAAATGGCTATAAATAAAGTCAAGTACGGCGAGTACATGATTTCCCTGTTAAGATGCCACGCAGGACGACGACTGAGGATTGAGGACGCGAGTGAGAATGACACTGGTGGGGCGTGGCAAGTGGGGCAGGGCAGTCCAGTCCAAGCGGGCCAATTGTGGTAAATCGGAAGTTAAAGACGGCAATAAAATGACGCAATAAAAATCTATGAATGACACATTAAATCAATTGCCAAAAATCACAAAATCTGTAGGAAAAAACGTATACGCGTTGCCCATGAGTGGATTTATTTGGTGAGGGGGGAGAGGGCGGTGCTTTTGCTTTTGCTGCGCTGCTTGGGTGGCACAGTCCAATCATTAATTCATTTCAAAACTTTAAGTGAATTTTTATGTCCGTGAGAAATTGGTCATCTGGGCTAATTGCCAATCGAGTCCGACCAAAACTGGGTTCAAAGGCCAGCCGGCGATGCCAGATGTCTATCAGGTGCATCCACATCCTTGGCAGCCGACGCTGCCACAGGATTAAGCGATGCATTTCAAAATCTTGACATTTACAACTATATTTTTTGTATTGTTTCTCATTGTTTCGGAAAGTTCTTCTGTTTTTTTTTTTAAATACCAACGAGGAACAACCTGCTTGAGGGCTTGTTGCTGGCTGGCTGGCTGGCTGGCTGGCTGGCTGGCTAACTGAAAATGTTTACGACTTTCGCCAGAACAAAGGGAAAATCGTGCGCAATAGTCAGAAACAAGAAAAGCAACCAAGTTCCACTTATGAAGCCATAAAAAAAAGAGAACATGCAGCCAAACAGCCAGTTTAGTTCTTTATCGCTCAGTTTTAATCGGGGGCAGGAATCGTCGTTGCCACTCCTGCTGCTGCTGCCAACGACGCAGCTGACGATCGGCAAATCAGCCCGTGGGCAGGACCCGACGAAAAAAAAAAACACTTACAAAAATTACCCTAGGTGAACCTGCTACAGCTGAGAGAGATTCCCGCTTTCACCTAAACACTTTTCAGGGTGCAGTTTTGCGGCCATTTTCAATTTTCTTTCTTCTGTTTTTTTTTTTTTTTTTTTCATTTTTGATGACTTTATATGGGTTTCTCCTTTGCCTTTCTCTGCCGGCTGCAACAGCAAGTGTAATGCACTGTCCGTCCCTCCAACTGTCCGTTTGTCTGTTTGCCTGCCTGAAGCATATATGTGTGTGTATGTGTGTGTGTGTGTGTGTGTGTATATATCAGATACAACACGAATTCGTTGCCTGGGTATAAAACTCGTAAAATATGTGCACGTCAACGCGCTTCGTGCTGTCTTTTGTGCAGCCATTATTAAATTTCTGATTGTGGCTTTCTACTCGCATCGTCTCCATCGGACCGACTGACAGACAGACAGACAGAGAGACACACCGACGGACAGACCGACTTCCGACGGACCGGTTCAACTTGTTATCTCGAGTCCGCCTCGTCGCTCAGCTGGATAATCGAACAGCCGCCGCACGCTCGGCTGTTGACTCGGTGCGGCACACTGGTTGCAAACACAAGAAAACTCCTTTCAAAAATAATAATTATTTGATACATTTTTAATTAACAAATTTAACAAGAACAATTCCTAGGAAATCATAACTTTTGGCTTAAAAATAAAACCAACTAGAAAGGTATTAATAAAACCCAAAAATATGTATGCTAACAAAAAAATAACTTTTTCATTCATTTTAAATTAACAAACTCAATTTAAATTCAGTTCTGAGTTTAACGAGCATTTGACTCAAATTAAGTTATTGATTTATTGCAAGCCAATTAATTTTCTGATGGATTCAATCAAATAATCAAATCACTACAATGAAATCAAATTGTGTATTAAAATTTTTGTACAAATTTGTTTATATAATTTGCAAATAATATAAATCATTGAAAAAGGATAAGAGTAAAATTATTATTGCTATTATTATTGGGTATTCAAGTCAAATGATTTTATACAAATTTGTTTATATAATTTGCAAATAATATAAATCATTGAAAACAGATAAGACTAAAATGATTATTATTATTATTATTAATATTGGTATTAATTATTAGGCAGGTAGCCACATCTTCGCATCATTGTAATTATTAAGTTTTTTTAATTCATATTTTTCTTACGCTATTATTCTCTAAAGTTTTCCAATTATCCAAATATATACAAATTTTTTACGCTTTTTTATTGTTAAAATAGAAAAGTACTGCGTAAATTAAGTCCGTTTAATATAATACTAAAACGATCAAAATAATAGAAGAGTATTCTTAATGCTCTTTCAATTTGCCTCACTGTACAGTGCCCCCTCCCAACCCCTCTCTGCATTCAACATTATCAACTTCGCATGCGCCCAAATGAAAATTAGCTTGAGGTCCTCACTTCTTACTCAGCTAAAATTCTACGAACTCGGGGGTATGCAACCATTGCCAAGCATATCACGTAGCGTGTTGCACATGCTCAAGCTGTTTACGGGGGGTAGGGGGGAAAAGAAAAAGGCAGCCAACAATAACAACAACAACAACAACCACATAGTAGCTACAGACAAGCGCAGGCACAATATTAAAATGTTAAATTTATAATTCAATTAATAATGACAACGTAAGAATCTCCAGTTCGATGTTAAATTCGATTCGAAGTCTGTCTTCAAGTGTACATATATATATAAATGTATATATATATATTTTTTTTCTTTTGTTATTTAACTAAAGGCCTTGCGCAAAATGGTTGCAAGCAAACGAAAAAAAAATCGAATGCATTTCGATTGTGAATCGTTTTATTTGAGTGCGCTCAGAAAAAAATGCGTTTTCCTTTGGCGTCATGTGTATTTAATATTAAGAAAGTTTATTTCTAAAAACCCAAGATTTTATATTCTTAATTTCAGAGTAGATTTTTCTTTATTTTAGAGATAATATGCCTAATTTCAATTGGTATTTTCAGACGTTTTTCATGCAATCGCAACTATAAAATTAGCTTTTTTGATCACATATTTAAACCTAAAATTTTTCATTTTAAAAAACAATTTTACGGCGACTCAAAATAGCGTTTTTATTCTTTCCTGGAAAGCATTTATAATTTTTATTTAATTTTTTTTTCTTAGAAATAATTTCTATTTTTAGAGTGATTTTAATTTTAGGACGATTTGAAATTCATTTCGATGTTTTTTGTGAGTGTAATATATATATATATATATAAAATCTATACACGAGACAGAGTGCCACGGGTGTGGCCAGTGTGGGGGCGAAGGGCGAAGGGTATGTCGAGGGCAACGGAAGCAGAGTAAATTGAGAACTCATTGAGCGAAGGCAACAAGGGATCGATATTATGGCAAAGGCGAATAGCTCGTTGAGAGTCCGTTCAGAGTCCCTGCCACTCCGCACCTACTCACCATTTGGGGTTGTGTTGTGCTCTGGATGTGTATCTATCTGTGTGTGTGTGTGTGTATGTGTATGTGTGTACAGCTGCGAAAAAAAAATAATTGCAAAAATAATCACAAGAAATGTGTAAAATGTTTTCTGCTTTTAATTTTGTAATTTTAGGCAATTTCTAAAAACTTTAATAAGTGGAACAAAATAAAAGTGATAAAGAAAAATATAATTTTATTATTATATTTAAGAAATGCGTTGTAAATTTAATTTTTCAGTTCAGTTTTGAAAGAATATAATTCGCCTTCGCTAAGCAGCCTTTTCCATTCCAATTCATTGGTTCTCTATAGAATTTGCCATCCAATATTGATTTTTCGTGCTTTCACGCTTCTTTGCCCTACAGTGATATCCATGATTTGAGTTTTATTTCAAACGTGATAATCAAAATGATATATATATTAAAAATCCCTATTTGAAATCAGGAAATAAATCGAGCTGAAATTTAATAAATCGCGCTCAAACTAAAACCTCCGCAGAAATTAAATTTTTACTAAATTTAAAAAAGTTTGGATTGTAAATAAGAGCTTTAGTAGTGATGCTATTTTTTTGTACGCCACTGTATGTGGAAGTGACAACGTCAGCAAAAGTATTTTGCCGTCGCCTGTTCGACGAACTCGGCAAACTGGATTCGATGGCTGCGACGGGGGTTGCTGGTGTTTGTTTTTTCGACTTGGCTGAGAAGTTTTAGCGGCCATTCCACATTCCCCCATTTTCTTTCATTTTCTCGCATTTTCCATTTTCTTTGAAATCTTTGAATGCTTTTGAGTTTGCTTATCGGGCTCCGGCTCCGTCTCCACTTTGCTTGTTTGGGGTTGCTCCAGTATCCAGCGGCGTTGGCGTCATCACAACTGATGCGGCTGGGGCGGGGACGGCGGCCGTCTTGCCGGGGGTTGACAATGGCCTCGCCGAAACTGAAATTAACCTTTAGGGAGACGGCCAAGGAGGGAGAGAGCAACGCCAGCTGTGGGGGAAGCTTCGTACGCTATTTGAATAAATATTTTGCTGACTTTGGCTGCTGTTTTAGCTGCTGGAGCAGGACGGCCATGTTGCTGACATGTGTATGTGTGTGTAAGTGTGTGTAAGTGTGTGTGTGGGTGTGGGTGTGGGTGTGGGTGTGTATCTTTCAAAGCTATTTTGCTGCGTAACTACTCTATGTGTAAATTATGCTTATGTAAATGAGCAAGTCGCTTTTGCACTGGGCTCTTTTAAAAAGGAAAATCAAGAGGAAAAGCAAAAGGAAAAGGCAACTCGCAAGTCGATTTCCCCCAAGGAACTGCTATGAGCAACAAAGTTTCCATCCCCTGCTGCGTGAGATAAGAATAAGAATGCCTTGGAAGTTGGGATTCAGATAACCAGCATAGAATAGAAGAGGAGTACAACAAAAAAAAAAGGAAAGTAAAATTGATGATTTCACTTATTTTGGCAAAATGAGTTTTATGTTCTTGCCCCCCCCATTCACCTTCCGGTCCAGCTTCAGCTCTAACTTTGTTTTTGTGCGGCTTTGTGAAGGCTTTAACAAAATAAAAAAATGCTCTCAGTTAATTGCAACTGCAACTTTAAGAATTTTAACTAGCTATTTATTTTATTATTCAAATCTAGTGATTTGCATGTGAATCTGATTGTAGCTACCGCAATATTCAAACCTGGAATTTGAGCTCACTTCAAGGCCAAACAAAATTTATTCAAGAAGCATTTCTTGATCAACGAGCTCTGTATTTGCCTCAGTGATCTGATGACAACACTAATCTGAAGCTGACGAGCTGCGGGATGGGATTTTCAAATTTTGAACAGGTGGCCAATTTATTGACCATAAAAGTGGAATTAACATCTTGTTGGTGAAGAGCAGAGCAATTAACACCTTTGACCACTCGCAATAAACAAAAAACAAAATAGAAGCAATCATTTCAAATGAAATGCTGAAAGCATTTTGAATTTATTTACCACTTATCTTAACTTATTTACAAGCTGATCATATTTTTTTTTTAGCTAGTTGTGCTTTAATATTTGAAATATGCTCATGCACTGAAAAATATTTTTTATTTACCACATCGCAAAGGTAGCACTCGTTGGCGAATTGCCAATAAATAAAAATAAGTCGCCATAAAACGAAGACAAATCGCAAGTTCAAGAGACCCCAAATATTTATGGGCTACCATTTGTCCAATTGGCCAGAGACAAAAAGACTCGCCGCGTGGAATTTGAATTTTTTGCGACAGGAGAAGCGAATCAAACCGACCCGATTTGACTGCAAATGTGTCAATTTTAATGGCCGCAACTGTTGTACCCGCCACGGCCAGCCTCCAACCCCCCTCTGCCATCATCAAACGTGTGCCATATAATGAAATATTTTATATGGCCGAAGGTCGTTCGAAATCACTGAGAAAGATGAATGACTCGCATGATAGTTGCACGCGTTTTGAAAAGACACACATTCACACAGAATGTATAGATCAATGTAGACCAATGAAAATTAAAACAATCTTTTTATTAAGCAATAATAAGAAATAATGAATTTGACAAATTCTCTTCATATTTTTTGAGCCACAGCTAACTCACCTTATTATTCAGCAGGAATATTTCTAAAAAAAAAAAAACAGTGTTTTTCTATGTTGATCTGCAGGGTAAATTTTTTTTCTTATTTATAAAAATTATCCAAGGCTGAGGACAACTTAAGGACAACAAGTCACAAATTCTCAGTATTAGTTTTTTCTGAATTTAAAAATATTTATATTTATATTTCTTATGAATTTCTTAGAGAAACAAATATTTCTACAATATAAAAATATAAATAAATATATATAAAAAACACTAAATCCGCTTGTAGAATTTTTTCTGCTTTTATCTGTAAATTATTTGTAAAAAAGAGGAAATACTTTAGGGCGTTTTCGAAAATAGAGTTGCCTCTTAAAATCTGCTCAAAATGTTGACTGCATTCAGAACACAATCAATTCTGAATACTCGCGAGTTTCTCCAAATTAAAGGGTTGTTTATTGTTTATATTGTTTATTTATATATATAGTAAAAATAAAAAAAATTACCTTCTGCCTGCCACTCAGTCGGAGAGTTTGCTGTCAAACGCCGTCATTCTGGGTCACCCTGCATGTCGGTTTGTTTGTCGTAAAACGCTTTGCTGGCAATAAAAGCAGTAAACTAGCTAGATTTATTGTACTAAAATATTGTTTAAGTACACAGTAAACAAGAGCAACAGCACAGCAACGACAATAGCAACAACAACAACAGCAACAACAACAACATCAAGAGACAAACAAACACGGACCTCGAATTCTCTCAGGTGCTTCGCCTTGGTTTCTAATTGCCCAATTGGCGCAAAACTGTCCAGCATAAAATAATCATTAACAACTTTTACTGCAACACATCATAAAGCATCTGCTATCAACATTTATATATATACGTTTATTAGACGATTAATACAAATTATGATGGGGATTTCCCTATGTAAATTTATTCACTGGTTTTTTACCTAGCACTGTTCAAATAAACATGAATATTTATATTAAAAAATAACCCACTATTAATATATGTAATTACTTTCTTAACACACTATTCTGATTAAGCTTAAAGCTGTTAATTATAATTTTTAAATAGTTTTACTCATTAAAATTGTTGCTAATAATTGTGAAATATTCCCAAAATATCTTAGTCACTTTTTTCTTATATATTAAGACTATAATCTCTAAATCCCTTGCACTCTAATCATATTCAATATTCTCTCGGGTCTACTAAATAATATAAAAATCACGTATACCAGAAATATTTAATTTTAAATCCGCCAGTTTTTAAGATGCCAAAATTTGGATTCAAACACATTTGTGAATATCCAATAAATAACATTCTTTGTTCAATCTTTTTGTTTATAATTTTACTTATTTTTATAGAAATCATATATACCAGAAATATTTAATTTTAAATCCGCCTTTTTTTAAAATAAGGATATTTATGGATATTCAATAAGTAATATTCATTATTTAAACTTTTTGCTTATAATTTTACTTAATAACAAATTGTGGAAAATTCTCAGAATTTTTTTTTTTTTTTTCTTTAAGACTCTGAACTCTCTAGCTTCCTAGGCACAATTTTCTCGGTTCTACAAAATAATATACAAATCAGATATATCAAAAATCTTTAGTTTTGCTTTCATTGTCAATGATTCATGTACAGTACACACAAATCTCTGACTATTTGTCGAATTGTGTACTACATACATGAAAACTATTGAGAACTGAACTGAATTGACACAACTACAAAAAGAAGAGGGAAAATACAAAAATAAGTGAATGGCTCCGAGGGGCAGTTGCCATGTTAAGGCTGCCTGTCAAATGGAGAAAGATGGGCAACTGAGTTGCAGCAACACATGCTCGAGATATGTATGTATGTGGAAGATGCCTCCACAGCTCTTTTCTCTTCTCAAAATGTCTCGTATCAGACATCTTCAGGCTGTCATGTTAGTGGACGATGTGCCATATTTCTCTCAATTTTCATCATCTGCCATCCCTTTGGAGGCATTAGTGTGTTTTCTCTTTGTTCTTGATATGGACTGCTTTTACACACACGTGTGTGTGTAGATTGTGTAGATGTGTAGGTATATGCTCGAGGCATAGCTATCTTTTTTCTTTTGAAAACCAATTGCCCAGACCCGGTTTGAACATGTTTTGATTTTTATAAAAGAAAAAAAAAAGAAAGAAAAAAGAAACAGGAATGTTAAAACTAGTCAAAAACTTGTTCGATGACTTCGAGACTGCATTGCTTTCGGTATGTTTTTGGCTCCGTCTTCCACTTTGATACTCCAAAGTCAACTCAACTTGTGTCGCTGTCTTTGGAAACTGGAAAAACAACAAGATTTTTCATCCACAACGATGATGATGATGATGACGATTTGAGCTTAGCTGGAATCTCTGATATCTAAATTCTTCGCTTTTCATGCCACTTTGCAAGGGAAACAAGGGAATCTCTAAGCCGAAAAGGGTTCTGGGAATAAAGAAATTCAACGTAATTAAAAGCAGCAGCTTCGCCGCCATTTGGAGTGGTTGTAACTGTGTCCAACTGACACCGGGGGACAGACGGCGGACAGACGGACTGCGTCTCATAATTAGCCGGGAGAAAGATCGTTAAAACAGAGGCCCCTTTTGGCCATGGCAATGAGCTGTGCTGTGTCTAATTGGATAACACAAATTTAATTTAATTCGTTCACAGCATCTTGCCCGATTCTTCTATTCCCCTCCCCTCTCTCTCTCTTTCATTGGTCTTTTTTTTTGTTAGTTAGGTTTCTTTTTTTATGGTGGCAGAGCCAATGAACTTTTCTCACACCGCAAATCTTATGTTTGAGTTAGCCCATTGGTGATGGCGGGAATTCTGGTTTTTCATATGGCATGTGAATTTTGTTTGGAAATGATCTTACTTGTTTCTGTGCTGGGTTTATAGTTGTCTGAATCTTAGTTGTTTTTTTTTTTTTTTGTCTACATAATGAAGCCATAAGCTGCCATTGCTGCGACCATAAACCCATTTAAATATTAATTTTGTTAATTAACTTATTCAAATTTAATCATCGTTAAATATGTAAGAAACTTTTTTTTATTGCTCTGTTTTTTTTTTTATTTATTTCTTTATTATCACATGCACTAAAACCTTCTTTGTTGTTGAAAAAAATACAATCGAATATTATCGATGAATAAAAACCTACATAGATAATCCAAATTATGCAGCATCTGCTGAGAGTAATTAAGTAATTAATAAATAAAAAATTAAATAATTTTATGTTTTCATTTTCATTCTTATATATATATATATTTTTTATTTTCTTCCTCACGGGTGAATAAATAAAGTACAAATTGAATTTGAAAAGTGTATTTAATCATTGTATTTGACATATGACATTTTGATTCCATAGAAAGTAGATTCTAAAGAAATTTGATGTCAGCAAATAACAGATTTTTTTTGTTGTATTTGTTGATCATTTTTCTTTCCTCATTGCTGAATTGAGTGCGATAAGTAATCTGGAATTAAAGCAAATTTGTTCCAATAATGCCTTTTAAAATGAAAATGATGAATATGAAATATATTTTGAAATTCCAACGGAATAATGTATTTGAATTAGTATAAATGTGAAAATTAATCAAAATCAAATAATTCTGTTTTACTCAAATGATTTTTTTAAGTAGGTTTGGAATTAGAATTTAAAGGGTTATAATTTAAAGTAGCACATGTGCCTCTTAATGCAGATTTGTGCTATGTATGTGGTAGTAGGGCATGAAAGGATTTTCCTTTCCAGTACAAATAGAGATTTGACTTTGACCCTGACACCGCCATAAGGGAAAAAAGCAATGGCCTCAACAGCAGCAGAATTTTTGTACAATGCAAATACGAGGCGAGAAAACAAATTTTACGATGTGTTTGACGGCTGTCTCTTTGTCCGTCTGTCTGTCTGTCTGCCTGACTGTGTCTGTCTGTTTGTCTGCCTGTCTGTACATATATTTGCCTAGCTCGGCGCTCACTTCCGTCCGCCTGACAGCAGCAGCAGCAACTCTGACTGGGCCTGAAATGCATTATTACCTGCCCGGCATTAAATGCAAACAAGACGTTTGCGCCAGTCATAAAGACGTAAGATGACTTCCCTGTGGAAGGGACGACGCATTAACGTAGTAAACATCATGTTGTTGTTGTTGTTGCTATTTTTGTTGTTGTTTTGTTAACCCTTAAGTGTGCTGGGAAAGTGGTCGCAAGGCGGCGCCTGCATTTATTGCATTTGCTGTCAACTCACTAATTTCTTCTCTCTCTCTCTCTCTCTCTCTCTCTCTTTCTATCTTACAGCAATCAACCTTTGGGAACCATTCAACATTTGAAGTGTATCAACGGTAGCAACGTTTCTTGTAGCAAATCTCAGAAGTGGCGTCCAGCCAAACTCATATTGTTGCCCCGATAGCGGCGAGTCTATCCCCTTCCAGAGTCAATTCCCAGCCACCAGGTAAGCACTTACAATATACAATACAATATTTTAGAATGAAAGCAATATTTTTAGCTACTTTAAGGCGTTTTCCAATTAGCTCAAAAATTCCGTTTTTAGTAGATATTTTCCATTTGCGTTATTTTTTGCTCTAAATGACGCACAAAGATTTTTTGGAACGGAAAAGTTTTTTTTTATTTTAATATGAAAATAAATATACTAAACGATAGAGTATAAAATCTTCGTTGGATTGTCGATTTACTTCTTTTTTTTTTGGCTTGTTGTTATTACCCTTGCTGTGAGGCATGCAACGTGTAACGTGAACCCAGTTGACTGTGTTGGGAAATGCGTATCCTTTTATGATTTGTCAACATTTCGCCGTCCTTGTCTCAATGCCGTTTTCCTCTTTCTTCTTCTAATGGAAATTGTCGTAAAATGCTCATAATTGTCTATTGCAGCGTTAAATTCGACAAATGTTGAACAAGAAACATGAAACATGAGCAGGAGCGGGGGTAGGGGCAGTGGCAGGGGCACGTATTGCTGGGAAGGCAGCGCAATTGTCTCAATTTGTATGCTGTCGTAAATTATTTTGTATACATATATTTATTTAGCTCATTTTGATTAATTATCTGGGAAGGGGTTCAATTTACTGCTCATTCCCTGGCTCATTGCGTGTAAGTACATGTGTATTTGTATACATATATATATATATATATATATATACTGTTGCCATTGCTATTATAAGAATATATAAGGGCAACATTCAAGTAACAGTAACGCGATTCGAAATCAGAAAAGAAAAAAACATCGCAATGTTGAGGGAGCCACCCCAGTCCCTTCCCAATGAAATTTCGGCCATAGATGGCGCTCTTGTGCGCGAGAGTTGAAAATACGTATATTCAAATCAGCCCCAAACAAACAACAATCAAGACCAAGCAACACAGAGAGAGAGAGCGAGAAAGGGAGGTACACATGGGGAGAGAGTGAAAGAGAAGGCTAGCTACTCGGTGAAAAGAGCAAACAAAGGCCATACTGTGTAATTGTCTTACTGTTCCTTGTGCACCTGCTGAAAACCCTGCTGCAATTATTATCGATATTCTCAAGGTGCAAGAAAAAAAAAATAAAAGAAAGGAAAAGACCAGAATTCTTAAACAGTCTCAATAAGAAGCTCTCTTAAAGCATTGGGTCTCACAGACGTGTGTACATGTGCACACCCATACATGCAAGCATGCGTGTATCCAACGCTTACACACATACTGTGCGTGTGCATAACGCGCGCAACAAAGAGAGAGAGCGCACGACTAGAACCAACAACAACAACCACCACTGCAGGCACACACACACACAGAAGCGCACATGCGCATGCGCGAGACTCTCTTTTGGGCACACGGACACAAGGCGCCGCGCAGTCAGCAGCAGTCAGGCACACGTATCGAATATGCCTTTTGTTCACATCTTGACTCTGTTTGTTTTGTGAGAGTGAGAGTCGCTGCTTGGACTCCACCGTTTCTGCCTTTTGCTTTAGCTGCTGCTGCTGCTGCTGTTGGCTCTGCTGACTGTCGCCGTATTCGCAGTCGCTGCCAGTGTAGATTTGTGCTTCGCTCTGTACGGTCGAAGTCGTGCGGGCGTCAAAGCAGCGACAACACTAAAAAAGACCTGAGTTTTATATCTCAAAAGTGGCCACTGCAGCTACATCAGCAACATCGAAAGCAGCGAGAACTTTAACTCAAGTGAAGTGTTGTTCGACGACAAAAAAAAAAATTATGTTTGGCACTATGGAATCGCCAACAGAATAAAAATAAAAATCATAATGCTCAAGAAAAATATTCGAGTATTTGCTGAATTTTATTAACTGTTGCGAGCGGCGAGTTTTTAATTGTTTGTTTTGATCGTAAAATCAAATTTTATGACCAGTAACATAAAAAAGAAAAACAACAAAAATAATAATAATAAAAAACGAGCACAACAACAAAAACAACTCTCTCACACACTGAATAAATAAAATATTCATTCGCGCCATTTAAACCGGCATCAAAAAAAAAAATTCTTTAAACAACAAACCAATTTGAAAGGAAACAAAAAGCAGCAAATACAAATTTAATATTTGCAATACAAGTGACTAAATAGTGATTACAAAACTTGAACAAATGACAACATCAAATAACAAATGCCACAATTTAAAACACAAATATTAAGAAGAAATTTAAATTAAATGTGATTAAAAAGCCAAAAAAAAGAAAAATTTACCAACTGGGAAAAAGCCAATTTGAAAACATTTGTGCGAGTCTTATGCACCGTAAACACCCTGTGCTCTGTGCTATCTCTTCGACTGGCTTTCGATCAAAAACGTTTGACCCCACCCCCCAACAGTTGCTTGTGGGTGGTATTTAGTTAATGCTCTCTTCGCCCGTCCAGCGACGCTCTTCACAATTTCTGACTCTCGCTCTCTCACTCTCGCTCACCCTCGCAAGCAGCGCACTCCGTCATCAATGACCTGTGCCTGAGTGCGTGCCTGTGTGCGTGTCTGCCTGTGCGTGCGTGTGTGTGTGCGTGAGTTAAACGTCGCCTTCGTTTGGGTCGTGAAACTGCAAATAAGAAACAAACCAATTGCAAAGAAAAAATATTATTGACTTTTTTTATATAAAGGAATATAAAAAACAAAATTGGCTTGCCATAAAGGGAAATATTCAAAGCAAGAGCCAAAATCCGCCAATTATAAAAAATACTTAAATAAACTAAAAATATAAAATAAACACAAAAAACATTTACTGGCGAACCGAAATAAAGAAACATTCAAAAAATATCAATATCAAATCTGAAAATATATAAAGAAAAATATTAACAAGGAATAAAAAATTGGCCGACTGAAAAGTAAGCCAAAAACTGCAATTGGAAAAGCAAGTTTTAACTGAAAATATAAGGGAAAAAAAAAACAGAATCCGGTTCGGTGTTTGGGGGCCGCGTCCCGCGTTCGGTCTGTGTTGGTTTTTGGTGTGTGTTTGGAGCACCTTTCGTTTTCCGCCGAGATTGACTGAGACGCACTCAAGATAACCGTAAATATTCCACCCCTTCCCCAAACCCCAACCATCCCGCTGGCGTGCGTTCTCTACGACCCCCACGATGTCTCGGCAGTCGGGTCGCACGCCGCTGCCGGGTCTTGGTGGGGGCAACATCACACACATCCACATCCCTCACATCCGCCACATCCAACACATCCAACACACCCACACCCCACCTCAGTCAGCGCTTCGGCGGTCGCGCTGCAGCACCACCAACTGCAACACCAACAGCAGCAGCAGCAACAACAGCAGCAGCAGCAACAACAGCAGCAACAACAGCAGCAGCAGCAGCAACACCAGCAATTGCAACAGTCCGCGCAGCATTTGCAGCAATTGCATCACCATCCGCACCATCACCACCACCTGCCTCAGACCCAGCCGTTGCACCACCATCTGCAGCAGCATGCCGTCGTCTCTTCTGCCTCGGTTGCACTCTCCACGCCATCCGCCGTACTCCAGCAGCAACAGCAACAGCAACAGCAGCAGCAACAACAGACGACACCCACAACACATTCCACGCCCACTCATGCGGCGATGTATGAGGAGCCGGTGCCCGTGCAACAGCAACAGCCGACTCTCCAGCATCTGCCCCCGCCACAGCAGCAACAGCAACAGCAACAGCAGCAGCAGCAACAACTTGCAACAACCCCGGTTAGCGGCGCCCTTAGTCCCGCCCAAACTCCTACGGGTCAAGCCGCACAGCAGCAGCCCCAACACCTCACATCACCTCATCATCAACAGCAACAGCAGCAGACACCGAGCAGTGCACCAAGTGGTGGCGCCACGTCTGCTCTGCAACAAAACTCGGTTGTGGCAGCAGGCCAAACCCAAATTGTTGCACCAACAACGGCGAGTGTTTCTCCCTCCAGTGTCAGTTCTCAGCAAGCAGGTAATTGCAGTCCCCTCCCTCCCTCCCGAGGGAATGTACCCATACCCAAGACCCACTCCGATTGTCCACTCAATCTATATAAACTAAGAATTTGTATAAAACTCATTTCGACTCTGATCTTCTCAGTATCTGAGATTATTTAATTAATTATAATAATTAAAATGAGCCGATTTTCTCTCACTTTATGTAACTTATGCAAATTTGCATTTGCATTATTTGAGCGTCTCAAACAAGTTTATTTATTTATTTTTTTTTGCAATTATTTCGAATTGCATTTTATGGTTTAGTTGTCAAGCTTTAAATTAAACTACAGCCCTGAATTTTAGAAAATCTTTATACTTTCGGCGCCAAGCCTAGATACTTCTAGCAAGCATGTTTTTTTATTTTTATTTTTCTAAAATTTAAAAAAAAAACATGTATAGTTTTCGGGATGTATTTAAAATTTTACATATACTTATATGTTAGATAGTTTATCAAAAAGTATATAACTTAAGTTGATAAACTATTTATTTTATTTGGATACTTAAGAAACGCATTTCTTGATAATAGAAAATATCTTTAAAAAATAACAACAACAAAAAAACGCTAAATAATTTTGGTATATTCGATTTAAGGCGTCTTTTCTGTTTTAGAAATTATTGTTTTATATTTAAAAATTATTTCTAAAAGTAAAATTTTTTTCTAAAATGTATTATACATATGAATGATGATAAATCCTGTATTTAGACATAGCTCTGCATTTTCATCCGGACAGCTTATATTATATATATATATATTTTCGTTCTCGACCTTTAAACGTTTCTATTTCTCAATACGAACAACACAATTTAAAAAAAATTCAGAAGACACTTTTTGCAATAACTCTTGAATGGTTTCTGTTTAGTGATCTGGTTTGGGTGATAAAAATCACCGTATGATTTATGCATATTAATATATTTATGTGTTTTTTAAGTGTAAGATTAAATTTTATATTTATCTTAAGTCATTGAATTCATAAATACCGGCTTTGCTTAGAGCATTCCCTTTTGAGATTGCTGAAAAACAGTAGCTCTTCCAAAATAATTGTCTGTTTGCTCAAATTAGTAGAACAAGTTCTAATTTTATTTTCATAATGATATTTTTCAGACAAGTTTCAAGTTAATCATATCAAAAGCTTCAAAATTCGTTCATCACTTTATTTTTCAATGAACTTTAAAGGAGACCTTTTTAAGCTGAATCAAACAATATGATTTTTTTTTTTTTTAAATAGAACTCTTTTCAATTAATTTGCAAGAATATTTGTAAAAATAATTTACTAATTTGATTCAAATGAGAAAGTTAAATGCAATAGAATATAAAGTGAAGCATTAACAACATATTATTTTGCGAAATAGCCAAAAAACAAAAATAAGCAAATCCGTTGTAATATGGGTATTTTTAGATAGGTTTTATACACTGTACAAGTATCTGATAAAGCTAAAATTTCAATATCCATATATTTTTGGGATAACATTCATAATCTCTTTAAATTTTATTCGACAATTACCAGAAAGTTTTGTCTATAACAAAAATTAATATAATATTTGTTTTTCATTATTTAAGTCTCTTTGGGGTTTTTTTCACTCAGAGTATATTTTGATTCGTTTTAATGAACCGATCAAATTATTAAGATGAGATGATGCTCTCCTAATTTATATAACATATGCATATAGAGACATTATTTGAGCAAGACTATTAATTAATATAGTAATATTAATATTATTATTAATTTATGTTAATATATTAATTCTCCCTAAATGAATTAGATACACCAAATTAATTATAAGTATTTTAATACATATTTAAAGACATTTTTTAATAGATTAAAATTGATTATTATAAGCCTGCAACGATTTCAATTATTTTTATAACGACTAAAAGTAAAGAAAATAAGCAACACTGCTGCCAAAAAGCGCTTACTATTCATCGTAATAGTCTGTGTTTTTGGTTATATAATAAGATATGTAATGAAGGGTGTTTCGGAGGGTCGGAGGCAGGTCGTGCGCTCTGAACCAAACTATTGTTGCTAATTATAATAAGCACTCTATGCAAATATTAGCTAAAAACCTATCAACATTGTTGACTGAGTCTGTTTTTAGAACACTTAAAAACTGCAAACTCTGAATATGCTGAACTTTGATGCAGTGCATCCAGTTCCAACTGATGTCGGTTCGAAAACATTAATTGTGTTTTCACAGTAAATTCTTAGGGGCATAATTAGGAACGCAAACGTTCGTCAAGTTGATTTATTTGACAGGCAATCGATAACGAGAATCTATATTCTCTTTTTTACAGACATGTCCATCTCACTAGCGCCAATACATATACCCGCGATCAGGCCCGGCTTCGAGGCGGACGCAACGACGCCAGTTAAGCGGCACGGGCATCCGTGGCCCTATGAGAACGATTTTAACCAGTACCATGCCACGCCATATTATATCGACAGGGATCGCAAGCCGATGTTCTACAGTTACCCAGAGACCCAGTTTCAGGTGAGTGCAAAACAACAACAACAACAACAACAACAAGCACAACAACAGCATCAATGAGACTCCGGCTCGAATTGGGCTCCAGACAGCTGTGTTGTAAACAACTCAATGTCAACTTTACGCTTTACGCTCTTTTCTTCTTCTCCTCCTCCTCTTCGTCTCCATGTTGCACGTGTGTGTGTGGCAACAAGCAGCCTCCATATTGGACCAACTACCGTGATCAACCGAATGCCGCTGCAGCGGCGGTCTACATGAGCGCCACCGATGAGCGCCATGCCTCTGTCAGCGCGGCGGCAGCGGCGCGACAGTCCGTCGAGGGCACCTCGCAGTCCAGCTACGAGACTCCCACCTACTCCTCCCCAGGTGGGTTGCGCACCTTCACCGAGGCCTACTCGAGCACAGGTGAGTCGACGCACAACTACACAGTAAAAAATTACTAACATTAATTTTTCCATTCATTCCATATTTCTAAGAATCCGCTTTTCTTTTAAGCATTTCTTAATTTTAATGCACACATTTTTAAAAATTAAAAAAAAAGTCTAATTTGCTGTTGGTTTTTATTTTATATTATTAGGTTTTAGTTGCTTATATTATTATTATACTATTAGTTTATATTAACTTATGAATTGAGTCGTTTTCCATTTTTAGTGTTTCAGAAAGGGATTTTTAAAGTTTAACTTATTTCTAGAATATAGAAAAATCATCCAACTAAGTTATAACATTTTTTTTTTAATATAGAGTACTTCTAAGAGATGTCAAACATTTCGGTTTTAAATCTGATTTTTTCCGAGTGCATTCATGTTATCGCTTTTCGCGTGGCTTTGTTTGCCAATGCTGCCTGCCTCGTCTGCCACACCTGCCTCGTCTGCCCCGCCTGCCTCAGGCAAACTGCAAATTGCGACACTGTCAAGTTTGTCATTTAATTAGCGCATTGCAAAATGCCTCATAAATGAATATCGTCAACATTCAACCGGGTTCGTGCTCCTGTCGATGGGTGTGCCAGTCAGACATATATACAATTTACCCGCACCCCCACCCACCACCTATCTGCTTGCCCCCCCACTTCAAACTGTGTGTTTAATCATTAATTATTAAATGCATTTAATTTATTTGTATCTTTTTACTTTACTTTTACTTTTTATTCGATTTATTATATAGTCAAGTTTTAGTCAAAATATGTTTGTATCTCTGCTCACTGAAATATTTATATATGTGTAATGAAAATTATACAACAAAACATTTTGTTAATTTTATTTGAACATAAATTAATAATAAAAAGTAAATATTTATTTTTTCAAAATATTTTTTAATGGACTAGTGCGCATCTGAGCTAAATTAGGCCGAATCTCTGTCTGTTATTAGTAGATAATAGATAATGATATAATGGATATAATAATAATAAAAATATATAATTTCTAAAAAACTATACGAGTAAATATTAGATACTAGAGACAGGTCAATAGCTACAGACTTTAAATTTTGATCGATCATTTTTAACTACAATTTTAAAAGAATGTATAAACAGATTATTTTGTTGAAATATCAGCAAAATAGAATAGGAATCACTCAAGGTATAATCTAAGCCGTATTCTCATATTGATTTCATTACTATTCGCAGACATAAAAATGAATAGACTGAAAAATAAATTAAGAGTAGAATATATTTAAAAAAGCTGTGCTTAGGATATCTTAAGGTCGAGTACACTCGACTACAGCAGTCACTCATTTTGAATTCCACAATTTATACAATTTTTAATTTTTTTTTCTTTTTTTTATTAAATTACAATTTGTTAATATTTTTTATAATTTTAAATTTTTTAAGTATTTTAAAAATATATAAATAATAATTGATTCTGTAACCAAATTAAATGAATATTATTTTGTTTATCTACAGGCGGAGCCGGTGGCCTTGCAGTGGGTGCAGTGGGTCCATGCACGCCGACAAATGCGATGCACGAATGGACCGGACAGGTGTCGGTGCGAAAAAAACGCAAGCCGTACTCCAAGTTCCAAACGCTTGAGCTGGAAAAGGAGTTCCTCTTCAATGCGTACGTGTCCAAACAGAAGCGCTGGGAGCTGGCACGCAATCTGCAGTTGACGGAGCGTCAGGTATGTTAAATAGTCATGAATAGTTAATTAAAATTTAATTAAATCGTTGCATTTACATTTGTTGTTTTAGGTGAAGATTTGGTTTCAAAACCGACGCATGAAGAACAAGAAGAACTCGCAGCGGCAGGCAACACAGCAAAATAACAACAACAGCTCCAGCAGCAATCACAACCATGCGCAGGCGGCACAGCAGCACCATAGCAACCATCATCTGAACTTGGGTCTGAGCATGGGCCACCATGCCACCAAGATGCACCAGTGACAATTGGACAGCAGCAGCGCCGGCGCCATGGGCTATGCCACCTACTAGCAGTTAGCCAATCCCAATCACAATTCCCAACCGAATCCGATTCCAAATCCGATTCCGAGTCCGAACTTGATATCAAATCCAATTAAGAACGAAATGATATCAATCGACTTTTCCTGCTAGTTGAATTTTGTAAGAAAAAAAGCAATGCTGGAGAAGAGCTGTGGAGGAGCGGATGGAGGACGAGGAGGTGTGTGGAGGGCAGCCAAAGCGTTGGCGACGCTGTTTTCAAAGCATAAATTGTTGGCATTAAATTGCCAAGTAGAAGAAGAAGTTGAAGATCTACGTTTTATGAAGTGTAGCTAACTATAATAAGTCAGTTCTTACAATATCTAAAAAAAAAACAAGCTAAACAAATGTTAATCACCCAATTTACTGATGCTTGGTGCAGTAGTTGAATACTTAAAAACATAGCTGCAAAAATCAATATTGTAATTGAAGATAATTAAATCAGAATTCAGAAATCAGAAATAGAAGCAAGCACATTCAGTAGTAGTACTAAATATATATATATATATATATATATATATATGTATATATATATATGCATGTATGTATTTGTCTCATAAATTAATGCGCATTACTTATTAATTTTAAACTATAAATATAATATGCATACACAAAATACTATCCATAATAATTATGAACAATTCAAAATAGTAGATTCTAAATTTTAAGTGCAGCTAAATTGCTAAAGTGACGAGCACATTGTAGGCCAAGTGAATGTTCTTAAAATAAAACGAACAAAAATTGAATAACAAATAACAAACCACAAATACAAATAATATAAACACACACAAATACACACACACCACACACACACAGCCACACACACCCCGTTAGCAGTTAGACAGCGGCGCACTTTTAGCATAAATTTTTGTCATTATATATTGTTCGTTGTGTCGATGTTCTTAGATACATTTTAAGTTCCTGTACATAAACTAAGACATAAAACCAGAAAATGCGAGAACATTTTGAAAACAATTTTGGGTGTAAACATTTATTTAGTGCATACTCAAATTGAAAGTAAAACAAAACTGAAAAATAAAAATCAGCAAACATATGAAAGTAACAATTCAAAAACAAAAAGAAAACAAAAAACGTAAAAGTTGAATTCATTCATATTTATAGTAAAGTGTAAATCGTAAGATTATTATTGATTGATGTGTGTGCATTTTTCACTTCATAGGTAAAAACGCTTTTGATCCAAACAAAAACAAAACAAAAACCGAGCACGTTAAGCTAAATATAAAACTATAACTAATACAAAATGAAAAAAAAAACAAACAAAAACTTAAAAAAAAAAAGTAAATACATTTTAATAATACGTGTAAGGAATACCAGTAAATTGAAAGCAGTTGAGAAACAATTCATTTTCAATACATACCTTAACGCTACTTACATTACTTATATATAGTACATACATATATATACTTATATATATATATTTTATATGTATCGACTCAGCTTAATCCTGATATTACATCTAAGTTCAGTTATGTTGTGTAATTATCGAATTTTTGTTAATGTTTTTCTTCATACATTATATTATATTATATAACTGTACCATATGCATAATTATATGTATAAATATCGTATGCCTATATACATACACACACACATATATATATATATATATATATATATATATATACTTATAACTGAAATTATTTCGCCAACCGCTTTATCCTAGTTCTTGTATTATTATTATTTCAGACCCGTTTTTCATAAGTTGTAGTCTAAAAAGTCGGTTATGTTTATGCCTATGTTCGATTATAGTTTGTTTAGTAAATTTTTACATAGCATTAGCAATTCTCTTTTTTAAAAAGTTAATTATTGTGAATAAAACATAAAATTGCAAAAAAATAAAATGCAAAAAATATACACAATTCAAAAAAAAAAAAAAACACACACCAATGAGTATGCAATGATCACTCAATCGATCGCAGCCGATAAACCAATTTTGTAAAACACACACAAAAATCGAGGCTTCTTCATTTTGGCCAAGTTTCAAATCTTTCCATGTGTTTGTTATTTGTTTTATTTGCTATTTGCTTTGATTCGGTTTTGTTTGGTAAGTACCGTCGACCATTCTAAAGGGTCCAGCGCTGGGATTAACTCTAAATACGTGCGGAGCTCAGTGCGTTTCAAGGACGACCTCTCAGCAATCGAATTTATTCATAAGCATCCATAGAAGTGGAACTCTTAGCAAGTATAAAAATATATACTTAGTATTTGGCTGCACATTAACCGAAAAGAAATGTATTTCACAACGAAGCCTGTCGATATCAAAAAAAGTTAATCACTATTCGATTTGAGTTTCTCCATCGAATCAACTCACATTTACAACATCAAATTTATTGAGTTTATTAGAGATCAATATTTTTTTTATGGTTATCTCTGAGTTATCTTAAAAATATTATTTTGTAATACAGCGCTTAAACAAAAATACATTTAAATTCAAACAGTTCTGTTTTGGTATATGTCATAAGGTTAAATAAATTATTATGTAACTGTGATGTTTTTGAAGTTTCATTCACAGGCTTAAGGCAAGCTAACGGTACATTGGGTAATGATATTCGATTTTTATAAAAATGGTGAGATATTTAACCGCATATCTGTTATGGTTGGTTGATTGACTGATTGATTTGGCCAATATGAATCGAAGAACTTCTTCAATTAAATATGTATTTACATAATGTTTCTATATTGATGATAAACGATTTATAAATCACGTCTATCTGATCACATCATCAAATTTCTTTACAAACAATAAAAACTAGGCACTTATTTTTTATTTGTTTATTCGTTTTTTAAAACTATTTTAGTAAGTTGAATAGATAAATAGCTAAATTTGACATGTTGAATTTTACTTGCCTTAAACTTGACGACTTTATCAATAAATAAAAATAATCTAATGTATTTCTATGACAGCCATATGATATAGTATACCGATCATAATTATTTTTTGGCACAAATGCGGTGGAAAAAGCTTGGATTGAATATTTTTCTAGACAACAAAGTTTTTGTGGCGCCCATTTTACGACCTATGACAGCGCTTCTAACATAAACTGCCTTTCAACATGGCTTAAACATGGAATAACTTAGTATAATTATTAACGCTGATCTATAATATATAATAATCTAAAATATATATACAATTTAAGGGTCGGAAACGTCTCTTTCAATGCGTTGCACTCGTCACTTAAAATAATTAATACTCTATTTGAAGTTTATAATAAGTTACAAATAAATAAATAAATTTTTATTTGAAAATTTACTTGATGTAGGTATGGAATATAAGCTTTCTATTTCTTTAATGTGTGATGTATTCAAGATGTTTGAATTTGTCAAAAAGACTATGGATGTAATATTTAGAATTATGAGAATTTATGTGGGTTTGGATTGGTATACCAAAACTACATTCTTTATGTAAGTGGCTCTTTTAGGGTTTTTCTAATTTTTTAATTATCAAGAAGCAGACATGTCTCATATATTTCTCCCTTAGCAACAAGTTTTTCAGAAATCAATTCTTTACTTTAATAAATAAAAAAATGGTATTAAGAACATTATGATAATGACTTCAAAAGAGACTTTCAGACCGTGTATGTGACAAGCAGTTTTTAAACAATGTTTTTTTATAAGTCGATACTTAAATTATTATTGTTTTCAGTATTTATTTTGAATGCATTATTTAAGTTTCGTTAAATTTAGCTATGACGGACCTGCGCATTACTGCTCTTAAGCGAAACCCCGAATATTTCTACTGTGAGGATATGCGAATATCTCAAATATAGATGAATAGATGGATATCAAACATACATTGTGTATAATATTGATCGTCAAATAAAGTTAGTTTGTTATAAAAAAAATCTTTTTGAAAGTCAATCTTTTGTGGCAAGTGTTTTGTGTGGTATTTTCTTTTTGCTCATAAAATTTTTTTGATATATTAAATACACATTATTTATGTATATGTTTATGATATATAGATACATAAGATACAAAGGTAGGTAATATATTGCAAATATGACATTTATTTATTTCTTTTTAGTGTCACTCGTTTCTTTTTTACTATGGCATTCAAATATATGCATTTTTGAAATGACAAGGTCATACCTAAAAAAATGCTCTTGGAAAGGTAACCAAAACAGAGACTATTCTTGAATTTTTATTTATAATTTGTGGATTGTGGATATAAAATAATAAATTTAATAATAAAAAAACTGAAAAAAAAACGGAATTTACATGTATTATTCAGTCATATTGTCCTGCTATTGATTTGCTAGGTTCCCAGTGGGCGTGGCACAATAATCTTAACATTTTATCGCACAGATATATCTCTTCGCCATAAAACTTTATCAGTGTTTGCTACAGTCTCATAACATGACATTTTAAAATTTTGAAATCGTACATAGTAAAAAGGAAACTTTGGATAGAAATTAGTTTTAAACATTCTTCAGTGCACTATGGAATTAAGTAGACAAGGCAACCCAATATAATGAATGCATGTGGAACATTTTATATTACTTCTAATTTACTATAATTTGTTGCTCTTATAAATTGGAATCCACACCAAAGAATTGTTATCTTAGGAACACCGTTTACATTTATTTATTTGATTCCTGTGGTTTGTGTAGATAAATTGTGTCATAAAGTAGAACAAAAATGTCGTATATACTCCATGACATTTATATTGATTCTTTATTTGTTTATGTGACCCCATATTGACGATTTTTTGGTCAACTATGACGTGCTTAGTGAGGGATATACAAATATAGATATAGTCTAGGTTAAGCTTTAAGACAGAGAGAAATCTTCTACACAAATAAACATTGAACAGACGTATATATATATATATATATATATATATATATATATATATATGGCTATATTTACTCGCTAAGAAGAATTTACTTTTAAGGCGTTACAAGTTTAAGTTTGACGAACAAATTATGATATCTCAAGACTGCAAAACTAACCGATTTTTTCCAATGGAAGGTTTCTCATAAAGTAATCCGATTTTGATAATTTTTTGTTCAAATTTTGGGAGCACGCATTGCAATTCCATGATATACTGAGTCGAACTACCTACATAAATATGGAGACTGTACTATGGTCTGGAGTATGTGGAACTAAGACAAATGCCAGAATGTAATGATGGAGCTGCAATTTGTTAGAAAATCAACTGAGTAATACGTATAAAAGAAGTATAAAAATTCATACTTTTGCAAAGTATATTATGAAGGGAGTCTGCAAAGAGAGGAGAAGGTCAGCTGCCATCCCTTCATCAAATATGTGTGAATGAAGATGTATATATGAAAAATAAAAATTTAACCTCTTTTACAAAAAGCAGAGTTCGCTCTTGTATAAAATGTATTCCTTGTAATTTCGTATTACAATTTTTTAAGGAGCCGAAATTACGATATAAATAAATTCGTATTCGGTGCAAAAATTGTATAAAATAGATTTTAGTCAAAGCCTTTTCTGCAGGTTATCTCCTAGTCGAGCCGTCCCAACTAGTCTTTGTCGACACCTAATTATATGCATATATGTAAATATATATAATATATATTTGCGGTTATGTGTACGATATGTTTTACTATAATAAGTAGGAGTGAAGTAGAGAAGGGCATGCAGCATTTCATATAAAAAAAACTAATTTATTTTAAAATGAGAATCTTCGATAAGAAGTGTTTTTTCACCCTCAGCTTGTAAGTTGACTTAATGATATGTTTATTTACACTTTAGCTTAAGGGTTGCAAAATAATTTTGGATACATAGCCTTGTGTATGTAACCAAACTTAGTTATATGGATGCAATTTACAGTCTGATTGTCCCTTCTTCACTGAACTTATCCGAGATATTCATGTGAGCATCGAGACGGGGACGGGGAAAACAAGAGCAGAAGGACAATGCCATAAAATGCACCCTGCTATATAAGCATTGGCATTTCCCCTCCCTTGGTGATGGTTCAAAGATTGCCCAAAAAAGTGTTTCTCTTTTCGGTTCTGAGCGACTTAATGCGTTTTTTATGTTATATACAAGTAAAATGCTTTCACCCAAAGTTCGCTCGTTGCTTCCATTGGGTTGGGCTTTTTGGCATGTGGCAATACAACCACCATTGCTGAAAATGTATCGATGAACCCAAGCAATGAGAATATTTTAAAGGTCCTTGTCAGTAAATTTGCACACATGAGCTTCATGTTTTTGATATGCTTATTTTCCCGCAGAAGGGGCATTTTTATCACAGTATTTCCGAAACTTGAAGGTATTCCAGTGGCTTCCAAAATATTAGAAATTATCATATAGTTAAGTCTTCAAAAATCGAAATTAGAACGAAATTTATTACTAGAATAAAACACATCCTGCTGGATAAGTGGACATTCTCTTCTAAGATGTGCTTTGATGTTTTTTCATCAGAATTCCCTACCAAGATTAGATGAGTTACTTCTTTGTCTCCAATGCTCTGTCAAGAGACCAGTGGACGCTCTAAGTCCCCATGAATATTAATTAATATCCTAACTTGATGTGAGTTATAGCCGCCTAGCACACATTTGACCTTTCTGAGACCTGGTTTCTCTACCAAAGTAATGTTTATGGAAAATGTAAGTAAATGCTTGTATTATAGGCTCAAAAATTTGGAAAGCTATATTTTCGACCGAGGGCTCTTATACTTATTTTGAAAGTTTCAATAGTCAACCGAAAGAACATGTACATAAAATAAAGTACAGCTAAAATTAAACTTCAAATCAGCGAAAAAAAAGATGTATTAAACATTATATATGTTTATCGAATGTTGAATGTAAGATCTTTCCAATATTATTTGTTTTGGATGTTCGTATAAAATTCAAAATTGACTTCAAGATACATAAGAACACATTAAGAAATAAAATATAATATAAAAAATGAAAATTAATAATTAAATAAAATGCATGCAACTTTGATTGTACCTACTTCAGCCTCAAATAAAATATATTTATATAAATAAATTTTGGTAACATTACCATACCAAGTTTTTTTTAAAAAGAACAGTTTTTTTAGTTTTAAAGCTTCCTTTAAACTTGGAAAATATCCATCCTTCTGCTGCAGACTATCACAGATAAAGCCGCATCGGATAACTATATCATATAGATGCCACAGGAGCTATCAATCGCATGTTGTATAACCTCAATTTCTATTTATAGCTCCAATATGGAATATCGATAATTCTTTAGACCAGAGCAGGTGTTCTCAAGACTGAAGTTCTCCCATTATTTTTCCTTACTCTGAGATTCTGTGCGTTCGTTATGATAAAGAATTCAAATTATCAAGGGCGTTGTGTGCATATTAATGCTTATGGGAAAGGAGTTTACATCGAAATATGTTCGTGTTGTGTGCTTGTGTCCAAAATGCAGGGAATTATGTACCTAATTCAATACAATTCGATGTGGCAATCAAATGATAAGCGTGTTGTACATAGATGCTGCTGGTGGCTGTTGCTGAACCCCAATTTCAAAGCGAGGCCGCATTGGTGGTGGAATCCTGACAGATTGCCTGCCACATTTGGGGGTACAGAGCATGATGCAGAAAGAATAACAATCAAACGATTGCAATAACAACAAGCAAATGGACTCTTCACGAATGAGTTCGGCTAGATGATGCCCTGTAACAAGGCCCTTTTCCATCTCCATTTGAATAATGTTCCTTACAATAGACACACATTTCAAATTTGTAAATTGGAGCATGCATTTTGTATCTAGTACTTACTATTCCTAAAATAAACTTAACAATCCGATTGAACATTTTAATACTAAGAATAATTTTTAAAAAAGGGGGTTCAATTTCAATCGAAATTCCATTGAATGTAGATAAGAAATTTGTCAAATTTAAACAACTTCATTTACATAAGAAATACGATAAGAAATATTTATTTCAAATTGTATAAGAATAGTATATTTTTTTGTAACGATTTTCTCAAAATGTGAATAAATAACGCAATTTGAGAGACAGACGATAAATAACCTCTGATATTAAACGCGATTCAGTAAATTTCATTACTTTTTACAAATTCTAAAAATGGATTTCTTATAATAATTTCTGTTTGCATTTTTACTATACAAAATATTCAAAAATATCATATTTTATTAGTTCTAGATTTATTCGGATTGTTATAATTTCTTTTTCTTATAGGGTGTTTTTGTTGTTAGTGTAATTCAGCGAATTCAGAGAGACAGATGGTCAGATAGACAGACAGACATAGAAATATGGTTGTTTGCCCTTTCTACCCCGACCACATTGAGAACAGGGTATAAAAAGAACAAACGACAACCACCAAGATGCGAAACTGGAATTCAAAATTGACTCGTCGTTGATGGCGATGTCGTCAGCGTCAGCCTCAAAACACACACACACATGGCGAGTATATAGACGACGCCGGCATGGACTTGTTTCGCACATAAAGATACAAATGTATCTACGGCAGACAGCGCAAATGGCGTATATAAAATGATTCGACATGTGTTTGCATCAGTGTTAGAGTCTGTCGCTTCGTGAAACCGCTGCTCCGGTGGTTGTTTTGTGTGTGCGCGTGCGAGCAAGATAGAGACAGAGAGAGAGAACAGCTACTCGCGCGCATTTTATTACCCATCGCTGTGCCTTAATGCTGCTTGCTGCTGCTCCTCTGGCTTTTCATCTTTTCATCGTGCCTGCTTGCTGCCAGCTCATGTTCATGTTGATGTTCATGTTAAGTTCTCAGTTCTCCGTTCGCTGCTCGCAGTTCTCAGTCTCATTTTCATTTTCATTTCGTTTCGTTCTCCATCTGCGTCCTTTCGCGTTCTCATCGCAGGCGTAAGTGTTGCGGCTGCTGCTGCTTGTGCAGTGTGTTTATGTCTTCTTTTCTTTTCCCTCTTCTCCGTTTTATATTTTTTTTGTCAAGCAACGCGACGCTGTCATCATCCACATACAGCTAAACATATTCACTGTTGACTCGCAACCACCGCCAAGCGACACCTTTTCCCCAGCGCGCTCTTCGTCTGTCTCTCTGTCTGTCTGTCTGTCTCTTTGGTTGTATCTGATTGCTGTGTGGTTGTTGCTCTGGCTCTGGCTCTACTCTGTCTTGTTACTGTTAATGCTGTATTCTCACACTCACACACACTCGCACTCACTCGCACTCGCACACTCACATTTGATGTTTCTGTGTTGCTTTTCGCTTCGTTCTTGCGCTCGACGCCACTTCGTGCGCCGACCGCGCTGCCACGGCATCAGAGCCTCGGCCTCGGTCGCGGCCTCGGCCTCGGCAACCACTGGCTGAACTGACTCTTGTGTCAAACTGAACAGCTAATATTATTTTTTGGACACTTTGCTATCAGGTCGACGCCGCGTTAACCAGAGACGTCCTGTGCTCCATGCACCAACCACAGCTATTGATATCGACACCGCCAGCCGGGCCAGAGCCCATCGAGCTCGAATGCGGAGTCTCCATTTTCGCTAGTGTGAATTATCGAAATCCAAAAACAAAAGTGAAGTTCATAAATATCTGTAAATCAACTCGTGTGTTATCAAATTTAAGAGAAAATAATTGCAATATTCACATAGAACATGAAGAAGGTGGGTGGGACTGCACCGGCCATGGAAAGAGTGCGCTTTCGACCAACTGGGATTAACACTCGTATGGATTACAATCTCGCGTGTGCTAGGCAAGCCAAAACAGCTAACAAAACAGCTAACAAAACAGCTAACAACACTTCTGGGCCGGTTCTGTGCTTTGTGCTTCGAACTTGCGTATTTTCTGCTTTGACCGGGAACCCATCCATCCATGTTTCTCTCTTCTCGACTTGTCGACTTTCGGGTCGGTTCCGTCCAGCTCCTCACGTTCGCCGGGTTTTCTCAGATTCGCTGGGCGTGTATTCAATTAAAATGATTTGTTGCCGCCGTTCTTGACATTTTGGACATAAATAGTGAACCTGATTCATGGTACAATGTTTTCGTGTAAACAAAAGCAAAGCAAAACTTTGCCAGCACTACTGGACTGGTACCCGTATTCCGGCCTTCGGGTGAGTTTCTATATCAAACTGGCATCTCCATTGCATGCAACCGTCGGCATATCCTTAAAATTATTTAAAATTAACATATATATCATTGATTTTAAATTAAGGCTTCAATCTTATTGTCTTGTTAGCCGACAGAATCTTACAAAATAAACCTATTTTTTTGTTTGAGCTTTTTTTTAACGAATTGTGCAACTTTTCAGGAGGCATCTTCAACCCCAAATGTCATAAAACAAAATACAAATGTATTAGTAAACATAAACATAAACATTTCATATGCATACCAATTGAAAATATTCCTTTTTTATATGTTATATTATATATTATATTATATAGTATTGTATTTTATTTTATATATATTTAATTTAATATATGTTTACACATTACGTTCTAAAAATGAGTTATTGAATGGAATAAGTCGGCTTTAAAAAATTTGTATTTTAAATTTGATGATATTCTTATAAAACTCGGATTATAAATTTTAAAATAACAAACAAAAATGATTAAGTTTTGATGAGAGCAATTTCTCTGTTTTCATTAAATTCAACTTTCTTAGACTCAAGAATTGGCAGTAATAAATTGAAAGTTAGGTGACAAAATAGATTTATGTTTTTATAAAATTTCTTTCACAATAATTATACATTTTTTAAAAAAAGATGTTAAAATATTCGCAAATTTGAATACAGTAGCAGAGCTGTAATCGATCGAATAGCAATCAAAATTAGATTGAAATACTATCCATAAAATTAACACCCTAATTTTAAATCTCAAAATTCAAAATCGACATCGAAAAATGAATTAAGTGAATGTATGTAAATGTGTCTTTGATTAATAATGGTATGCGAAATATTTAAATCAAAATTTGAAGACTGCAGCTCTAATTCAATCCAACAAAAAGATGGATTCAGCGTGGTTAAGATTACCAATATATATATATATATATATATATATATATATATATATATACTATGTATACTATATATATGGAGTCGGCGATGCTTCTGTCTCTTACACAATTTTTCAACAACTTTCACCATTTTTACCCATTTTTAATGGGATCAGAAACTAGAAGATAAAATAGCCTTGCAGAACTCAGCACAGCTGAGGAGAATTTTATTTTTTTTTATATAAATTTAAGAAATTGACAGATCTATATGATATACCGTAATAATCAACATACCAAGAAACAGCGGAATATCTTAAGAAACTTTATGAAAATATTGGAAATTATAAACTCTACGGATTTTCTTTTATATTAAGGATATAACCAGGATAAACGGTCATCTTAAGAACAACAAGGATAACACTAATTTGTAATCGAATATCCTAAAAATTTTAAATTTGTATACCGTACGAACTAGATTTATATTCGTAATCATTTTATGATGAGAACAAAAAGCACTTTAATTCATATCTTGGCAAATAGAAAAAAACTTATTACGATCTGAGTAGAAAAGAGCTAATATTAATTTTTATACGATTCCTGTCTATATAATTCAAAGTGACATCTTCAAATCATTATCGTAAAGAAGTTTAATAATTGCTTCTAAAATATTTCACTGGCAAAGCTAAATTCCATGTGAGCTGACTGAAGAAATTGCATACTTTCCTGATAAGTGGCAAGAAAAAAGGGTTCGCATCTATATAAAATGAAATGCATTTTGAACAACAAACACATATATAAAATTTACAGGCAGTTCGAGACAGGTAGAAGACGGATAAAAGGGTTATTTAAGGTGTGTTTCTAGTGATTTATGGCACTGAGAAACTGAGGAACGACCTTTCGCGAGTGACGCAAAACGAGGTCTGGAACGCAGGTCCTAAGGATATGGCACAATTTTGGCCTAATAACGGTTCAGCAGTTCAGCAGTGTGGTCCGGCGAAAGCGTGAAAGCGGATTCATTTATGACCACAACATAAACCATAAAAGTACAGCAGCTCAATTCTCCAAATATTTTGATTTTGACCACAGAAACAAAACACAGCAGGAATCACAATTTTAGGCCGAAAAGGGTAAACATTCATATGAAAATATATATATATATATACCAGATATATATATGTAGAACATCTGTTACCACTTCCGACAATTGAACACCCAATGAATGCAGACGTAGCTAATTGATTTGCATGTGTATGCCACACATTAATTGCCACTCCACCAGAGACACACACACAGAGTGGAGTCTCGTGCCACGTCTCCGTTTGGGGATGGTGACCCAGGCAGAGGGGGGCTATCATACATACATAATTTACATGGAATGTAGTTGTACATAAGTATGTACACAATTATTATGAACATGCCCAGACACACAAAGTGGCATGCAGCGTGGGGCAAACAGAGTAAAGTGTCGTCGACTAAATTCATTGAAATTCAAACCAGCCATGCGATATGCTACTTATATGTATATATTTATGTATATATTTATGTATATACATATATATATATATATATATACGAAAGAGACAAAGCATGGCTTAAAAATATTGTAATTTATTCTGACACTTTCATAAAAAAAGAGAATCCAAAACTCTTTGCAACAAACCAAGACATTATCGCCGCATAATTAATGCTACATGTTGAAGTTCAGCGTGGAGTACTTGTGGAATGGATGTGGAAAGGGGAGGGCAAGGCAGTGCACCGCTACACAGCACATTAAAACATTTCAATTTTCAGCCGTCTTGGTCGGGTCTTCAAGGGCACTAAAAAAGTTATATATATATATATATATATATATATATATCATAAAGCCATTAAAATGTTAATTGCTTTGCTAGACGCCCCAGGAGTCCTTTCCATATTGAGCGCCTTTCATTTGAATAATTTTATCAAAATGTTAATCAGCGACGGGAAAAACCTACAAAAGTCCAACCCAGGCTATCCCAATCTTATTCCGTCCCATCTCCACGCATGCATCCCATTCCATTCCCGTTCCCATCCACCGCATTTCATTCTAGCTTCCATCTCAAACTTAAAACGGTTTCCAGCCCTCGCCGCTCGCTCCGCTTGACTTCCACCTTTTTTCATGTCTCTCCCTTCCATTCTGCTTTGCCTGCTAGTTTCGTCCGCATGGCGCATGCGTCGTAACGCGGGCAGCGCAGCAGAGACGAGGCCATTATAAAATGGGCGGAGCTAAGCTCGCCGTTTGCCGTTTACTCGACAAGGGTTCAACGCACAGGCAAAGTGTGGTGTATTTCAGCTTGCTCGGGCATCTCTGCTAGCGACTCCTGCGCTGTCTGACTTGTGGTGAATACCAGCTGTACATATGTTTGTATGTGTGCGTAGTATGTATGTATGCGTGCATACATATGTTTTTAACACCTTCAATCCAGTTGAAATTTATAATTGTTATTTTAAAAATTTTGACTGAGTTTTCTCAATGTATTCATCGGCATCTAAGGAGCAACTTCATCGTTAGCCACAAATATATAAAATTGATAACTTCACTTGATATAAACTAATACAATTACATACATATTTCGAAAGAAAGTATTAAGAATTTAAATATATGTATATGTAACAATACATTAAGGACAGTTCAACTATAAACTAAAATACCAAATAGATAGATAATCTTTTTAGCAGCATAAATTGTATTTTATACTCAAAATGCAACTGAGATTGATTCGAACATATGTTTTTCGTCATGAATTGCCAATTCTCTAGCCCAAAACTCCCTAGAGAAATGAGTATACTTACAAATAAAATCATTCTTACTGTTAAAGATGACTTCCAGAATGAGCTACTTGGCCTCCAAGGCCTCCAAGATAACTGAATTCGAATAGTAAACAGGAGCCGTGAATTTCATTACTTTTTTCTCAATTCAAGTAACGTTTTTTTCCAATAATTTTGGGAATTTATTTCTACTTTATATTTAGCATTTTGTATAAATTGAAAATATGAAAAAAAAACAACATATTTTTGGGATTGTGCATTTAAGTCAATTTTGCTATAAAACGCATTAAAAAAGAAAATAGTCTCAATCAATAGCACAGTCGATATAGCTTCATTTTTCTGTCCATCTTTCCGTATTTCCAATTTTTATAGTGTTATATTAGAAGATTTCCTATAGCTATATATTGATTAATCATAGCAAGTATTCGTCAGTTTGCTTTGAGCTGACCAAATGGGACCACAATTTTATATAGCTGCCTTAATCAGATCAATCGGTCGAAATATTTCTTATTGCATTAGAAAAGTGATTTTTAATCAAGATAAGATAATATTTTCTTTTTGCTTAAATTAAAATATTCTCAGATCACAAGTTTCTGTTAAAAACGTATTTATATATAAATTTATATATATTTATTTATATTTATTTAGATACCCTCCGCGAACATACGGTTTTTTTTAATAAGGTTTCGTGTATTAATTTCCTTGATTTTTTCGTTTCTAAAATGCATATGTTTTATACTTAATAGTAATATAATAATGTGTGTAAAATCAATTGATTGCTATTTTCTTTTACCACGGGAAACGGTTGGACGTCAGATTAGGATCACCATAAGTTAATGTAGATTTTGTGAAGCAATAGGATATTTGGATATACAATTAACAAAATTTCGAATATTTGGAATTTTGCCATACCTACTCTACCTCTATGGCAATTGTTTCTTAATTATATATTAATTTTAATTATATACCAAACCTTTGAATGCTTTTTACATATATGTAGATTATATAATCACATTTTAATATATTGTTTTCCCATCATAGATTCAGTACAAAATGTTTATTTTCGTATTAATTCACATTTTTTCTTTTTTCAAATTAAAAATAATCAAAATTTATCATCGGAACATGTTATCATATAGCTGCCTTAGGAAAATTCGAGTTGTGTCTTGTCCATAAAAATACCTGTCTGATACAATAATTGAGGAATATGTAGTTCTTAGCCAGAAATTAAAAAATAAACATTTATTTGAAACATACGACAAACAATGTATTATGTAAAATAATAATAATGGGTAGGATGACTCTTGTCTTCAATAAGATGTTATCTTTGGCATGCCGTTCTTGCTTAAGTTATGTATTTTTGGAAGATCAAACATATTTTCTAAAAAAAAAAATATATATTTAAAAAACTTCAACCAATTTCTTCTGTGAACGGCGAACACCAACCTTTATTCCAGATATCAGCTTCATTTTTTTTTTTTAATAACTGAGCTCTAGTCAGTCTAGCGGACATATAGACAGACATATAGACTACCATATTGATTCGTCAGTTGATTGTTGGTAACAAAGCATTAACATACTAAATATGGTCAAGGTTATTTTGATTTATCTTTTGGGACTACGCAATTTAATTTTGAAATGATGCATACTTTCTGGATACTGACTATTCGGACTGCGTACATATCAATTAATATGTGTGTGGAAATTTATATTTCATCGAAGTCAAAAATAATTACAAAATGGGTAATACAATTTTAATTTTGGCGTATGTCCATTGCACGTGTAATTATAGGATATAAGTCGATTCATACATAGAAATATATATATCCTACATATTAAAATTGATTGGAAAACCCTTTTTGGTAAATAAATTTTGGAAAGCAAAATGTTCATCAAGGAAATGTTTAATTACGAACAAATATTTGTGTGAATAAATATTTAAAAAAAAAAACCTTTAGCAATGGGTGCCTTTAAAGATCTTAGATCTATTGCACTATTTGCAATGATTTCTTAAAATAGTAGAAAATTAACATTTTCTATGTCTTTGCGAAGATAGGCACAGAATCAGCCAGTTCACACACCTCCCAGCTAAAGGCGACCTCTGGTGTTGTAAGCTATGCACGCTATCTGCACTCAATGAGTTGTAGATGGCGCTGTCTATCGAACCAATGCAAGGCCAATTTGAAATACGCTCAGCTGTCACTCTCTCTCTGGCTCTGCTCTCTTTCGCACACTCTTCAAGTCACTAACACAAGCAAACATGCTGAAATGCCTTAGTGTTAGTGGATCGGACTCGAATGTGTTGGTGCTGTTTACGCCAACGCCGACGTCGTGCATTGGATTCTAAGTAAGTAAGCCATTTGATATGTTGGCATTCCGAAACATATCAAAAATATTCTGAATTGGAATCGCAATTGGAGGTGCTCATATAAATAGGAAGACATTCCGAATTGTTGGCCAATCAAGTGGACTTTGTCTAATTAGCATTTCCTCTCATTTGACATATTTTACTGAATTAATTATGCCCGCCTTCATGTTTTCTAAATTGATTTATGGCACACATTAGTAAAAACTTGTATAAATTGATTGAAATATGTATTTTCGATGTGGACATGTTTTATAATTCTTATTTCTAAATAAAATGTCAGCGGTTGAAGAGAACTGGAAATAAAATTCAAAGATATCGATGCCTGAATGAGACGTTAGGCTCTGCCCAAAAAAAACTCAAGTATACAATAAATTTGAATTGGTTACGAGTTTGGAATTGAAAAAAAAAATCAAAAAACCCAACAGATTACAAATGAGAATGCCTCTGAGTTTTAAGTGCTGCACTTGGTGGTCCCAGAAAAGATTATTTTGTATACCAATTGAAAGGCTCGGCTAATTGAAATTTCTAAATCGAAAATGGAAAATGGAAAATATGTACTTATCATAACTAAATACGCCATGTTCCATGCACGTTCTTATCGATTCGATGCTTAAGTCTTTGACAAATGGCCACAATTGACATCCGATTGTTCAATTGCATGTGGCAGCTGCCACATAAGCAACACGGCGGACGAAGCAGCAGGATATATGTAATGTTTGTTTGAACCGTTATCATTGCGGCTGTCAAAATAGTCAAGAGGAAATCATAAATAAAAATACTAACTATCTTTACATTTTACATTTTGTGACTTTTGATTGCATTGCAACACGTTGCATAAGCAATTTTCTTCTGATTTTAATCAGCAAAACATCTCAATATAAATTTTGATCTGCATATTTGTTTTTTTTCTCTAAATTATAATAATAAAGACCTGATGATTTCTTAATTAACACTCGCACGCATTTTTAGCAGTGGAAACATTTAAAAAAAAATTTATAAACAAAATATGTACAATATTGAATAAATAAATAAAACACATGTAAATTATACCAAACTTAAGAAATATTTAACATATTTCTTATCAAGTATAAGTTAGTAAAGCGTTTAACTAATTATAAATTCTAATCATCAATATTTAAATTCGATGTATTGAAAAATTAGTTATTTAACTGGTGTTCAAATAATAATACAATAAGCTTAAGTTTGTAGCGCTGGCCAAGAAAAATATCATAAATAAATAAATAATAAAAATAGTTTTATATCATAAATAGATAAACAATAATAATAGTATTATAGTTGAAATCGACTGGGCCCAATAATTCGTACATCAACATTTTTTACATTTCGCGTTTTTTTTTTACATTTCGCATTGTTCATTGTCGTTAAGGGGATTGTGGCAAAATTAACACTTCATTTAAATAAAACACGTTTTTTAACTTGTCATTGTGATATGAATATTAAAATAATTATTTTAAATGTTAGGCAAATTATTATAAATCTTCTGTTAGTAACAATTTGAAAAGGTTTTCATTTATATTTAGCCATTAGCATTAAATGATAGAAAACTATAACAAATAAATAAATTTTGATTGTCATTTATATGAACGTTTACCTTTGTTGAAATATCATCACTTTGGCATTGTTATTGTCATACTTTTTGTATGAATTTTGATTCATTATCGGAACGAATTCATAAAATGTGCGAATTTCTTTACGAATCCATTAGTGCAATCAGGGTGATAGTTGAATCACAGAAAGCCAACTAGATAATTGTTCGATGTTAAATTTTTTTAATGAATTAACTTAATAATAATTATTATTTTAATAATTAGTCAATAATCGTATTTGTTTTGATTATATTTAAGGAATAATATGCAGTTAATTTCAGACCTCACAAATTAATCGGACTAAACAGTCATAATTTTATGTTATTCATTATTAATTTAACTTAATATTGAATAATGCTAGATTAAATTTCCAATAAAACATTTTTCTATTTTACTTACCTACATTTTTTCAACTTTAATTCGTTGTAGGTAGATAAATACTATAAAGAAAATATGCGATTGTTTTTTTTTATATTTACAATATATCCAATTTATTTTTCCCTCCTTTTTAGTGTTCATATTTACTGTCAACTGTTCCACAGTCAAAGCCTTAAACGAAGTTCAGTTCAGAATAAAACTAGTTTTTAGCATTTAGCTTTGAATGACAGCAAAATGTCTTTTTTTATCATGTATTATGGAAATCATAAAAATCAAAACACATTTGCTGCATTGCTCAACTCCCTAATGAACTCCAAAACTGGACAGATCAACTGAGGCTAGAAACGATGCTGTGTCAATTGTCAATTATTGACTGTTTGCTGTGATTCTGGGATTCGCATTAGGAGATTGCCGACCTGAAACCCATTAAAGCATTAACTGTCCCACATCCGGCGACTTCTGAAGTCGCCCATCATTGCAGTGCTCTCAACCTAATAACACCAATAAAAACAGCTCCAACCCAACCCAACCCAACCCCATCTCTGACATTACATTTTCAGCACAAAGAAAAGACACTCCAAACGACTTTTTGTGCAAAAATTATATTTCAGTGCTGGCTGGCGCCCGGCAAATATGATTTTATTGCCCTCGCTTTTGCTCAACGGGCGGTGGCCATTGCTGGCTTCAGGCCAGCTCGGGGATGGGGTTGGGGTTGGAGCTGGGAGTGTGGCACTTGGGTTGGGGTTGGGGTTAAGGTCGGGGCGTGCCACGTCACAAGTCGCCGCTGACACGCCCCTATTCCATTTCATTACAATTCATTTTGCAAATGTAAAAAGTTGAAATAAGCTAAAAGCAAAAACCTAAACACGAAGCCAAGAAATATACAAGTACAACACACAACACACAAAACATACACTTACAACATGAGTCGTATCTTCAAGTACATTTCTGTGTGCCCATTGGAGCTAGCTCTGTCGAAGGAGGTGGCTGCTCCAATGGCGCCGTGCCCGCTGCCTCTGCCTCTGCCACTGCCACTGCCACGTTACAATAGTGCGCCTCAAATTGCCCCCGGTCGGCGACCATTGCCAAGTAATGGCATGAAATTGCCTTTTTCCATTATCCAAATGGAAAACTTACACCAACAGCGAAGACAAATGGAAACAAGCCGTGGCCAGCCAACAATCAAGAAAAGAAAAAAACCAAAATAACAAACCGAAAAAAGAAATAGAAATTTACTCGTGCGCATCATTGCCGTCGCCATTGCTTTATCAGGCAGAAATTTCGCAAAAATCGAGTCGCACTTAAACCAAACGAGGCACAAGACACAAGACCCTCCCCACCAATTCCCCCCGCTAACCAAGCCGGTTCAGTCCATAGACGAGGGGACAGCGCAATCGGTTCGCTTGACATGCCTTTGGAGCCAACTTATTAATTAAGTCTTCCTGCAAGTCGGGGGAAATTATGTGTAATTGTTTATGGTAAAAGCCCTGAGCATATTTTTATTTCGAACCAAATTTATTTCATTCCGATAAGCAAAAAACTTTCTGTTGAAAAAAAAAAGAGTTATGGTTATTAACCTGTTGTGGACAAAGGCTCTTAAGGGACATTTAATCAAAATTAAGTAATAGTAAATTTTACTTATTTATTTTACTTTATTTTATGTTGCTACTTCTATTTAATAAATATATAAAATAATTCAATATCTGATGTAGGTATTCCGGCATTGTCCTTAGATTAGATTACGATATTTGTATTTTTAATTAAAATCTTTGAATAATTTAAAGCCGAATCCGACTCTTAGAATTGTTTCCCTCCGATTTTGCACGAGGACATTTTTCTGAATATATATATAAATTATTTTAGCTGAATGACAATTTCATAAAAAAAACATAATATTGACTATAATAAAATCACAATTTATGTAATTGAATAATTTTTGTACATGTACTTCGATCAAATATGCATTTCTCGTGCTTGTTAAATATTTAGAAAAATTAATTATTTAAAATTGCCATAAATTTTGATGAAAAGTTTAGGGCTAAAATGGGATTCAGTTTTTATATGTTTAACAAACATTTTTGGCGCTTCTATAGTTGCAATTTTAAAATAGATAATTGAGTAGAGACTATTTGTTTTAATAATAAATAGCATTAGATCCCTAAAAATAATCTGTACAAAAAAGGTCATCAACATGTGTAATCATTTTCTAAAGATGTAAAATAAAGTTAAATTGTAATGTGCAAAAGTGCACAATTTGTAATTTAAACCACGGGAATATTATATGAATTCCCTATTTATAATTTTAGTTGATTTTAGGCTGTTAATTAGTTGGCCAGTTAAGGTAAATAATTATTGCCTTCATAAGAGCTAAAAACACTTCTTTAACAATGATAATTTTAGCCTTAACCTTCGAGTTTTGCTCAGAGTCACAGCACAAAATTGCTGACCCAATTAACAAAAGCAACAAGGGAATAAGGGGAAAAAAAATCACACTGTTAACGCAATAAAACAAGAAAGAAAAAGAAAAAAATTAGCTAAAGGCTTAAATGGAAAACGCATCATTAAAAGGCGGCAAACAATAAAAGTCGAAAATAAAAGAAATGCGAAAGAAAGCGAAATGTCTTCCAAAATGGGAGCGCTTCAACACTGGCCAACTAATGGCTCAAGGTCGCCGAGACAATAATGATGATTTAATGGGCTCATAAATAATTTAATGGCTTTTAACTTGAAGCGCAAGCGAAACAGCAACGAAACACAACAAACCGAACCGAACCGCACCGAACCGCACCGAACTGAACCAAATATAAAGAAACAGCGATGATCTTCGTTAAAGCCGTCATTCGATTTGACCATTTTCTCAGACTCGGCCGACTTTATCAGCTCAACAAGGGTTAAGCGAACAAGCTGATTTTTTTTATACTCTAAATGTATCGGGTAAAAGGGCTTATTTGTGTTGTAAAAAAGTGTGTTACAGGCAGATGGAAGTATCTCTGAGCACATATAGTATAAATATTTCGATCGTTATCAATAGTTATGTCTATATATAAAAATGTTCTTCTGTATGTCAGTATAATCAGAGACTCTATTTTCTACAGAATTCAAATTTGGAATATCATTTCTTGCGGAACTCGCGCAGATCAAGTGTACTTCATATTTACAATTTACGATGTCTGTTAAAAATAAAAGCCTCAATTTTACAGGTAGACTCTTCCAAATTATGTATCTAATGTACGTATTATTGATTAATTGCACTAATTTCAACAGTAAAAATAGTTACATTTGCCAAACTATTAAAATTAGTATAGAAAATTAACGAACAGCTGGTTTCAGAGTATATCATAGTCGAGTGCAGTCGACTAAAACATTCTTGCTTGTTTAATAATCAATGTGTGTATGTATGTATGAATGTATGTATGTATGTATGAATGTATGTATGTATGTATGTATGTATGCGTGTATGTATGTTTGTATGTAGACAGCAAACGATGAAAGCGAACCTGAACGTCGCATAACTTTCGTTATTTATGGAAATGATAGGGGATATGGAGTGGAATGGAATGGAGACAGCATAGCATAGGTGACCAATGGGAATGGGGCGAGGTTCGCTGAAATTAAATTCAAAGTTTATCTGAAAAACTTGTTAATTTCAAAATGGCATTAACAAACATGCTGACAGTATCTGCCCTAAATGTGTGGGTAGCTTAATGACGTTTTGCAAGTGTGTGTGTGTGTCTGTGTGTGTGTGTGCTCATCCCCAGCAACGAAGGGCTAAGCACACTGCTGACGCGGCACACACAGTTATGTGTGTGGGGTCGCTGCACAAGCAAAGATTAGTCAAACAATGGATTCAGCAAAAAATTCTTACCTCCGGGCAGAATGGGCGGCATGGGTGGCATGGGTTGCTCTGGGGCAGCATCAGCATGGCAGCAGCGACGACTTAATTAAATCAGGCAACTTGCCCCTTTCAGGAGCTGGAGGCAGGGCGTTGTGTTAATCGCCGCTATTAAAAGAATATTGTCGGGCGCTGAAACAAAAAGCTTCTCGAGCACCTGTCGGGCAAATGACTCCGTGTCAGCAGCAGCAGCAAAAGCAGCAGCAGCAGCAGCAAAAGCAACAGTAACAACAGCAAAAGCAACAGCAAGAAGAGCGGCAGCAGAGAAGCAGGAGCAGCAGCAAAAGCAACGGCTAAAGCAGCAAAAACAGCAGCAAAAGGAGCAGCAGCAGCAGAGAAGCAGCAGAGAAGCAGCAGCAAAAGCAGCAGCAAAGCAACAGCAGACAGAATATGTTTCATTTTCGGTTTTAAAAATATTTCTTTTTGCTGAGCGTTCGAGAATTATAAAATTAAGTGAACACCAAAGCAGCTGCATAGTGGTGCAAGCAAAACAAAAACTTATATATTTTATTACACTGTAATAATTTATAATAATCTGTTAATTTCATATTTTTAAAGTAGAGCATTTAAAATATATGTATTTTTTTTTTATAATTCGATATAATAACATTTTTTAAATTACAAATAAAAATGATATTAAAGCAAATTTAAAGTAAATAATGAAATTAAAATAAAAAAATTAAATAATAATATAACAATAATTATAGTAAAATAAAATCGCTCTTAAGCTAAATTCACACTTCAAAAATCAAAATAAAGAATGCAACGACAAAATTAAAAGGTGAGTTTACAGGTTCATCCAAGAAAAATTTACTTCTCCAAGAAAAATTCAATCAGGAAAAGGTTTTTTAAATTTTCCGTGGATTAAGTATTATTTTTTCATTAATATCAAAAATTGGGAAATTATTATTTTCCGATGTTTTAGTCTATTTTATTATTGATCTGATTGGGAATAAATGTTTATCGATTTTACATCTTAGAATCCCCACATTTATTAATTTAACTTTGAGAGAGAGTTGTTTTTTATCTTTCTACCATCTCGATGGGGTTTACCACGTGTCGACTTCTATATTTTAATTACCGTTTTATTATTGCTGTTGCTGGCGTTGTCTTTTAATCGGTGCACGAGGCAGGACAGAACAGGATGTCAAAGTCATATTTGTGCATATGTACATATGCATATATATTAGGTGGATGTTGCCACATGTGGACACTTTCACCTGCGACGTCAGTAAATCCCACACGCAGCCAGCAGTTGGGGGCAGGGCTATGAAACTTAGGTGGAAGCCATCGTTGTTGGAGCGTTTACGACATATTAAGTTGGATAAACGTTTACGATATGAAAATGAGTAGAAATCTTGTGTGGTTAATTAAAAACAACCAGAACCAGCAACAGCAACAGCAGAAGAAGAAGACGAACAGTTGACAAGACAATTTTGGTAGCAATCTCACAGCCAGCCAAAAAATCCCCATTCTGCCACTGAATGTAATAATAAAACGGTGTGAAATATAACACAAGCCGCAGCAGGGAAACAAAAAAAAAAAGAACTGCATCGACTTATGTGGCACGAGTTTGAGCTTGTTAATTGTTTTATGATGCGCCCATAAATCTGAGCGTGCACCTTCGCGGCGCAACATACGGCGGGCTGCTCATAAATTACAACGGGACACGCCCTACAACAAAATAGTCTGAAGACTTTTCTGGTTTACATCATTCAGCAATTTGCCTGCGCTCAACTTTCCACTTTCAGTCTCCAAATGAATATTGGATTCTTATAGAATTACAAAGATCTCCAAGCGATACTCTGAAATCCAGCATCAATCGCCATATGCTCCATATACTCCAACTCCCATTGCTGCGTCCCCAAGTGCCACGCCCCAGAGACAGAGATGGTCGCCTGCGTTGTGTATCTATCGTTTGGCTTTTTGGAATACCGACGGCACATCGCTGCCAGAGCACAGGCATGGCCGCTGCTGCCTCGGCAGCCATCAATGCCACAGGGGATGTGGCAGGGGCAGGGGGAGAAACGACCTTTTTACAAAAACGAACCAGCGACAAATGCCATACGTTTCAGGGGTGGGTTTTGCAGCTCTCAAATACACTTGGAAAAAAATGATGTTGGTCTTAGTCCGAGGGATATAAATAGTTTATTTTAAATAGCTTTAATTCTTCTTTAGAATGCTTTGAATAATTTATTACTGATACTTTAATTAATGTTTTGTTCATCATTGTGTCGTTAATAAAAACTAAATAGTTTTTCTTATTTTTAGAAATATTTAAATGCAATTTAGAAAGAATTTTTATATTTTCTTCCTTATTTTACAAAAATATTTATAAAGACAATAAAAACACTGGTTTTAAGAAGTGTGTTGATCGTTTACACAATTTATCAATGATGAATTCTCTAATATAATCTGAAAATTAATATAACAAACTTTTTATTTTTTGACTGACTGTTTTCAATTTCAATATTTTTGTGTATATCATATTTTTTTATCTAGCCAAGTTAGTTAGGGCTATTAATTATGGAGCTGTACTCTGATGACAGCGGCTACAAGGAAATCCCTCGAAATTACTTGCGGTTAATAAACATGCACTTTTAGCAACGGCCCAAAATTCCGGCCAGAACTTTTCTCATTTAACTTTTGGTCCACTCCATTTTTTTCTTCGTTCTTCTTTTCGTTTTTTATGTACTGCTGATGGCCATTAGGCGGCGGCGGATTTGAGCCGCCCAAAATGCTTCCCGCCAACTATGTGCGGGAAAGTATCTTTCATCGGTTGTTGTTGTTGTTGTTGCCTGTTTTTTTGGAATCTGTTTAATTTCGTTGTTTCTCTAAGATGGGGCAAAGTTGTTGTTTGTTGTTGTTGTGTGTTGTTATTTTTGGGTGTTGTTGTTCATCGTTTTGTATTGCATGTCATGAATGTTTCATGAAATTCGCATTACGCGATTTTTGGCACTCAATGGAATTTATTTACTATGAAATTAGCTTCTGTATACTCTCAATTAACAGTCCATAGCAAATATACTTTCACAATTGTACATAAAAAATAATTATATATTTAAAATTTTTATTTTTTACAATTTTTTTAAAATACATTTCTTGCTTATGAATATGGAAAAGTGCAGACAATGTTCGGTGTTTTTTTTCCCACAATTCACTTCAAAATGTGCCTTAGGGTAGTCGAAGTTAGACTAACGAATCCAACAAACTTTGAGTTTTTTTTTTGTTTTTTTACTCATGGAAACGTTGTATAAAAGTTTTTTCTTGTTACTGAAATTTTGATGAGCACTGTTAGCAAAGTAACTTTTTGGTGTCTATCGTGACCAGACCGATATATATATATATATTATATTTTTTTGTCTTTCAGTTTTGGCAGTGGCCCAAAGCGGACGTTGAGTTTTTACAAAAAAGTTCAATTTGCACCAAAGGGAATATAATCCCGACTAAATGAGATAACCTGCCGGCAGTAAATTCCAGGGGACTTAATTTTTGCTTTCGCACCTATTCCGCTTCCCACTCTACAAGCTGGTCTCAATATTTGAAACTTTACATTGTCTGGGACGACATTTCAATTAAGTTCGAAGTCGGCTTGGCTCTCTCCTGTCGCTTCCCACTGCCTTCGAAATTGGAAGCCAAATTTGCTCACGTCGCGACTCTGCTGAATTTTTATGCTGGGACTTGTGACTTTGATTCAAAAAATGGTCGGTGGCCTGCAGCACATCGCATCTAATCTTGCATCTAATAAGCATTTTCAATCAACTTTTATGCTTGCGTTGTAAAACGAAATCGACCCGAACGGCCCCGCCCATGCGCCCCCCTCTTCTTGTTGGCTGTCTAGTTCCAAAGCAAATCCTCTCACACACACACACACACACACATACGCCGCACAATAACTTAATCCGTAAATTTTATTTTTTAAAAATCCGTAAAACCGTTCACAGGATTTCACGTGCGCTCGCGGACCATAAATTGAAATCCAACCCAAGCCCCCTCCTCAGCCCGCACCCCGTGCTCCCCCTGCACTCGCACGTGAACAACTCAAAACTCACACACAAATGAGCACCGAGTGGCTCAATCTGGAGTACGAGTTCCATTCCTAGCACCACTCGCTGGTGACCTGCACGATATCCACATTTGTTCCGCCCAATCAAGGCAAATGCATAAATGAAAAACAAAAAAAAACACCCAGAAAAAAGTGAAGTTAAGCATCAGATTACTGTGGAAAAATTCTTATTATAATCCAGCTTATGCATTAAGCATTCACATAAAAATATAAATTCCGATTATGTATTTTTAGTTGAATTGTACATAACTTCAAAATCGACTAAGTTCCATGAAGATATTTATGCAATTTATGTGCTCATTTTAAATAAACATATTTACAATGCAATTTTTCAATTGTTGGCTTATTGTTGTATTACTTTTAATAATTGTATAATGTGTATTAAATACATAGAAGCGCAATGAGTGGAATAACAAAAAACAAATTTTATAATTTATAATAGTTCAAATGCTAATTATAATATTATTATTTACATATGCAATAAAAGTCTGAAAACTTATAAAAAAAAACGATTCTTATAATTATAAAAGGATTATTCTCATTTGTCATATAAACTTCTTATTAATAGAACATATTTCTAAAAATGCAAATCATTATTTTTATATAGAAAACCGTTCTGAAAATGATATTCGCTATTGCTATTATTATGATGGAACGTAGCTCAGCTGGAATATATTTAATTTGCAAAACAATCACATGAAAATCATAAATTTTTTTAAAATATTAAATCTTTGTACATTTTACAACGGAAAATACTAATTTTTAATATAAGCTAAAAAAAAAGCTGATAATAAAATTCTGTGTGCATACATATCAAATACAGACAACATAGAAATTATAACTTTTATTTTAAATTTTGGTAAATAAGAAAAATAAGAATAAGGAAATACCAAAAGATTTTGATACATACTTTTCGATGAATATAGTTAGTTACTGTTAGCACCACAGATAAGGTAAATTTCTGAAATATATAGCTCGATTTGCTATTTTTAATGAGCATAATTATTGTTGAAAATGTGCTTTTAATTGGTAATTTATTCGGAAGTTCAATGACAGCTCGTTATTGCCAATTAATACAAATTGTTGAGGAATTTTAATTCAATTCAACACACGTACTGATTTCAAAATTAATTTAGGTATAATTTTAGAAGCGTTTACTTCGATAATTATTTTATAATATTACTAAAAGTTATTTATGTTAAACATTAAATAATAAAATTATTTGAAATATTTGTGTCAAGCACTCCCAAGTTGTCCCACTGTGCAACTTGGCAATGAGATTTAAAATTTATTGAATAACCGTTCGTAGCCACAAATTTACGGCAGAAATAACCTGAGTAGCTGGCTGGCTGGGTTGGGCTATTCTGATTATGCTGATGCACCCCGGCCACTTTTTGGCCAAAGGAGGTGCTGCGTCAACGAAAACCAAAAGCAACCCATCCGTTTGGGGGCATGCACGTAGCAGTGTTTTAAAGAAAGAAAAAGAAAAAAAAACAAAGAAAAAAAAATTCGACAACCATTTTGTTGGCATTTTATCCCTTTCACGAATTTGATGCGTTTCATTTGATTATTTTGCGTGCGTGCTGGGAGCGAGGAGCATACCAAAAAACAAAAACCCATTTCACGCCAAGCAACCACAAGTGGCTCCAGGCCAACCAAACCAGCCAGACCAGCCCAGGCATCCTGGCACCCAAGCAGCCAGGCAACCAGTCATCCAAACAGCCAAGCATCCACTTGAGATTGCAGCTCCGCTTCGGACCGCGTTTCGCTTCGTTGCTTGTAATAACACGCTTTGATAACTTTCATGGGCCATAGCCAGCCATAGCCATACTGCTCCTGCTCCTGATGCGGCAACCCTTGTCCCTCATTCCATAGCCCATGCCATGGCCAGCAGCATTCGTTCATTCCACAGCGATTGCTCGCTGGCTGGCTGGCTGGCTGGCTCCATCAATCTGCGTCCCCTTCGACAGATTAGCTTCGTTAAACTTTATTTTAAATTTATGCTCCAGCTCCAATTTCAAATTCTAGTCGGTATTCATGGCATGTATCGCTCCGCTTATCCTTTCGTTGCCTTTGCTCGTTGCCTGTCAATATCCATTTTGTTTGGTTAATGAACACGAAAATTGAACCCCTCACTTTGAGGCACCTTCAACTGCCGCAAGACGCCATTTTTGTCACTGGAGAGACTCCATTAGTTGAACAAATATTAAGTGCGACGCTTAAGATTAAAGTTTTTATTCAATTTCACATTTAATTTGCAATTTGCATCTGTGCACAAAATTGCGATAAAGGCAAAATGTAAATGCAAATTTTTTGCACAGAAGGCGGCCAGCAAATAACAACTAAACAAACTCAAACACACACACTCGCACACACACACACACACACTCGCACACACACAGCTACGCATGCATAAACAATTACCATATAATCGGATATTTATTGGCACTGCATGCGACAATTGTCCGTCCCGTTCCGTCCGTCCCACTCCGTCCGTATTTTTCAGCTGCTTCAGTTGCGTTTTATCGGCGCGCTTTTGCGATTTTTATGGTTTTATAATGCATGCCGCTGATTATCGCGCATGATATGCGAATTAAATTTTTACAATTTGCAAATGCAAATACACAAACAAGCCCAAATATAAATACGCTAAGAGACAGAGAAAGATAGAGAGAGAAAGAGAGAGAGAGAGAGAGAGAGAGCTGGTTCTGCCGTCATTGGCTCACTGGGACCTGTCGCCATCATCCATTTTAATGAGGTAGTAGACGGGAAAACGAGCGCGCTCCAAAACGAATTTCAATAATGATTCAATCTTAATTTGAATGCTCGACTGCATCCGAGACAACTGAGTCGACGCGCTCTTAATAAAGGTTTAATGCAATAATAATGCGATTGCCCCTAAGCGCTCTATTACCAACTTCGGTTAGTTCAAGAGCCTCGTGTTAATTACTATCCCCCCTCCGCCCTCCTTTTAATGGGGGGAACGGGGTCGTGTGCTATCTGAAATATGTCGACTCACGAATAACAAAATGAGGCGCAAACCCAAAAACTTGCAGCTCTTCGGCTCAATAATCATTCAAAATTTAAGTCTATTTATAAAATGAATTAAAAAATTAAATGAAAATGGCAGAATAATTCTTTGCATAGCTAACTGAAATTTAAAATTTTCAATTTTTACTAAAGGCAAGACTCATTCATATGCTTCTAAGATTGCAACTGGCAACTGGCGAGTTTTTAAATTTTCAATTTCTTATCCATCTCTTGTGAGATTTGTTCTCATAAAAAAACACTTTTTGACGAATTCTTTTACAAAATAATTTGTTAATCAAACTCACTAGTAACAAGTTTCAATTTGTATTAATAGTTTCGCTGGTATAAAGACTTTTAGAATTTACAATGAGTTCTAAAACGAACAGATTAATGGAATCTTTGACGTATCCAAGATTATTTGTTACATCCCGTTTTTTGTCAATATTTACTACGAATTTGTGTTGGTTAGGAAATCTTTAAGTTGTTCAGCCTCAACTATGGCACTCGTAAATTTACAAAGGAAATGAATAAAATGAAGTTGTGCTAAAGTACCAAACTCACAGAGAATATATATTTCTGATCCGCATCATCGACAAATAGTTTCTCTAGCAGATCTCAGTGACTAAGAGAAAAAATTTTGATTTAAGGTTTAATTAATTCATTTAATTAGATAGCGCCACAAGTTTCTGTTTATATATTTAAGTGTCAGATAATAATTTTTTTTTTTATTTTGGCGAATAATTAGGCGTTGTTTTTTTAAGTTTAAACTAGTGCACAAAATATTAAAATCTTTGGAAAGGCGTTGCGCAATTTTTTTTATACAAAGACCTAGAAAGAATTATTCAAATGGAGCCTAATAAATCCATACTCTAAGGAATGTTGTTTCGTAAATTTGATAAGCAATGAAAAAACTTTATTTAAAAAAACTTATTTTAAAACACCTTTTTAACGTGTCAATTCTCTAAGAAGTGAACGACTTGTAATAAGTAAATATTTAACAGGGTATCTACAAGTCAAAACCTATTGGTTGGAAAGTTCTTACTTGTTCGCAATATGTTTGTTAAAAACATAAAGTTTAACGACTTGGTAATCGTGCTTTCTGCTTTCATTGGCGCCATTTTACACAATGTGTTATTGGATCCGGATCCACTTAGGATGAGACAAAGGAATCTTTACAGCACTCGACGCACTCGCGCCTCGACATTAGCACATCTGACTGTAATATTTTTTGTTATTGATATACATAAAGAAGAGCTATATGGATGTATTCAGGAGAAATCAATTCGATATTCAGCGCACAGCTAAAATCTCAATATGTTCCGGTTTTTCTTCGATTTTTTTCTTTTTCTTTTTCAATTTACATCGTCGAACATCGAGCAGAGAACGTGTCTCGCGCATTTTATTTATGAGAAACAGAACTCAACTGAAAGTTATGGATACATATGGATGAAAAGGCCCCCGCCTAGATACAACATATTCAGATTGGGAATACACACATGTGCTCGCAAATAAAAAAAAAAATTCGAATTCTGTGTCCTTACTTTCTGAGCGGTTTACAGCAGAGCCAAAATTAAATTGCTTACAAAATAAGCAAATCGGAAAACAGAAGCAAATCGAAGGAATTCGCAGAGACAGCGCTGAAAAATATTATTATTGTAAGCAAATATTCAAATATGCGACATGCATAAGAATCAAGAAGAAATCGAATACATATGAAACTGAAAAATACTTATATATGTATTGTATAGTATTCTCTATATATTGTAAATATAATTTTTCAGTTGTACTATAATTCCACAACTTAGATTTTACTGTCTCTGCTAATGCTCACATTAATTTGGCTGTGGGTGTCGCCATTTCCCAATTGAGAAGCATTCCATTATAATTCTAATTTTGTAACTAAATGCAATTTTTGCAATTGTTGCCTAGTTGTTGTATTACTTTTAATAATTATATAATGTACATTAAATACATAGAATGAGCAATGAGTGGAAAACAAAAAACATTTTATAATTTATAATTATAATATTATTGTCACCGAAATATTATTGTTAGATACGACTTTTAATACTCTAATGATTTATTTTCAAATTTAACCAAACTAACGAAAAATTACTTCCAACTTATTTCAATGTTTAAGGAGAAAATGGACAGCAACGATTTAAATTTGCATCTGCTTTCGCCGTTTTTTTAAAAGTTGCACTACTGGTTTTATTAACTTGCTAATTAAAATTTTTAAGCTGAAAGATTAAACAAATATATATTCGTGTCATTAAGATTATTTATGTTTTAACTTATCAAAAATTCTTTTTTTTTTGCATTTGTTAATAAAGTAATTAAGAAACTTGAATATCAAATTTGGCAAATAGATGTTTGCTAATTAGTTTATGGCCAGGCGTAAAACATATATTTTATTCACAATATCTTTTGGCTAATTGTAAATATTTATGAATGTTTGAGCAAACTTAAGTAAAAATATTATTGAGCAAATATCTCTCCATTAATTTATATAAGAATTCTGCTCAGTCCAAATCATCTTTTGGGCATGGATTCGCCGGAACGGAATGTGTCACAGATGAAAAATAGCAATGAACATTTCGACAGAGTTCTTTACATGTAAACAACGACAATAACATGCCTTATGACTGGGGGGAAGTCTCTTGGATTGGGAATTGGCACTCTGACGGGATGGCGAGGGATGCGTTGCGATGCGATGCGATGGGTGGGTGTCTAGTGGGAGTGTGGCAGTGTGGCAGCTTGTGGCAGCAACAGCAGCCAGCGTCAACATCATCGTTGGCAAATGTTGAAAATAACAAATTTTTATACTTGTTTTTGGCCTGGCTTATATATTTGGGTTTTATTTTTTCACAGCGCTGCAAAATATGCGACTGTGTGTGGGATGTCGTTGTGGGTATGGAGGAGGGTAGGAGGAGAGTGGAGGTCTGATAGTGCGCCAGTCGGGCGTTGCTGTCGTTTGGCATGCCCTGAGTTATTCCAAGATATTAGTCATAAAACGAGCACACAAATATATATAAATTCATTTGAACGTGCCGCGCCCCTTTCCCCACCACGCCCCCTTCTTCCGCTAGCTACACACCTCAGTTGTACAGTTATGAGGATGGCCACCAGGTCGTGCCGTTTTTATATGTACGATATACTGCGTCCGCGTCCATGAAACTGGAAACCTAATTTTCTATGGTAATCCCAGGCAGCAAAAAGCTAAGGTTCACTTACCGAATGACACTGGCTTTTGGTCCATTCCTCCTCCTCCTCCTCTCTCTCTCTCTCTCTCTCCTTTCCCCATCCCCCCCTCACTACCCTGCATACAAACATAAATTATGCAGATCCTGCAAACGTGCTTAGATGACATTTTTCTTGAGGTGACTCCCCCCCCTCCAACCTAGGTAATTCAAATTCACATATGTGTGTGTGTTTGCATGTAGATACATGTGTAAAAATGAACACACACACACATTCACACACACTTGCTGTATATGCTGTGTGTGCACTCTGGAAAAAAAGGTGCCGACGAAATTCGCCATTTTATTTGCGACAAGTGTCGCTTACCATATTATTCTGGGCAGATTTGAAAATATATATAGAAAATATATCATTAATTTCCAACGTGTTATTTTTTATAAAATAATTCTTTTATTAGCACTTTTGTTATTTATGTTATTTATATATTTATATTTATATGTTATTATTAAAAATTATAATTTAAGATTTCATCATATGCAAACATTTTATATAGTTCATAAATTAATATTGTTAAATTTTCAATTTTTAATTACTTATAATTTTGGGTGTTGACGATTTGATAGACTTCCCGCTGAGCTACTCCTTCCTCCAAGAGTGACGAGTTTTTGAGTGTTTCTCTTTTTTTTTTTGTAAAATTTTAAATAATTGATTAGCAAAAAAAAAAAAATTATTTTTGCCCCTCCTTTATAAATATAAGAAAATGTTTATTTATGTTTTCTAATACAGAAATCGTTTTAGTTGACAGGAAAATTTACTAAAATGCAAGTCTCTTTTTCTGAGTGTACACACACACACATATTCTGTATATGCTGTGTGTGTGTGTGTGTCTACGTGAAACGTATAAAATTGTTGCTAAAAACGTTGGCTTCGTTTATGTAACTCTACTTGACAAGACACACAAATGTGTAAAATCAGCTAAGAGGCAACTGCTTAACAAGTTTCTGGCACAAATAGCGAAAAATAGATGAAATGTGGCTGGCCAGCCACAGCCAACCGGGTTCCATATAGTGTGGTGGCACTGCCAGTCTTGTGTGTGGAGCTGCAATGGTGCTCCATCCACGCCTGGTTTATATGCGCTGCTGGCAGCCAGCGTGTCCAGTCATTTGGCTTATCCTTGATGAAACTAATCCCAAACTTCGCCATTTTTATATGCATGTACTTCTTCTGTGCGCAGCACACAAAAACTTTTGGCCAATCTTTTTACGACTTCATTTGCTTCAGTTGATAGTTGACAGTGCTGCCAACTGGAGCAGGAGGAGCAGCAGCAGCAGCAGCAGCACGAAAAGTAATAAGTCACCGAGTCACGACAAAATCCAACCACTCCCTCTCTCCTCAAGCGAGAGGGATTCAATCATTCCCCCCTCTCTGCCTGTACATTCGTTGCCAGCTTTTGGCTTGCACTGCGCAGCGTCTTACCAGATTCATTAGACGATTAAATACAGGCTAAACCACATTTTATTTGTTCATTTTCATTTTCTCTGTAGATGCATATTATTATAAGTTAAATATAAATATAAGTTAAATATTATATTTTCAAGTATTATAAACTTAAATAAAATAAAATAAAAGTGACAATGCTGTCAACAGATTTATTTAGCTTAGCCAAAGTCTGCTTTTGTTGTAACTGTTGCAAAACAAGGCAAAAAAGACCAAGGATTACAAATATTTTGAACTTTATAAATTTATTTATTATAAAATAAATTGAGATTATTTTGAAATACCCAATTAAACTTTACGTTAAATAAATTAGCAATACTAATTTATCTCTGGGAAACATCAAAGTCAACTTTTCCATGTTTCATTCTTTTTCTCTATATTTCTCTCAGCCCACCATCGGTTTTTAAATGGGATTTCTGTTATGCCACAAATACCGCAGATATCCAATATTTTATGTTTTAAATTTGTATTTTTATTTTATATAATTTAATTCGTTACTTTTGACTTAAATTTGTTAATATTAAAATCTTTTTTTAAACTGCTGACAACTTTTTATCTACATAAAATAGAAAAACCAAATTTAAATAAGATTGTTTAATACGATTTTTATAAAATTAATAATATTATTGCAATATTCCGTTTTTAAACTAAACTTTTGCTGTGCTGTGGAGTGTTGAATAGCAAACTGATTTGAACATTCGATACACAGCTGAAAATGATTTCATTCGTGCCCCACCTAAAATTTAACTAAAACTTTTTTATATGCGCCTTAGCCAAGTGGCGCCTCCGGCACTGACTCAGCCCTGCTGCTCCTCCAGGCAGCGCGCCACACACACAGCTCCTGTTGTCAGTTGTTGCAATTTGCGAGCTGGTTGCATTTCCAGTTTTTGTAGCCAAGACGCTTAAGGCGCGGACGAGGGCCATCGTAAAAGGCTAAGATCGGTGTCCGCGCTGCTGGAGCCAAGCAGAATTCGGGTTATTGGGCACAGCCATTCCAAGCTCGAATTTACCCATAGAAATACTGACAAAAACCAGCAGAAGCAGCAGAAACAAAAATTAGACCTCAAGATGTTGCACTGGAAAATATTTGTAATGAAAACACAATTAAAAAAATGCCAAAGAATTCTCAAATTACTGACAATCTGGTGTGCTCGGGCTTAGGCTCTGAACTTTGTCATTTCTGATAAAATTGTCTCCATAACAATAAAACGAGAGACTTTTGCAAAGTTTTTGGGTGCAAGGAGCACTTAAGACTTTCCTTAATTGATGCCTCCTGCAGGATAATCGTGTGTGGCAGCCGCATTTGTCTCTGTGTATTTACATGTGCGCATTTTTGTTGGGCACTCCTCGTATCGTAAACTTTTCTTATGTGAGTTTCTAGTTGTTTGCTTAACATCAAGAATCCTTGGAGAGGAATTCGCAGCGAACGACAAGCCAACAAAAAAGTTCAAAACTATTTGAATCTCTACGACGAACGACGAGCAATAAAAACGACCACCCACAAAATAAGAAGAGACCAACCAAAATTTATTTCCAGCAAGTATGCCACATAATAAGCTGAAGCTGCAACTGTAGAGGGGCAGCTTCATAATTAAGTCAACTTCAGCAGCAGACAGCAATCAATGGAATGTATTTTTTTTTTTGCATAAATTGAAAATGAAAAATCATAGAATTTTCCACAAAGAAAAGGAAAAGAAAAATAGAAATAATTTGGTTTGGTTTTCTAATTGAAACATCGCTGGGCTTGGTGTTTGTAAATGTGGCAGCCATAAAATATAGCTGTGTGTTGTTGTTATTGGCCGCATAGCACAAACAACAGTTTCGTTGCAGTAAATAAATTGAAACGAATTCAATTGGCAGCGGAATGTTTACAAGTGAAACGGGCAACCCACGTCAAAAGACACAAATACAAAAACAAATAAACAGGCGGCCAAACGAGCGGACGAGCGGACGAGCGGACGAGCGGACGACCAGGAATGGAGCAGGGATAAGAACATGCTGTTGACAAGCGAAAGATAAACAAATTCAGACAACTTGAACTCAACCTGCAACTTCTTTGGTTATCAATGGTAGCCATTGGCGCACCAATGTTCCCCCAATCTCCCCAAATACCCGTTGCCCATCCAGGCCAGAGCCAAGGCGTCAGTGCCATCACAAATGTCATTGGCGTAATAAGCTGTTTGTTTTAACGGCGCTCGTCTCTGGCCTGAACCGTAGACGTTTCGGCGCATAAACAAAAATAATGACTCAGAGCCAGCCAGGCCAGCCAGCCAGGCCTGGCTAGAGCAGCCAGCTCTGTGCCGGGGTCTGGTCGTCAACGGGCAGTTGGAACATCGAGCGAAAACAAAATGCCATCATAAATTGCGCTTGCGTATTTATTTATAATAATTTATTTCAATAACAACGACAGCCATTCATCTCCAACTCCAACTCCACTCCAACTACAACTCAGTTCAGACCCATTCCCATTCCCATTCCCCCATCTCAAACCCATCCCGTGCCATATCCAAGCAGCTCTTGCCGGGCCCCATTCGGTTCTCTCCATCAACTGGCAATTCAAATATTTGTACAGTTTTTGTTGTCGCTGGGCGACTGCATAAATATATTCGAATTTCAATTTATGGGGGAAAAACTCGAGTGTTTGTGGACCGGCATAATTTAACATTTTTCTCTCGATTGGTTTATTTTGTTCAATTCTTTTATCGGCGGGGGGGGGGGGGGGGGGGGGGGGAAGTGTTTTTACATCTCAAATGCATATTTCTAAACAAAATAACGGGGTTTTCCATAAAGAATATTTCCAAGTGGTTTTTTCGAAACTGAGATGAACTCGATTGTATTTTGTTGAAATAAATGTTCTGCTGTGAAATAAATAATATCACAATTTATAATTTATTAGTTTAATGAACTTATGAATATGTTCTTAGAAGTGAAAGAAACATAAAATGAGGGAATAAAAAAATTCATAATTTTGTTCATCGTTTTCAGCATAATCAAGAAATTTAATAAAGAACTAGAAAATTAAGTAACAGTTTTTAAATGTAAACTTTTAATTCTGCAAGTTAGAAATAATGAAATAATTTATTACTTATACTTTGTTAATAATTTAAGAATATTTTAAGTATATTTTGGAGTGAATTTGCAAGCCTTCAAATCTTAAGATTAAGACGCAAAAAAAAAGAAAAAAAATCAGAGTCTACCTTTTAAAATTTCAATTCCATCGCCGTATGGAAGACTAATAACAACAAAGTCGCCATTTCCCCATCCCCCGTCCTTCTTAACAACCTTTTTAGCCCCTTATTCAGCTACAGCTTTGACATGGCTCTGCAATTTTTTTTTCTTTATAACGCGAAATGAAAATTCTTGCCAAACAGCAGGAAAAAAGCAGTTGCCGCCCTCCTCCCCCTCTGCTCTTGGCACCAAACTTAGCGCTGCTTCGTGTTTTTGTGCAAGTCATTCACAGAATAGAATTCTTGATTAAATTGGAGTACATTTCGTGTTTCTACCCACCCCCCTCCCCCCTAAAACTCTGACAATCCTGACCCAGCCTTAGCAATGGCGGCTTACGAGCAACGACACCAGTTGCCAACCTCTCATTTACCTAGCACGGTGGCTGTTCAGGTGGGCGGCTCCCAGATCCCAGCACCCGGCTCCCAGCTCACGACTCGAATCGAGCATATAAAACAGAGACGGTCCGCAAGGGGAGGGGAGGCTCTGCTTGCTGTTTGAACAATATTTGCTGCATATTCAAGCGGCTGTCTGGCGTGGGCGTGGGCGGGGGAGTGGGCGGTCTCTCCACGACTTACTAAACTCGTCAACGAAATTCAGCACCGAATATTCTCGTACCTGAGTTTTTGCGGAAACATGCGAAACTTATTTTGCAAGTTTTATGATGCACGAGCAGCCAACAGCAGCTTTTATTTTTTTCCCTCGTATATTTTGCTTGCTTTATTTTTTGGTTTTTTCAGTTTTCACATCTTGCTTTTTGCTGAAAATTACAATCGCACTGAGGGAAAACGCCAAAGGTCCCCTCAGCTAAAAAACATAAGCCCAAATGACTGCCATTTGCGACTGAAAAATTTCGAGTGAACTTTAAGTTTTACATTTTTCTTTGAAGTTGCAAAAACAATTAGGTGAAACTTGCGTGATTTCGCTTTATTATTATTTAGTCAGTGCAGTGCCAGCCCAAAAAAAGAACGTAGAAACTGGGGCCACATTGCATGGCAAGATGCTATCAGAGAATTTGGCTGGCTCACAGCCACCTTTGTTGCTGGGGGATAAGTTAATGCGAATCCGAGCATGAAATAGAATTTTCAAAGTTACTTGGAGGAAGGCCTGCTTAACTCATTCCCATTTAATGGATTAATTGGGATCAGGTCGCCAGGCGCGAACTCGGTGCAAATACACTCGATTTACAAAATACAAATAAAAGGGGCTTATCAGGCTCCAAAGTGGCTACAGCTTAAACATAAAGATGCAAATGCCAAAAAATATATTTAAAAAAAAAAACAAATACAAAAATTATAATGTGCACATTGAACAATCGGAAAAGCAACAACAACAGCAAAAAGCAGGCACGAGCACATGCGGCTGACTAATGGGCTTATTTTTTGTATATATATATATATATATATATATATATATATTATTTTTATATTTATTTTTTTTTGTTTCTCTGAGCGAGTTACGCGACTGGAAGCCATCGCACCAAATACGCAGCGGGAACGACCTCGAAGTGTCTGAGGCAGAGGCAGAGGCAGAGACAGAGGCAGAGACAGAGGCAGAGGCAGCCGCAGCGGCACAAAAGGCAGTTTTGTTCTGGTCATTAATAGTTTTATTGGGCGAGTCGAGAGAAATCCTTTTTGGCCTTTTAGAGGTCGCTCCAGTTATGAATGTGTGGGCATTAAGAAATATTACATTTGAATCTCAAACAATCGCTCGAAGGTCGCTCGGCAGCACTAAATTTTATCAGACTGCTCTCGTTTTCATGTGAAACGCACCAGTTTTGCCCCTTTTGCTGCTTTTTATGAAAGCCTTGAAATATGAAATATAATTATCGTTGACAACTGACAGCCCTTTTTCACATTATTCTTTGCTTTACAATGTACACTGTAATTCGAACTATTTTGAGTGTCCTTGTTCAATTTTGGCTTGCACAAGATATTTCTGTTTGTTTCATGCCTTATCTAAACAGTCTACGTGTATTTATGCTGAACAGTCTTGAACTTCGAACTCATCATCATAAAATAAGGCAGAGACACACAACTAAAGTAGAGCCATTTAACACAAGACCAAAAAAACCCAGAGTCGTCGATAATACATATCAATGAAATACGAAAATCCCCAGAAAAAGCACTGCTGCCCGTTTTCGGGGCAAAAGGCATCATCACTTTGAAACGCAAAAACTAATTCGTCGTTTGTGAGTTTAATATCACACTTGAAAAAATCGTCATGCACTTTAAGAAAAACTTCTTCTAAAGAAACAATTTGAATATATATAAAAAATATTTTTCTTAAAACAAGAAAAACTTGCGCTAAATTTATAATCTGTTATAATTTTTTCAAAGCTTTTTTATAACAAATATAGCTAGACACAAGCACAATAAATATTTCACATATTTTTCCCAAATTTTAAACAAATCTACTCTACAATTACGAAATAAAAACTGTCTTTTTTAAAAAGCAATCTTTCAATTTTACAAATTTACTTATCGAACAGTTATTGTCAAAAGTATGTCGCATTTCTTTTATAATTGTTCTGATTGCACTTGATGTTTCCACAGTGAGTAATATTTGAGCGTCAAATCTCTAACCATAATTAAACAAAGTATTTATCGGAATTCTGGATATATTTGTATACATAGACATATAAATTCGCTGAAATAAAAATAAATTTGAAAAATGTGCAGCTTGCTCCACTGTGCAACGTTGTTTGATTTTGGTCACGTTTTTGCTACTTGGCCCAGCATTAGCCGATGAGATAAACGATTACCAATAAAACACAACACTGCCAGTGAGCCGGAAACACTATTTCTCCCACCTATTCCAGAGGCTTTTGGTTGGGTTTCATACGAATCTTCTCGGCTCCCAACAACCAACATTGTTGGACAGTCTCTGGGCCTGGTCCGCGATGTTATCCGGATCTCTCCTGGTCCGGTTTGTGATGTCTCGCACGGATGGTGGATGGATGGAGGGGATGGCGCTCGATGAGGCATTAAATTGTATTAAAATGCGCAACGCACAAGCGCACGCCTCCATCCTACGACCCTCATTCCCTCCATCCCTGCATCCCTCCGTGCGGGACTTACTTATAATGCTCCCAGGCGGCTGCAAAACTTTGACTGCCTTGACTTTGCCTAAGCGGCGGCATTTATTTGTAGCTCATTCTCTCGTTTGCCAACGGTGTGTGCTTTTGTGTGTGTGTGGGTGTGTGTGGGTGTGTGTGTGTGTGTGGGGAGTGGTGGGAGGGCTGTATGCTGACTCTGGGGAGGTGACTTTTTCCGTAGGTGGTGCCAGTGCAAACGGTATTTTATTTATTTTTATTGCCAAATGTCAACGAGGCAATTCTTTCTTTGTTCGTCAGCATCAACATCAGCATCTCTGAGATATATCAGGAATTGAGTTTGCTTTCGTGATTGCGTTAGTATCCCAAATGAAAATCGAATTGAAAGTTTTCATTTTTATTTTCATTCGATTCCTTCCATTTCGTTTCGCTCACGAACAGTCTGTAAATTAATTTCCACTTTAAGGGCATAGTTTGTCTTCAGTTAAGCACAGTATATGCATATATTTAAAATTTAATCAAGTTAAGTAGACGGTATTTTAGTATGTATCGACTTTGGAATTGGAACAAATAACGGCTTTCCTAGGCAGGAAGATGATTACATACTTTTTTCTATGTTAGCTATTTGATGTATTAGTCCGTTATTACTCATTTTGATTGTTCATATTGGTCTTAATATAATATATAATATTTTGGTAAGCAAGTAAAAAACTCATAAGATATATATAAAATGACAAAACCAATGTATGGATAAAAATGACAGCGCACAATGCAACACCCGATAAATTTTAATGATTATACTTCATAATTCCCATTTTAAATTATTGTTATAGAAGATCACAATAAAATATGCTTGGCTACCTTCAAGATATCAGATCAGGTGTTGTTGTAGTGTATATATTTATATTATTATAATAAAGTGTGTATTGTATTGACGAAGATATCCGAGAGATAATTTAAATATAATCTTGAGCAGCTTCGACTATGAAATCTTCTTCTAATATGCAAAGAAATCGCTAGGTTTATTTGAAACAAATCTTTATTTTTGCAACATGTTGATCGAAATTATTAAAACATTTTAAAAAATAAACAAAAATCCAAATATTTATGTGATATTATAGCGTCTGACAATAAAATGAACAGCATCAAAATCCCGTGGGAACAATCTTTCGTTTTTTAATTTATACATAAATTTGCATGAGAGCAGGTTCAGCCGGTTAAGTAAACATCGTCGTGACTTGGATATAAAAGCTTATATTTAAACATTTTAACTGCATTCTGCAGTTATATGTTTTCTGTTTTCTTATTGATTATAATGAAGTATTGTCTGTATTTTATATCGTGTGGGCGCAGCTCACATTAGGCATTTATTTTTATAGAATGAAAAGACTTCAGCTAATATTATGCGTTGAGACACTAACTAGATTAACACACACACTTTTTTTAGACATACTTATTTTGTAAATAATGTTTGTATTTTTTATATTCATTGCATTGATTTATTGTTGATACAACAAGATATAATCCAAGATTGCCTACATTTTTTCTAGAATGCAAATATTGCTCTTATTTACATGCAGAATAAGTACATACAAAATGTTATTGTATTTAAGTCTTTTGGGTTTTGTTAATTACAATTGCTTATAATATGTTTTTTTCTTTTAGCACACATCTACAAAATGCCGTCGGCAGGAACCAATGGCAAAGTCCGAAACAGCACCGCGCTTAAAATAAGAGTAGATACGACGGCAAATGACAGCGCCGACGCTACAGATGGAAGATAGAGAGAGAGAGAGTGCGCGTTGTCATGACAACGGCTGCGGCGGCAGCCATCTTGGATATGAGAGAGAGAGCCGCCATGCAGCGGCCATGCTGTTGGCCAACGACACTCACACGCTGCGCCGGCTATTGTGAAGTTCTGTGACGTGACTGAAATACCGCAGCAGGTAAATCCGTTGTTTCTTGTTTTGTCTGTGCAGCGGTTTTGCTGCTGCAGTACAGCAGTAACGACGTTCGCGGCGAACGCTTAACGAATGCGCGTGCGTTGCGCCCGGACCGCGACCTCGTCGGTTGGAAGCTGCGACCGCGGCAGCGGCAGCGGCATCGGCAGCGAAGCAACTATGCAAGGTATGTATGCATATGTGTATGTGTAATAGAATGAGAACAAATAGTTTATAGGAGAAGTGCTCTGCTCTGTTCTGTCCTCTGTCAGTGGCATTTGTCAGGGGTAAAATGTACAGTGCAAGTGCGAATGTAAGTTAGAAAGGGATACATGTATATACAAATATGTAAGTGCGAACTTAACCAGGGTTGCTATCGAGTACACAAACCAGTTTGGTTTTGTCCTTGCTAAATTCATTTAATAAAGTTCATAAGCATTCCAATACGATTTTGAACTAATACTCTCAATTAGAAGCTAGTTAACCTCTGTTCAATAGGCTTATTTTTTTCCGGTATTAATCGACTTGAAATTTTTTTTATTTGTTTCGTTATTAACTTAGATATATATTAGAATATAAGTATATTTTTAAATATGCATTTGTTCACAGTAATTTTATTTATTTTTATTTTACTCTGTTTTTCAAATGCACAGCAAAACATTTTTAAAATAGAAATGCGCTCGCACACCAATGCACTCAATATTTGCTTGTGTATTAGTGCTGGCGCTCTTTGCCAGTCAACTGTGCATGTGTGCGTGCGCGCTCTCTTAAAGTGAACTCTCTTAAAATGCGCTCTCTTTAGAACGTTAAACTGCATTAGTATTAGTGTAATGCTCTTTGCCGTTCTGTCGGTGCTCTTAAATGCCACTCTCTGCATCGTTGCACCTGTTCAGCTCTCTTTCTTAGCGACGTCTCTGTTTGTTTTGGTTGTGGCCACGCTCTTTACTCTTTGTGGTCTTTTATTTGTGTTTTTTTTATGACTGCTGCCGCTATTTGCTTATTGGACGCAGTTGGTCTGACTTGTGTATGGGAATGGGAAGCCGCGGCGCAGCTTGAAATCTTGTTAGAATTTATGAGAATCTCAAAGTCCTGCGCAAGTTTCTCGGCTTTGGGTAGATGCAATTTCCTTTTTTTACGATTTGCCTCGCATTCATTGCATTCTTTTCGCTTCGGTTCGCCTTCACAACTTTTCCCACGTGCCCCCCACCCATCCCCTTCACCAACAACATGACTCTCCCACAACCCTTAGAATGGTCCTTGTTTCTTGCATAGGAAAATATAGTGCGCTTTTCCCCATCTCTCACTTTTGGCAACAATGTTGACAGACGATGCAATTTTTGTTGCTGTTGCTGCTGCTGCTGCTGCTGTGTGAGTGATTGGGAACAATGCCCTGCTGCTGCCACCAGTGCTGATAAGAATGATTGGCACAATTGCAGCAGCAACACCAACTGCAAACAATGCATTTGAACAATGAGTTGAGAGCATCAGCAGCTGCCTGAAAACAGATGCATTTTTCTCACTGAATCTAATTGGATTCACACTGCTCAATGGTTTGAGTCTGCGCTAAGCCCATTGATTTTGTAGAAATTAAAGACTCAAAATTTGTGATAATTCAAGTTTCGAGCAGCTCCATTGGCTAAAATTATACGTTTGTATATACAAATATATATATATATATATACGTATGTATTTAGACAATTACATAAGTATTTTGTACACTGTTTGTTTGTTATGGAAACAATGCGTTTGTTGTTTGTTTTATAAAAATAGTTTGTTTACTTTGCACATTTGAGTAAGTATTCCATTTGAGCCTCTTCAGTTGCAACTATTACTAAAAAAAATACCACTTACCAAACACACACACATTGTTAAATGTTAAGTTAAGATTTTAGAGGAAAAATTCTAACAAGGGCCAGGAAAATAAATGGTGCCTGACAAACTTTAAGATACGTAAATATATTAATTATTATTTTACATTTTACATTTTATTTTTAATTTTATTCATTTATGTTTTATTGACATTTTTAAATAATGAGCTATTAAAATTGAAAAGTAAATAATGAAATTAACTTTATTTAAACTGGATTCTATTTTCAATTGACTTTGATTATAAATGTTAAAAATAATTTATAATAAATAATAAGTTAGTAAATTATTAATTCTATTAAATGACTTTTAAAATAATGAAAAATAAATTATAAATAATTAAATTATTAGTTGTACTTAAAGTTGCTAAAATTCGATCACCTCTGACCAAATTTACTCCGGAGCCCAGTAAAAAATTGGCATTGGCAATAAATGTTCAAAGAATTTAAAATAAATAACAAATGAATAAATAATTTTTTTAGTTCCATTTAATGTTGCTCTGACTTTATTTACACTTGAGCCACAGTCACAATTGAATCTGGCCATAAAACAGGAAAAAAAAAGTGCGTTGAATAAACAGAATTAGAATTTTAACACCAAAATCAAACTGTAAATTGTTGTCTGTAAAATATTTGTGAGTAAAGACATAAATCCTTGCAATGCTAAGCTACTTCTGGCACTGCCCCTTCGTCTGGTGCCCTGATCTGGACAGGGATTTTGACTGGTTGCTTTCGACTGGTTTTTGTTGACTGAACGGACGTCATAATCGTTTCAGTGACAATGCATAAAATTTGAGTTTTACGATTTAACTGAGCTATAAAGCAGCCAATTAGTGTCAGTCAGCAGAAGGCAAAACCAAAGACGAGCCCAAGGTGAAGATGGGAAGGGGGGGGGGGGGGGCATTGCATTTGTATCCGGATGGTGGACAGCGGGGACAGGGGGACACACAAGTGGCAATGGAACTTAGCTGCCTTGGGGGCAATCCACTCTCCGCTTGTGGATTGAGATGTTTGTGAGAAGTGCATTTAATTGTTTTATGATCATTTTGACAGCTCATTAAAAGTATTGAGGCCCCTTCCCTCCCCCCACAAAATTCCAGTGGCAGTTTAATTTTTGGGCTTATAAGCACATGACTTGCCCAGATTACGTTTTCCGTTCAAGTGGCTTTTTAAGGAGCTGCCTAATATACGACTTTTCCGACATACGCAACAAGCACGAGCCCAGAGCCCGCAGCTCATACCTTCATCCACAAACCCAACCACCCACCCGCCCGCCAGTCCAAGTGGGAGAACAGCAGCAGCAGCAGCGAGTCATAAAAATGATGACAATTTCGTTTTATTTTTTATGACATTGCGTCGCCTGCGGTCTCCACCACGGTACAGGTGGCTCTGGGCACTGGAGGTGTGTGGACAACAAACAAATGCTGAATATGCCTCTCTGCCTCCTCTCCTCTGTTGCTGTCGTTGCTGTTGTTCTTCCTGCTGTAAATCATCATGTCAACTGTTGCTTCTGTTTGACAGTTGTTGTGCAATCAATGTGAACTGCCTGCCTACAATGGGAAAAAAGCAATGAAAAAATTAACAATTAGTTTTATTACTATTTTATCTTATTCATAAACAAGTTTGAGCTAAAATTTGTAGATAAAATATATACAAATTAAACTGCATAATAAACTAATTATGTTAATCAACTCAAAACTAATTGCAAATCTTTCAATTGCAACATAATCGCAATTATCTGCAATAATTTTGATATATTTTGATATATAAATAAATATCGAATAATATCGAATATAGAATAATTGTCTTGTTTTTTAAATAAAATAGAATCGATTTCACTAAATCAACTATCCCAAAAAAATGCGTATGTTTTTTTCCATTTATATTCCGAAAAAGTAGAAATGCCAAATTTAGTATTTTAAGTATCTCGTGTTAAAATCTATGTAAAATCTCATGTTTCCAAACGAAGTTATTCTTTTTAAATTATGTTAAATGTGTTTGTATATGTTAAATCTAAAAATACGTCAATGTTTCAGAATTAATCTATGTAATATAATATATATATATATATACATAAAATATATATAATATAATATAATATAATATAATTTAATAATTATTATATATAACACAGGCTTAGACAATTTTAATATATATTATAAATGAAAATCCAGCAACAAATTAAGAAGAAATTATTAATTTCAAAATATGATTAGATGCATTAAAACCCTCAACACAAGAAAGATATTCGCATTCGTGTGAAGCTGAGTTATTGGCTCAAAAGGTGGCACAATAGATTCATTAGGTGGCAGTACATAATAATAATAACAATAATAAATGCTCATTTATTCAATTGTGCACGTAATAAGTGAATTTAGTATTTCTAATCAATATGCAAAATTGGCTTTGAGTTGATTCTGGCTATCTATGGCAACTTTGTTACGTACAAATTGCAAATTGTCACGACGCACTTGCGATCAATTTGAATTGCATTTGAAATCGATTGAGGATGCCGCCATGGAATCGAATACTTCATTGGCAATCTAATTAAACAAATCGTGACCAATTGGCATATTATTGGCAACGTAGACAGAGTCTTCTGTGATGAGGCACCGACTGCTGGCGGCGCTTGCAACCACTTGACAACATTGCTGCATGGTTGCGCCTCCAACTTGTGTCTTGCCCCTTTCAGGCATAAGTCTCGTGCGCCCTGGGAATAAATAAAATGGCTTGCAAGACGCAATGTGAATGTGCAAGAAACAAGCAAACAAAAAACAGAAATAACAACAGCAACAACAAAAACAACAACAGCAACAACAACCACAAAATTCTGACGCTAAAGCTGAAAGGGCCCCAGCCAGGTGAATTGAGTAAACAAAAATGAGAAATGTCCGCTGATTGATATTATCCGGTGTTAACGCACCGATTCCCCCCTCCCCGCACCCCTGCAAGACGCACAGAGAGAGACTTGCATGGCAGACAGCCAGAATGGTAATCGGTAATCGAGGAATGGATTTCCATTTATCATTTCCGCTGCGGCCATATTTCATTTGTGCTGTCAACATGATTTTTAGCCGCGACTCGAAGGCATATCTCATGTGTAGTAGATATATATATATATATAAATATATATATATCTGGTTAACATTCTATCAACATATGTCCAGTGCTGCCATAAGTTTTATATATATATTCTGAATATTTTATACATATAAAATAAAATAAATATATTATGCATTATTGGTTGCAATTTTATACAAAAATTGTTTTTGTATTTTTAAACTCATTGACGTAAATTTTTTTATTATTAGATATTAAAATTATAAATAACATTCTAAAAAAAAAATGGTATTTATTTATTATAATATAGAATTTGTTTTGATCCCGTTCTGTGGCAAAATATAATATAAAAAAAATATATATATTTCACATTATTGAATAAAACATGTATTTACTTTATCAATTACACATTTACCAACCAATTAATATTTAATAAAATATAAGTAAATTTAATTTTATTTAGTCTATTAGAATCTACAGCTATATCAGCCTTTAAGAATTTCAATATTCTGTGCAGAGATCGACTTATATGAATTGCTTTATTTAATTTTATTACTGGTCAAATTATTTTCTGTTTTTCACATTTGCTGCTGAAAATAAAAGAACAAAATGTAAATTTAATTAAACCATTTGCCAAAATGAAAATAAAATAGTTATTTTTATCTATAGTTTTATGCATTATTTTTTCTAATTTAATTGTCAAATTGTTTTTTTTTTTAAACTTTTTTCCTTTGATTTATTTCCATTTTCCACAGAAATCAGAAGAACAAAAAGTAAATAATTTTTATTTGTATACAATCAAAAATCAACATATAACAAGGTCTGTCCAAACGAAAAAAATAGTAATTTTTATACGATAAGTTAAAATTATTGCTTGAGCTTTTCTCATGCATTTTTTTACTTGTCAAATTGTTGTCCTGTATCCTCATTCCGAATTAGTTTTTCTCTTCGATATTTTACCATTTGCTGCTTAAATGAAAAGAACAAAAAATAAATAATGTAATTTTGTTAAAAGCTTTGAAGTTCGCCGTGCATGTTTCGTATTCTGGTTGCATTCTCTATTTTTCCATTTGCTTTGATAAAATTAAATATTTTTACGAGACTCAAAGTTTTGAGAAAGTGAGGGGAATGTAAACGAGAATTGGAAAACTTAAAATATATGTTCGACGCGACCAAACGTATCTATCGGTGTATGTATGTATGTATGTATGTGTGTATGTATATGTGTATGTATGTAGGTGTATATATGTATGTAAGCATTTATCTATAGTGGAATGAAAATGCGTGTGTATCTGAGAAATGTCTAAAAGCGATTTACTTTAGTTTTCCATTTCGGTTTCTGGCGTTTTGCCTTTTCTTATGTTTTGTTTTTTTCCTTTCGAATTTTATTTTGGTTGAGTTTCCATTTTGTGAATTGCCAGTAGAAAAAAAAAACAACAACAAAGGCAAAGCTATCATCACCATTCCATTATCAACACGGACATGTCCCATTGTTGTTGATATTTTGCTTGATATTTTTGCCAATGCCTGTTGTCGTCATTCAATCCTGACCCTTCCCCCGACCCCAATCAATTCAATGCTGTAAGACACGTATTCTGCCTTGAACAGATATATATATATATATATATATATATATATATATAAAGGTATATATTATTTCCTATTTGTGTAGTTGAACTTTTCATTCATTCCCGGCTCGTACTCAACTCGTATTTTCCGTTTCGCATCATAATTTTGCGCTCAACAGCGTCAAAAACAACGACAATGGCCAACAATGCCAAAAAATGGAGTTCTCAGAATTCCACATGGGACAACCAAAAAACACGAACCCAAAAAACACAAACAAAAAATAAATAGTAATAATACTAAAAGTCATAACAGATTCCCAGTGCTTCCTAGTCCCAATCACTCCAGCTGCAGACGTGCCAACCTGGAACCCAACCACCCAGAACACCCACAGAGTTGGTACTTAGTTTGTGCTGGGTCCGAACTGTAAATAAAGCTCGCACCAATTTGCAAGGGGGCAGATAATGAAAGGAAAATCACTCATGTAGCAAGTGGCAAGTAGCAACTACCTCAGAGGCAACTATCTACTTCTGCTCAATTAGGCTGTCTTTTTGCCTTTTTATTGCGCTTCACTAAATGCATTTTAAATCTGCAAATTCACATTAATTCACTGATTTGGTTAAATGTCAGCTTACGTTTTAACATTGTCAGGGGATTTATTCTAAATTAAGTCGATCTCTGCACAGAATATTGAAATTCTTAATTGGAAAGGCTGATATAGCTGTAGAGTCTGTACGGTCTGATGGACTAAATATAATCAAATATATAATAATCAAATATACGTATATATTATTAAATTTCAATTGGTTGGTAAATGTGTAATTGATAAAGTAAATATATGTTTTATTCAATAATGTGAAATATATATTTTTTGTATATTATAATTTGCCACAGAACGGGATCAAATCAAATTCTATATTATTAATAAAAAAAATACCATTTTTCTCAGAATGTTATTTATAATTTTAATACCTATATTTGCAAAATGTGCAATATATTCAAAATAATAAAACACTTTACGTCAATGAGTTTAAAAATATATAAAACCGTTTAAATATAAATATGTAAACAAACATAAATTTAAAAATAAAAATGTTAAATTATTCAAAACATATTTTTTAATTGCAATCAAATGTATAAATAAAATTATATAAAATATTAAAAACGTTATTTTCTTTAAAATATATTCAATAATGCAGACATATTGAATTCAAAAAAATATATAAATTCTTTAAGATATATTCAAATATGCAAACATTTTAAATTCATAAAAATATATAAGAAATATAAAAAACATTTCTCTTATATTTTAAATTCCTAGAAAAATATGTCAATCTAAAACTGCTGTTAATTTTTCAGGTATTTAAGTAAACGCAAAGTATTTTTTATATATATATATATATATATATATGTATATATATATATATATGTGTGTATGTATGAAAGTATATATAGATTTATTTATGTGTATTATGGCCAAATGAAATTTAAAAAGTGCGCAATTATTTATTGATATATATTTTCACAGACTTGAGTGTGCCAGAAGTATTTAATTCAACATAAAATATTTTTAAAAACATACCAAAACAATACAAAAAACAGCAGCTACTCGGCAAACGATAAAGATATAATTGAAAATTATTGGTTGCATTAATGTGAATATTCCGACTGCTATTTAAATGAGTTAATTCCCAAACTAATTATTGCACAAATGGAGCAGCTGGCTTTGCCCGCACAGAGACTCTCCGGTTAAATGAAGGGACGATTTTATCTGCAACCGATTCTTGCTACTGGCAAGGAGTGAGAGTGGGAGAGGGAGAGGGAGAAAGGACGCATATCTAAATGACATAATAAAAACTGCAGAGACGCAGCCCAAGAGAAATGAGCAGTGCATAAAACCAAGTGAGGCAGAAACATTTCAGTGGCAGCCATAGCCGATGCTAACAACGATGCTTGCAACGCAGTTTAATAATGCCGTCTCACTCCAACACTCGTTTCGATGCATGTGTGAGTGTGTGTATATGTATGTATGTGTGCGTGTGTGTGTGTATGCTGCATGGGGACATTTAACGAAATGCACAGATGCATTTTGGTTTATTCCCACATTGGAAGTCGTCGTGATAGCATGTGTATACACACGCACACACGCCCACACACCCAAATACACAGATACCAACACACATACATAAACATGGCGTTATTCTTGTTTATTTATCTTTTATTTATGTATTTAATGTCGACTAACCTCAGTCGACACAGAAAAATGTAAAAAGTAAACAACCCAAATTAAATATCAAAAATACAAAGCAAAAATATAATATGGAATAATATTAACAAAATAACAATATTATTATACGAAAATTCAATTCAATTCAATTCAATTCAATTCAAACTAGACTAACAAGTTTATTATATGACCCATTACTTTGATTTCTAATAATTTAATTTATAATCGATTATTTATAGAAGTTAATAAACTGCGGCAGCCATTGACAATAATAATATCAATTTTCTTGATACAAGTTTTAAACTTTTGACCTATACATATATATTCTATATTTTATATTCCATATTCTACATATTCTATATTCTAAATACAATATGTGTGCACTGTCTGTGAACGTTTTTGAATTTTGTAGATTAAGGAAAAAACTGCTCATGCGCACTTCAAGTCCAAAATTATAGTTTGTAGTTGGTGTTTTTGGGTTGATAACTGAAGAGGAGAATGGGGTAGTTTTTTTAGGCTCAACAAAATGACATTTAAATTTATAAGCCCATGTGAAATTTGATGTATGCATTTAATTGGAATGATTAATCGTATTAAGCTATATTTTAGTTAAGAGAGTATTATGAATCGCAATCATCAGCAATGTGAGCAAAATAAATAAAATAAATACACACACTGATTAATATATGTACAGTAAACATTTTTAATATATATGTATTTTATCTGAATAAATAAAATAATTGACTCACATTCATTTGTCAAGTTAGGTTTAAAAACTCAAATTTGACCGAGACTAAGAAATAATAAATAATTTAAGCCAGATTTTATATTTTAAAAACATTTTTTATTATTTTTTCAATCAGTATCAAGATTATTTTCAAAGATTAATATAGAAGTTGTTAATATGTTCTGCTATAAAAAACATTAATTAAGAAGAAAGTTAAAAGTTAAAGTTGTAAGAACCAGTGTTTAATTATTATCCGTTTAAAGTAAAGGTTGACGGTTTCACAATAAACTTCAATATTGATCGAATAAAATATATACGAATTTACTCAGTTTTAATACTGAATTGCAGCTCGATATCATTATTGTAATAAGGATTATAATATATAATTTGTGCGACGTATTCAGGGCATTATATTTTACGTGTTCAAGTTATAATTCCGCTTTTTAAACTTGAGTTTTCGATAAAGCCATTATTAAGAGGAGCTTCTAATAAAAATGCAATTTTAATTTAAAAAAAAAAAATTACTTTCCTTAAGGATTTAAATTATTGCAGTCTCAAACAAACAAAAATGAATTGCATTAGCAGAATTCGAATATTAATTTTATTTGCATAACCCGTTTGGCTCGATTTGGCCAGCTAAGCGGCTTATACCGTTTAATATGGCTGAATTAATTTGCAACAGCTCGCCTCCTCCATTTGTGTTGCAAGACGACGACCACATGCAACGTCATTGGAGGCATCTTTTCGAGCATCTCCATCGGCATCCGCCACTTGGAGTTTGTTGATCTCTTGGATTCCATAACTTTAACGATTACGATCTGATCTGGGGAAGAAGTTCGTTTTCTCTGGCAATTGGTCAGCCGAATGCATTTGGCAAATAGACGGCAGTAAATTGTCATAACAAAGAGAGTCTGTCTGGTAAAAGATGAGACACATCCATATGCAGCTGGTGACTGCACAAATATTTGTGCAGACCGGCAGCATGTGGTCCCGGCATACACATGTGCCTCTTAACCCTTTCGAGGCAGCAAATTGCAGCTAGAAAATTGCATTTTTATGGCTCTGTCATAAACGCGCGGTTCGAACTTTCACTTTTCCATCACGACTAACAAAGGAAGAGGACGGCGTCGTCGTGGTTCCTGGAACATTAGAAACGCTTCATTTTTTGACAAGAATTCTAGGATTTTTTTTTTTGTGTTTTGTTTAAAATTTTATTTGGAGCGGCAAGCGAAAAACCCTTTTGCGACTGCTGTGCGTCGCCGGAGTCTGACCCGAAGTTCTACTTCCGCAGCGGGGGGTGGGGTCGAGGTTTGTGTTGAAACCCAATTTGATATGCTCCCTGATATGTCAGACAAATTCTAAACATACCTTTGAATGAGCTGCAATTCAAATTTTCAAATTTAGTATGGGTCTTACTTGCCTACCTTCGGTTTAATTTACAACACTTTAAAAATACAAAGGGAAAAATGACACCTAAATTTTTGTTTATTTTTCTCTTTCTAATAAAACGTTTGTTATCTGGAATATCAAATTCCGTACTGCGAGAATATAATTTGAAAATTATTAATATGTAAATAAACTACATAGATTTTTGCAAGATTCGGTTTATGGAATTAAAATATTTAATATATATAATGAATCATATTTCATACTAATCAACACTCGAGAAATATGTTATTTTGGGGAAGTCTTCCACTTTTTATCTTAACCAATTAATCTTAGTTGGCTTTCTGACTTAAAAAGATGTATTACAGCTATTCCAGGCTAAGGCAACACAATCTGTTCTGATGTGCTTATTGAGTAATTATCACAAAATCGAAAGAGTTCGCTAATAACTAAAACTGTTTTCATCAAGAGAATTTTCTTGATTTTTCCCTATCGTTTTTACCTGCTTAAATCGTTTTTTTTAATAAGCCACATAAAAAGGCAAGTGGCTTGTCTAAGATATTAAGCTTCTAACGTGATGAAAAAAGCTAAAATCTGGCTAGAGTATCTTATTTATTAATTAGTTTAAGGATATTATAAAGTCGGCTTTGTTTGCTGTGCATATTTGCCATAATTGTTATGATTTTCTTTAGCTATTTAAAACATAATAATTTACCTAAATTTGTAATACTTTTACAGAAGGTGAAATTGAAAAAAAGAATATCTGTTTTATGCTTATTCACATTCGTTTTTCTCAAGTTTTCATTCACATTAAAAGAACATTTTTTGACCAAAATACAGCTCTCAATGCTTACTGAAAAATGTTATATTTGGTTCGCCGCTGAGACTTCCATTTGGATGGCAACATTCATTAATTTATCTGTGAATTAGTAAATTTAACAAATCAATGCAAAGGCAAAGTGAGTAGAGGAAAAAAGTTTTCTTGGCCTGCTAATCTACTGAAAATGGAAAATATTAATGAGAAAAACTTTGGCGGCGCTCAAAGAGCTTTTATGGCATTTCTATACGGCCAAAGATACACAAACCAGTCAAGACAAACGGGATAAGTCCGTCTCTGGACCGATACGAAAATGGATGTCTTCATCTGTGGCTGCCTCATTATGAAAATTAACAAATTTGGGAGCGAAACTACTAAGTGCTCTGGAGCTGGAGCTGGAGCTGGAGCAAGAGCAGGGGTCCAGCAGACCAAACCCGGCACAATCATGTTCGACCAGTCATGTAACAGTTATTCGGTTATAACGGAAAAGCTTTTGGCCCGGCACAGTCTGAAATATGCTTAGCCAGAATTTATGCACACGACCATCTTCCACTTGGGAATATGAGGCTGCCACTGAGTGAGTCGAGAGTAGATATATATATATATATATATATATATAGATATGTATGAACGACAAGAATAGCGAGGAGAAAAACATTACAACAAATAAAAAATAACAGCATACCGAAAATTCAATACTCTACAACTTCTCACATGCAAATTTCAAATATTTTTTCAAATGTAGTTTAAAGTTAATAATGATAACTTTTGTATTTAGTGCATAATAATTGGTTAAATTATGTGAATTTTTCTGTGTCGACTGAGCGAATAATTTAAATATAAAATGTTTGATGCATCTTATAACCAAATCCGAACAGAAATTTATATTAATATATATATCGATAATTGCTGCTGATCAAGAATATATATAAAATTTATGAAATCGGAGCTTTTTTAAGAAAGATTCACATTTAATCAAGTAACAGTCGCAAGTAACACCAGCTATTAAATACCCTGTACCCAAATTTCTGTAGAGACTGAACACTGTAACTAACAGTAAATTAGTTATAATACTTGTACAATATAATATAATATATAATATAATACAATTCCAAACCTGGACTCTGACTAATGCTTTATGGGAATCGTAGGAAGTTTTTGAAAAAGTAATTCTGCATTGAGTCGTGTATGAATTGATTGGGCCTTCGCTCTATGTTCCGAATATATTTAATTTAAAATGTATTTATTGATGTTAATAACGAAATTATAATTATTATGATCTGAGTCTGCTCTACCATCAAATTCAGTCGCTTAGTTCAAATAGTGTCAGAGATCAGAGAGTTCGTAAATGCGGGACACACCTAAAAAAAAACAATCTGTTTTGGTCTGATAAAAATATATGTTTACGTAGATTTGCACAGCTACGAGATACCCTTTTAGACAGTTTTAATGGGTACATGGTGTAAAAATGATGACGTCGTTGAATGACAATGGAGGGGGTGGGGTAGTAGGGGGAAGTACACACATATTTAGATGGATGAATGCTCTTGAAGAGTCGAGCTTCTCAATGGGTTGTTCGCGTTTGTTGTGCACCAGAGTCGGATGGTTACGTGGATAAACAAAAAAACAAAACCAAAAAAAAAAAAATATAGACAAACAAACGAGCACTCAACGGGATGGAGATGGGAATGGAAATGGGGATGGGGATGGGGACGTGTTCGGCGATGGCTACTGGGCGGACAATGAAATGTAACGGGTGATGGAGGCAACTCCCACACACACGACCCATAAAAGAGCGCACGAACATGTGTGGAAGGATGTGGAGTGTGTGAGAGTGGGGGGTGTGGCTGTGTGTGTGGGGGTCGACAAGTGTGTGGCCAACACAACACATCCCGGCGACATAATCGAGTAAGCGGCAAGTAATGAAGCGCACGGAAGGACGGCAGAGCAGGAGTGTGGCACACAGACAACTGGACCCAATGGGATACAAATGCATCAGCGACGCACTCTGCCCACACTTTGTCCACATCGATATAAATATTCTTGCCTCATGTGTTGGGGCTCTGGAGTGCCAAACCAACTATAAATTGATGGCATAATATTTATTTTTTGTCTTTTCGCAAACAAGAAAGCCCACTTCTGGGAAAGAGGCGCGGAATGGGTTGTGCTTGTGGAATATTTAAATAAAATGATAAGCGTGAAATTATAATGAGGAGCGTGTTCCGGCATAAATCGAATTGAGCCTCTGCTCTATGTTCCGAATATATTTAAGTTTAATGGCGATTTTCGGCACAGACCATGCGTGGTATTTGAATGAAAGTGTTTTTTTTTTATGTGAATTTTGTGTCGATTGAATATAACAATTTGTTTCCCAACTTGTAAATATGTCTCACATTCAAGGCTAGATTACCATGTGCGAAACAGTTTTTCGAGGGATTTGCATTTATATTCATCTATTTCAGTAAAGTTTTCATCACTTTCATTTAATCATGATATTGAAACAAAAGCTGTAGATTTTAAATGTTAAACATTTATTCAACGAAGAGCGAAAAACTAATACTATATTTTATTTATTTAATAGCAATTGGGAAGTTATTTCAACATTTTCTTAGAAATCAATTTAAAACTGCTAATAGAAATATTTCGATTTTGATATTAAGTAAATTTTATTAAATATTAGATGACATTTAATAAATTTATTTATTATTATTTGGCAAACGTAACACTTAATACTGGCAGGAAAACAATTTATTATTATAAAAATCCATCGGTGCAATATAGAAAATAACTTGTTAATATTATTTTTACAATTTTTTTATGATGTCATTTCAAGCTTTTTTGTATACAAATAACGTATGAAGTGAAACAACTATCATTGGAATTATTTGTATTTTTTTATTTCATTTTTATTAAGTAATATATCAATAAGTTTATTATAATCCAATGGTTTTTTTTTTAAATTTATATATATATATATATAAATATAAAGACGATCAACTGAAATAAACTTTTTAATTAATTGTCTTGTTCTCCATTCGATTTCAGGTGGATTATTTTTTACAGGGACCCCCCGAAGACACCGAACGTTACACGACATGTGTTGCAGGTGAGTCTAGTATATAAAAATATGTATATATATGTGCTCATGTATGTATGTATGCATAAGCAAAATAAAACAATAAATGGCAACGGGCGAACTATCAATTTGAGCTGTGGCGCAGGTGCATCCAGCAGATACAAAACCAGATCCTGGTCTGGGCTTCTCCAGCTTCTTATTTTCTTATTCCTTTCGTTTTTATTTGCCAACATGATTTTTTTGCTAAATTGCAATCGAGGCAATAGCAATGCGTGTGGCATATGAAATAGTTGAGCCGTGTTTTCTGTACCTTTTGCCATTTATTTTTCACATTTGCACGCCCAAAATGCGGACCCGATATGAAAAAAGGCAAAAGTTGATCAAATAAATGGCGAAATTTCCATATTCCGGCGATAAGCACAGGAACGTGTACTCCTATGCCCAGCCTCAGCCCAAAAGGTTTTCATCAATCGGGGATAGGCCAGCCTGGCCAAGTAACAAACTGTGCGAATCTTCAGCTTAGGGTGGTTGCTGCCACAAGTGTGGCATGGCTTGTTGCCCCGTCGCAGCCCCTCATCCCAGCCTGTGGATTACGATGGCGGCAGGTACAACCCCCATCGCTTTGCTAAGTAAATGGGTTGGCTGACGAACGTGACTCGCAGCGCCCTTGGTTCAATAACGCCATCTTCTGCCTCCATCCTCATCCAAACTCAAGGTGGGAGTTGAGGCAACATGTGTGGCACAATGGAATCTCCTCACTGCTAAGCAGTCAAAATAAACATTTAAATTGTATTTTTGCTTGTTGTTTAAAATAAACATTTTTTATTTATTTTTATTGGTGCACAAAAATACGAGTTTTTTAGAAAACAAAAATTATATTGATCTTGTTTTCTATATAAATTATAATTTTTGTCAATTTAAGCAGGATTATTAACTTGGTATTCAGTGCAAAATTGAAAATCATATTTAAATTATTTTATAAATAACAAATTAATTAAATCAGTAAATTATTTATTTACTTTTTACTCTGTTTATCAAAGTAGCCAATTTTGTCTGGAATCGTTCGTATTTTACAAGACGAATTCAGCTTGAGAAAATCAACTTAATTTTCGCTTTTGTTCCATTGTCGACATTTAAATTGGGGCATGCAGCTTGTGCCAAAGCTCGTCACGATTTGTGGCAGGGAAACTAATGAAGAATATGTGTAATTAGTTGTGGTTACGTAAGACAACCGTTTTAGCTCTGCCCCGCTCATTGCTATTGGCATTGTCAATGCCATTGTCACTCTGCTCCGGCTCCAGCTCCGGCTCCAGCTTCGGATCTGACTACAGTTTAACTTGACTTTGGTTTGCTGTATCAATGACCGGAGACAACCCGAGAAATTTAATAAGCACGCAAAGAACACGGAAGTAAATTATCCCGTCAGTCAATTATGTGTGCTGCTTCCACTCCCCCTCCCCGCTCTTAGGCACACGCTCCAATTTCAACTTCAGCCGTGGTTTGGCAGTGTCTGCCTCTGCCTTTGCCCCTTGTTGCAAGTGTGTCTCAATGTGGACGGTTGGTTAAATACCTCGTTTATTTGCTTTCCTGAACTTGCGTGTTTTCTTCCGCTTTCCACTCCGTTTTCATTGTTGGTTGCTTTATTTGAGGTCGCAATTTACCAATGTTTTTGCTTTTAATTAAACATTTTCCGTTTTTGCCTGTTTTCACCGTTTACCTTCATCGAAGATAAAACTAACAATAAATATGCCTCAGGCTGTAAAAGCGGTTAACTTCTTTCTACATATTGCTGTAAATATCAATTAATTTAAGCAAACTTAAATGCGAGTTTAAATTGCTTTAATTTTAAACTCATTTTGATTACAGCTCAAATTATTTTACACTCCGATTTGAAACACTTAATACGCTGTCGACATTTTCTTTAGTAAAGTAAAAACATTAAGTCGATGAGGGAACATTTATTAAGAAGAAATTTCAATAATTGTAATGCCGTAAATACGAGTATTTTCTCCATTTTTTTTATTTGAAATGAACATGACACGATTAATTCCACTCTTGTGTTTCCCCTAATATATTGCAAATTAAATGTTTAGCTTTTTTGTATATATCTTAATTTACACATATATTAAATAATTAATAATTTGACTTAATTTTTTAGTAATACATTTTGTAAAAGTGATGTAACTAACTCGTTCTACCTTTATTATCATTTTTCTTCGACTTGGTCAATTGAAATGTAAGTTAATTATATAATGCTTACATATATAGCTACTCTTTGAGTTGCAAAAATATATCAAACAATTTCTGGCATTTCCAACCTTTATAAATATTAAAAATACATTAATATAAAGAGCAATAATCGCTTGAATATATCCATATCATAATATCTCGCACATCATTTGCATAAATCAATTTTTTTATACCCAACAGTTTAGTAAAATTGTAAAAATTAATAAAAATATCGAAGCGGCTTAACTTGATTCTCATTTGAGTTTGTAATATAGCTTAAAACATAAATATTTAATTTCCTTTTGCTTCACAAATTGTTTGCAAATTCAGGTCAAAGACATCTAATTTCATTCAAATGGATTTTTGTTTACAATATCCAAATATTTTTTGTTTATGCGACTTGCAGCTCCCACAACGCCCGTAAAAATTTGCAGAAGTTTGCGTAAACATTGATAAACTGATGTAATTATGTGCTTATGTACATTATTACACACATACATATAATAATAAAAATACGCATTTATGTAACACAGACAGCAATGAACTTGAAACTATAAATATATATTTATATATGTAGTTCCGGGCCTCACATGTTAAAATTTGAACAAGTGTAAAATAAAAATGAAATTGAAATTTTTTATATCAAACAAGCTTTTTTACAGGCATATTTTCTGCCTAAACAATTTGATAATTAGCATGTTTAGTTAATAATTTTACTTTACTTGTCTTATATATATATTATATAATGCTACTACTGCTAAAGTCGTATTAATATATATTTATTAAATTATATTTATTATATTATACATGAATAATTATACAAATCCATTATACGCTCCGCAAGAGTGTGTAATCGTCGACATTGCTAAAATGTATATATTTTTCTGGTTTTTCGTTTTACGCGTCGAGTTCATTTGAAATTTTAATCAGAAGCCTTGAGAAGCCAATTGCAAAGCTGAATAGAATTAATTTTACTAATTTCGCAGCACAATTTGCATGAGCCAAGTACACCCCTCGGGAGGACAATTGGAACGGCCTAATTACATTAGAGATGCGCCACTTTAGACCCACCAAATTTCATCAGTGAGACACAAGCAGACTTAACGGGGTCGAAGGGCTGCTCGGAGGGGGGCCCCAATGAGCTTAAGTTCATTAAGGCACAGAAGGTGTTATCAATTACCCTTACCCTCTTACCTCTTTATTTGCCTGCCAAGAGTCCGAGCTGTGGACTTCAAGCAGAGCTGTCGTAAAAATGAAATATTATTTAACAAGCAGAAGTAAACAAACATTTCCGAAAAATATTTGATTTATTTCTGAAGGGCGCACACTTAGAAAAACATTCGGTATGAATTTTAGAAATTCGCCATGCTTTTGGCGTAACTTACTTTGTTATTAAAATAAAACTTTATTATACATATTATATAAACATTGGGAGTCTCTAGTCTCTAATTTGAATTGAACTTATTTAATTAAATTATAATTACTTTTTACTGATATTTAGAAAGTATTAAAATAATACGGTTTCCATTTTTAGTTTTTAAAAACAAATTTCTTGCTAATAGAATATTTTTCTTAAAAATACGAAGAAAAAAAACTATCTTAATGCGATTGCTTATTTTTGGCAAGCCTTAGTATTTTTACAACGTTTGTTTCTTATATTTCGAAATAATTTGCTAAAAAAAAACTTCTAGTTTTCTTAGTAATTTTGTTATTTTTTTGGGTGCACACCAAAACAAAACTTTGGCTTCCGCCTATGCCTTAACAGTCAGATACGCAAAATAAATTTGTGCGTGAACAACCACTGTAATTTTGTTAGGGCATCTCCACCAAATGCGAGTATGTGCATCCCACTCACTCGCACTTGCAGTCGCACTGTTTGCGAGAGAGAGAGCACAGCACTTGCTCGAAATGCGTCGGCCATTGAAAAAGGCTAACAAGAGGCCATTACCCCGCCCGGCCCTTGGCGGGGCACAAGGCAGCCCAGCGCAGCCCAGCGCAGCCCAGCGCAGCGCAGGCCAGTCCAAACGCAAATTATCGCATCAGTGCGGGGCAAAATTGCTAAAATAGACAAACAGACAGACAGACAAACAGACAGACAGACAGACAAGGCTCAAAAGTCATGTTCATGCTTCTTATTATTGTACAAATTGTTTGGCCAATATTGTGATATTTAATTTATATTCTAGGCCAACAATGTTGCGAACGCATAAAAGTAAAACGCAATTTTTGTTTGTGTGTGTGTGTGCGGGTGTGTGTGCCTTAACAAGGAACACGCTACCAACATGGTTGAAACAATTTATTTACGTTTTCAACATACAACAACTATTTTTTTGTCTTTTATTTTTCGGTGCGCAAAAACTTAAATTGAATCTATTATTGTTTTTTTTTTTTTATTATTTCCTACACAATTTCTTGGAAACAAAAACTAATAAAAAGCAAAAACACCCCGCACAAAACAGGGATTATTCTTTGCACTTTAGCAAAGCGCAATTTTTAAGATAAGCGCAACTTCAAAGCTCACCATTAAATATGAATGATGACGCTTGTTGAGAGTCCAATTAAGCTTGCAACACTTAATGTGGCACTCAGATAGAGGATGCTAGAACCGAAGCGTATTTGCAACGTGCATTGAACTCGCCATTGAATGTAAATGAGATGCAACTTGGCATACGAATGGCCAATTGCGTTTGGAAGCCAACTTGGCGTTGATTATGGCCAAAACTTCTTGTCTCCAGAGGACAGCGCAATTTTTTTTTTAAAAATGTTTATTACGATTTTTTGCATTTGAGGGCGAAAATGTGAAGTACTCACTATACCACAACTATCACTAGCCCACAGACTGCCGTCTTAGCCTAGTCTGAAATTGTGTGGCTTAGAGAGAGCCACGAACTATGGGGAGCAATCGAGGGTTTTATCAAGGGAGATTTATACCAAATGTTGGCAGATTGCCAAGCTGCAACTGCAAACTACAGACTACAGATGTGGATGTAGTTGTAGATGGAGTAGCCAACATGATTCTTAGTGGATGTTGCTGCTGCTTCTTATACCCAGCACCCATTAAAAATTAATAAGAAGGGTTGCTCGAGGCTGAGGCAGAACTATATACAACTATATACATTCTTGATCAGTATAAACAAGGCTTTAATGTGTAAGTTTGTATATACATTTTGGTAACTACTCTGACTTTTACAGGGTAGCTCATAGTGACCCACTCCCTTGTGAAACATTCATTCTTGTTTCGCTTATTTTATTTCTCTCATTTTTCTACATGTTGTTTTTTTTACAATTCGTTGTCGAAACCAACGGATAGGAAAAGTTAACCCAGACATGTGGAAGATTGAACAGTGGAAATAGATTGAGTAAAAAGTTAGTTCCATTTTTTGAAGATTCAGGGGATACAAATTAATATTTTATTATTTTATATATTATTATAATTATTTTATTAAATATGAAGCACATATATTTGAGAAGAAATGTTAATTTTTTAACTTTAAATGGAATAAACCAGGAAATCTCATTGGTCATAAAATAAATATTACGATAAAAAATTAAAAAGTGCATAACATATTTTTAAAAAGTATTTAATAAAACGAAAGGTATGATTTAAATGGAAAAGTATATGTCTGGTTTGGCAACTGTACTAAAAACAGACTATAACAGATAAATAATTATTAAATACAATTTATATATATTTAATTTTATACTAAAAACAAACTATAACAGCTAAATAAATATTAAATGCAATTTATATATTTAATTTTATATTTTTTGTCTTATAATTATATTTTGTATTCGGCATAATTGTTGTTTTTGTCCCACGATGATCTGTTGCCACCACGGAGCCAATTTGCTGCGGTTCATCAATATGCTACACTACACACGTCCACATCAGCATCCATCTGTCTACCCAACTAAATGGCCATGCACCAGGCACCAGGCACCAAGCAACCAACTGGAGGCGCTTGTTTTGGCCCGAGTGTTGCCTCCATTCGGGGAGTGGGTGGCCCCAAAGTGGAGCCAAGACAGCGAGGAGATTAAGTGGCTACACATACAAAATATATATATATATATATATATATGCAATATATATATATATTGTATATATATTTATATAAATGTATACCCTTCGAAGTTGGAGATTCGCTTATAGAAAAAAATATGTGTACAATTTTAAAGAATCTGAATTTACTTGGTTCGTGTTCATTGGTGCGCCGGCTGCTTTAGCTTTGCTCCGTCCTGTGATTTGTGAGCTCAATTATTGTACATTTCCTCGTCTTGCTGCTGATTTCCATTTCCATTTCCATTTGGCTCTGGCCTCGGCACCAGCATAAGCATCGCTATCGGGCACAGTCCCATCACCGACGCGGTTATTTTTTGTGGTTGTCACTTTGTTATTTATTCAGCGCCATGACGGCCCGCCCATTGTGGACTAACTGGCTGACGCTGAGGCTGAGGCTGTTCCAAGGTCTGACTCTGTTGGTATTAATGAGTTTGTTGTCAGCGTAAAGCTCCGTCCGCCGACATCGATCTGGCGTTCCTCGCATTTGGACGCTAATGAGTGCATGACATCCAATAAATTTAGTTTGCAGGGCTTTGCTTTTATCGCGCCACTTGCATAATTCACTCGCTCCAGGGTGCCAGCCAGAGTTGGAGCTGGAAATCTCAAGAGGGTATAGAGGTCAATAGAAATTTATGGGCCGCATTGTTAACACCACTGATTGCAAATTGCTTATGTCACCTCGGTGCTGCTAAGTAGTTTCATCCAAGGACATCGCTCCAAAGTCCATGTCTGATTATTCCAAAAACAAAAAAAAAATCCTTCTCCTTTTAGCTTACTTATTCAAGACAATTTTGGCCAGAGCTTGTTAGCCGTCAGTGGTTTTATTATATGTAAATCAGACTTGGCTTCAAATTATGTGGTTTATATATGCCAATTTATACAACTGTTTTCTCTGTAGAAGAAAACTATAATTTTTTAGTTTTGTGTTTTACATGTCAAATGTGTTCTTAGACTTTTCGTGTTGGAAAATAAATCTATTCAATTTATCACCATTTTATTGAAGCGATTCTTACACCGACATATTTTAATATTATGTTTATTAAATTACTCAAGACATGCATATTTCCCGCACAGTACAAATTATTATTTTTATTAATTTAAATGATACACATTTGAGAATTTATATTTTATTAGAATGGGATAGATTACTGATTGTATATGAAAATATGACTAGATGCGTAGCAAAATTGAGATCAAAATTTGGACGCACTCTACAAATGTATAAAAGGTTTAAATATTATCACTGAGTTTTAAAGGATTTGATAAAGTTTAAAAAAAATTATGTAGTCTAGATATTATGGAAATTTAAATGTTTTTATATTAGAACTTAAGTTAGTGTGGCACAGAATCTATAGTTTTTAAAAGGGGAAAGTAATTTACAGACAGTCAGAAAGTCAGACATGCCTATATCAACTATACCTTGCATATATGATATATATAGTAAATAATACAGTTAGTACATAATAATATATAAATGTACTTCTTCGTCTCCGTGAGCCCAATTTATTACCTTTTCGTAGTATACATATTCCTTTCATTAATATTCCCTTGAGTATTATCATTTTTCTATATATGTAAATATATATATATATATATATACATATATATAAATAAGTTTAAACAATAATTTAGTGGTTCTTTCTTACCATTTTTTCGTTCTTCTATTAGTATGCAAGCGTCGAGATATGTCACTAAAAAGGCCTAAGAATCAAATAAAAGTCTCATTTACCATATGCTTATTGAGCTATTTCATGCCATTTATCATTCTGAAAAAAGGCCACAAATTCAAATTTGATATCATATGATCTGTATATTATTGATCTACAATACTTTTATTTATAGCAGCTCTTCATTAATTTATGTTTCTATATTTACTTTACATCTACAAAAGTATTATTTATAAAACGTTTTTTGCAATGAACGTTGATACTCTGAAGAAGATGCTTTTATGAGAAGGAGATCTCACATAATTTTTGACATATATCTAAGTTTTATTTGATTATCGACGTATGCGATGCGTATTTGGGAACAGGGCATTCCTCACTCGAAAGTAGTTGACTGAATCAGATAATATTGCCGTTGGTATCTCTAATTAGGTCCCATTCCACTTGGATTTATTTATCTTGGCAATCTCTCAAAAGCCTAGCGGCTAAATTGTGAAACTCAGCCGCTGGCATCCTTTTACTTGAATGGCTGCTGCTACTGCGGCTGCTGATGCTGCTGCTGCTGCTGCTCTACCTGCGCCTCCAGAGTCCCATGAATAGTAGATAAAGAAACAGTGCGGTAACTGCTGCATTTATCGTCGCCAGATGGCGCTGTGCTGTGCCAGCGCTGACGGGTAGGTCGCCTGCCTAATCAGGTTTATCTGGCTGTCGGCCATGTTGAATTTATCTGGCAAGCGAATGTATCTGGAGGCAGCCCAGTGACGGCAGGCAAAGCCTTCCCTTCTCGCACATGCGCTCGACTCAGTTGAGCTGCAGGCGTGGCAACAACTCACTTGGCCAGCCAGTCTGCGCTGACTTCGCGACGTCGGCAGCGGCAGACGCGCACACCAATACACGCACAAGTCGGCGCGCACACACACCAATGCAGGGCACAAATACAAGCACAGGCAAAAACCAGCTCTCTCCGCCACAGACACCCGCCCCTCTCCTTGACCAACAGTGGTGTGCTCGTCCCTTGCCAGCGGCCATTGACCAAAGTGCGTGACTTCCATTATTTGCGGCTCCGTTGCCATGGCAGCTCTTCGGGATGGACGCTCGAGCACCGGGCACGGACATCCACCAGTGCATCATTTCCCACTGAACCGACAAACTATTAACTCTCATCGTTTGCATTATTTCAAAGGTGCGCAAGTTTCCACAAAAGATTGCGGCCAACTCTTTGCAAAAACACTAAAATATATGTAGATAAAAATATATATATTAAATATAAATATATATATATATATATATATATATGTTTGATTTTATCTATATACATATTAGATCTGCAAAAAAGCATATTGCATTCAATTCGCGTACTTCAATAATTCCAATTAATTTCTGTCGATTGCCGCCGGCAAATCTTCATCTTCAATTTTCATTTATGCTAATTTTCGGTCTTCAAACTAATCTTTAATTAATGGACGGCTGCTAATTGCAACTTGTGGGGTCCATGGCTCGATGGGGCTTCATTATAGTCTGGCTCATTTGGTTTGAAGTCGAGCCGATTGCATTGCCTAATTGAGACCATATATAATTCATTTCATGAATGAATTGTCTTAACGGGGCGATTTATTGGTTTCTTTAAATTGTGTTTGACTACAATCATTTTTCATACGAAGCATTTCAGTGAACAATTTAAATTATTAAGCAAAAATGATATAAATTTGTTTTTATTTTTGTTTATTGGTACAATATATATTTTGAACAACATATTCAAGTCAATTAGTATCCAAAATATAATTCATAATAATTGCACTATTTATTATAATTCTTTTATAATTTACTTTAAAGTTTGAACAAAATATTTAAATCAACTTCATTTTATATTTATTTAAAATTACTTGCTACATTTTTTTTCATTTTGCACAAAATATTTACATTTGATTAATTTAAATTCTGGTCTAAGCAAAAATGACTTTAGCTATTTTTAAGATATGCACAACTTAATTTGTCTTACCATTTAAGATAAACACAACTTAATTTGCATAACTGGAATGCAGATATTATTTTAATTTAAGCATTGCATAAAACTTGCTTTTTATTTGCCTGAGTATTTCGCATTACTCAGCGAGGAACAGGCAGCAGCAGCAAACGGCAGAATCGAAGGAAGAGAGTAGATTTTGTGCAGAGTTCCAGAACTAGTTGGAACCGATGTGTCCCTTCGTTCCAAGATTAATATTTTAGTCACGTTAATTCACTTACGCTTAATTCTGGTATAAAATTCTTAACTTATTTTTGTGTGCATAATGCAAGCAAATTTATTGGAAAGTCGAAACCGATATCCGACTGAGCCAGCTGGCCAGGTAAGTCCATTAACTGTTAGATTTATACTGATGTCAGGGGCTCATCGGACGCTGCAGCGGAATGTCCGCTTATTTATGAACGCCATGTGACGGCTCCTACTTGTGTCCCCCCTCCCATTGGAATTGACTTATATAAATAGCTGGCATATTCCCGCTGTAAGGCGCTTCATATGTAGACTGCTCCTGAAAATTACGGCCAAGTAAATCAAACTTTTGCCTATGTCCGTTGCCAGCTGCCACACACAAAACGAACGGTTGCAATTAAGTCCAGTTTGGACGAAAGTTTCCGCAATATGTGCAAAGCTTGAGGCACGCAAATCGCTGCGAGAAGTTGGTGAATTTCATTAGACACCCGACAGTAAGGCGACTGACACCGAGCAAAATCTGTTGTGGCCATAAAATGTTTTGCCAAAAACGTACTAGCCAACACTTTTGTCACCAAAATTAAACACAAACAACAGCTACGAAAACTAGTTTCAAAGTGGCTTTAAGACATGCTTGTTTTGCGCCTTGTGGCGCCCTTTTGACATGCCCTGTTTATTTCGTTGCCATGCCATTACCAGACCCATGCCCAATTTATATATTTCTGGCCTAGTCGCAGCGGCAATCATCAAAATATGAAAGCAAATAGACAACGTTCGAGCAAAATATAATCATTTTCATTTGGGTCTTTTAGGTTGGCCCGATGATTGTTTGTTTGCCTCCATTTCTGTGTACATCTAGGCGAGGTACTCCTCGGAGGTACTCCAAGGTACTCCACCTGGTGTGCCATGTGTCGTGTTTTCTGCAACAAACACCGCATGCTCCATGCGGAAGCCACATGCAACGGTTGGCGAGCCAAGAATTTAAATTCTTATTCTAGTTGGCTTTAGCTTCGACATACACTGTAAAAAAAAATACGTTCATTTCAATAACTAAAACTTTAACTAGTCAACTATATAAAACTGAACTTGAATTTTTGGTTACTTACACTGAAAACGAAAATATTCAAACTTAAACAATTTATTTATAAGCAACTCAAATTATTTTAAAGGAAATTTTATATATTAGAAATTTTATAAATATACCAAAGATTTATTATTAAATTAAAAATAAAAAATTATTATATTAAAAAATAATAGTGGCTACTTCAACAATTATTATTTTTGATTTGGTTATTTTCTCGAATGAAGTAAAAAGGCATTGAATATAATATTTTTAAATTATAAATTAATATACATAATTTGATTTATATTTATTATCCAGGCGGAGAATTTTAAAAGTTTTGTATATAATTTTTTTTGGAATATATATTTAAAGTAATTAATATTTTGCTATATATTAATTAATTAACTCATCTGTGACTCCATAAAGTATAAATATTCTTGACTAATATGACTATTCTCTCTGTCTCTTTATAAGTAAATATGTATATATATATATATATATATATATATATATATTATTGATCAGCACCAACAGCCCAATAGTCATTTCCGTCGGTCCGTTTTTAAGATCACGCCGATCTCAAAGACTTTAAGAACTGTAAGCTTCAAATGTGGAATATAATCTCTCGTTTACTTCTTACAGATCAAACTTGCTTAATTTGATTGATAACTGGAACCCTTTCTTGAATATCGATAGACTCGCTTTCCGCTAGCAAAAAAAAAACACTCATATTAAATATTTGCAATACCTTTAAGATACTGTATTTTTTTTTAATTTCTGCCAGTGTATTTCTTAAAAGCACACAAACATCAACACTTTGCAAGTCTCACAAATGCGAAACTAAGAAAAGCCACCTACAGAATTGTGGGCTTGGATAAAGCCCCAATAAAGTGAAACGGAGCTGTGCTTCCGAGTCGTTGCCTTATGTGCAAATAAACTAAAAGTCGCAAGTGTGGCAAGTGTGGCAAGTGAGGGGGCAGAGAACGTGGCTGCTCTGTTCTCTATCACCTCAGACGACTCGTTGCAACCGCTGTGCCAATAATGGGAAAGAAAACGTTTTGGCTCGGTCCAGACAAAAGGCATGAGAACATGGCTTCACTCCAACCCATTAGGTGGACACCGATGCAGACACCTACGCTGTTTGTTTTGGCCACGTTCCATGGGAAGCCAAGAGCCAGCAGCCAGCAGCCAGCAGCCAACAGCCGTCAGCTAATTCGGCGAGTGACTGCCACTTGAAACAGATTTACTCTCGGCAACTTATGGCCCCTGCCTGGTAAGCTTTATGAGCAGCATTTCGCCCTCGACTCAGCTCCAGCTCCAGCTCTGGCTCCAGCTCCAGCTCTGACTCTAGCTCTGCCTCTGGCTGAGAATGCCACACAAATGTGGAGTTCGACAGAAGTTTTCTCATTTTGGCAAGATGCTCGCTCGTAACGAAAATTGTCGACTTGCCAAGCGCCGCTGGGATACAACCAAAAGCCAAAAAAAAAAAGTTACAAGAAAATTGGAAGCGAATGCACTGGCGACATTTCTCATTAAAAGTTTCGGTGTTTTGTTGTACTCAGCAAGTGTCCTTATCAGCAGACAAAAGCCATTTTAATAATAGATCCACAGAGTGGTGCAGAATGCAAAATAAGATGTTGTGATTGCAATTGCTATATATATATATATATATATATATCCTATATATATCCAGCATAAACAGGTGTAAATGCACTTTTATCTGCTAAAAAAAAACGAAATGAAATATTTATACTTTACTTATCTTTTAATAAACACTTACCTGAAATATTCAGTGCTATTATTATAGCTTTTTTTTTATTAAATATCTAACTAACTGTAAATATCTTACTCTCCTTTGAGATTTTTATGAATTATGTTCAAAACAATTTAAAAACAATACATTCTGGACACAGATCATCTTAAACATATTATAGCAAATCTGGGAAAATGATAATCATTTTTTTCGGCTTTATTTATTTGAACTTGTCGATGAAATAATTATAACTTTTAGATATTTTATATGTCGTTTTTTTCTATGTCGCTTTCTTCTGGGAGCAATTGTTGAATGTTTTTCGCATACTTCGTATTCCTACATTTTATTTGCCTCTCTGTATTTAATTTGTTTTAAAATAATATCATAAATTATTATTTGAAACATATGCTTAAAGAGTGTTCTAATTTTTTCAACCGAGATTAATTTTTATAGATAATGTAACAATTTCATCATCCTAAAAATTGGAAATGTTCTTTCCGTAAACTGTCTTTTGCTAGGCTTTCTCTTTCTCTAATTATTATAAAATAAAAATAATGAATTAATCGATATCAACACCGCGTAGAATATCGATAAAAATCGATTTCAGATTCGATTAAAAACAAGTTATAAATATATACATATCTTTATTTGTCTAATCGATTTATCGATATCTCTTGGAGAGAAGAGTTCTTTATTTAAGATATAATCTTCATCGTAAGTGTTTATATTAATTTAACATTCCTATCTAAAAATGTGGATTACATATTTCCAAGCTTGTATTTAAATCAGATGGTTTCTTTTTCTTGACTTGCATTAAGCTAATTACCTTGGCAGTAATTATTTACACTTTCCAACGATAATGGCAAAATGCTGCTAGAAAATATGGCATTTTTGGGTGAGAAGGTCGGAGGATATTTATGAGTTTCCAAGTCGCTGCAAAAAACAACAGACCTTGAAAGCAAATTAGGCACAACCTGTGTGTAATTATCGTTAGTTTTCCTTGAGATATTGCAAAGGGTTGGATTTTGGAGGAACCAAGTCAAGCCGGCGGAAGGGTTGATGTTCTCAAACTTATTGTTAGAGATGAGCTCAATGTCAATGTGCAGCGTCTGTTTAACTGGGAATCGGCCATCATAAAGTAATAAAATGAGCACAACACCAGCCAAGCCATAAAAAACTAGAAGGGCTAAGGGAAGGGAATGGGAAGGGAATGCTGAGCCAAAGAAAAGCCAACGGGTAAAAGTGAAAACCGTACAAGGACAGCTACGAAAGAGTATTTAGTTTTTTTTGCTCTTTAACAGCTTAACGAAATACCTGGTCACACACACACACACACATATGTTAGGCTGTGTGTGCATGTGTGAGTGTATGTGTGAGCGAAGTGATACCAGTGTAAATAGCCGCATTATGGCCGCACAGTGGGCCCATTGACTATTTGCGGCCAGCAGCCGATCAGCGAGAAGTGAGCCCAGTTCGATTTGTTGGCCTGGCCGGTTCTAAGACAGTTTCTTTCGGTCTGCTCTACTGGCTCTTTACGAGCTGCTCGGTCTGCTCGGAGATGGCCGTAAAAAGTGAGAGCCATTAAAAATTTTTACTGCTTCTCAAGGTCGTCTGGGTGAATTTTATGTTGCTGTTTATAGCGCGAGCGAACCGCTGTCAACGTGTGCCGCCTGTCCTCAACTGGCCCAATTTGCCCAGAAGCTACTTGAGCACTTTAATTGATGTACCTGTTTGTTTATACTTAATTTAATTTATGTTTTCCTGGAATCAAAGTTAAAAAAAAAATTTCGAACTTTAAAGAAAGTTTTGAATGTAATATTATTATATTATTTCTCATGTGTTCTGCTTACTTTCTCAATTGCTGCCTCTATATATACACGTCTAAAAAGTCTTGGCTTATTTGCCAATTTTGTGCACGCTTCGATGGCAGTCGAAAAAAAAGTAAAAAAGAAAGAAATATTCAAAAAATACGACAAAAATGCTTAGTAGCAAGTGCTGAAACTAAATCCAATAACTGCATGGTAAAACATTCATGAGCGCAAATTGGACACGTTCCAGCGTCTCTGGTCGAGCTGAGCTCAGTTCAGCTGCAGTGCCAGCATTCAGTCGAATTAAGTTCAATTGAAGCGAGTTTTCTCTCTGGCAACTGGGCTGCCTGCTCCTCTGTCCTCCTCCGTCCATTGGGGCTAACGCACTCGGCATGGGCTGCAGCCACGTTGCTCACAGGTCACACACAAATATCCACACCTTCTGCACAGAGTGAGCTGAGACCAACTTAAGCAACTTTGATTATATAGATTTCAGTTTTGTGCAGTTTACCAAAAAAAAAAAACAAGTATAAAATAAATAGGAAATCTATTGTCGAGATTAAACGACTAGCAAATACCCTATTCTCAGCAAGTGTTAAGACAAGTGTTAATTTTATTTTAATGTTGTTCAAAAAAATCTACAAATATTTTATGTTTTTCGTATATTTATATTTATTTAGTTAATTCTATTTTTGTATTTTAAAAAGTAGTAAATATTATTAATAAATAGTTACCATTTGCAAGTCAAGTTTCTTTTTATATTTCCAAACATGTTTAAAAATGTGTATGGAAAATCATTCTTGACCATTTTGGAATATCTGCAGGGTATACACAAAATGTTTGAAATGGCAAAAGCAGTAAAGGGGGATGAAAGTATCAAAATTCCTCGGCCAATTTCACGTTAGGGTGGGAAGGTAAGTTGTTGCAAGAGCCAAATGGAGGGAGTGGAATTTCTTGGGTGGGAGAAGTAGGGTTCAGCATGCGTCTGGATTTGGTAAGGTTGTGAATTTTAAATTTGTAGCATTCGTATTTTCTTGCATCGAAGGCCATTGAGAATAATAGAAAGGAAAAATGAATTCCGACCATAAAAGCCAACTCGCATCTTAGCCACCAACTCAATTTTTGTATACTAATAAGAATAAAATGGCTTAGAAAGTACAATTTTAATAATAGTTTAGATTAATATAAGCAATGTAATGTAAAACATTTAAACAAAAATGAAAAATTAAAATTTAAAAAAAGAACATACAAATGTATGATAAATATAATCAGATAAACAAGAATCTTAATTTATAAATTGATAATATCAGCATTAAAAATTATATTTCTAATTATCATTTTTTTGCATATATGAAGATTTTACCTTAGATTTCTTTATATTTTTATATTACAATTCTCAACATTTTTTGATTGTTAATATTTCGATCTGTTCGAATATCGAATTGTTTCTACTAACACTCAAAAATGTATTAATGGAACAGAACTAACATTAATTATTCTTAAACCAGATCCAAGCCAGACAATTAACAAATTATAAATTATTTTGCATACAACTATAATTAATCAACTTTTGGCAGAATTAAATTACAGTATTTCAACAGTTATATATTTGGAAAAAAAATAACACAGCTATTTAGCATTTTGGTTATTAATTGTTCGATGGTAATTTTCAGAATAGTTTCACAAGCGATTAAACTAATTTTGTCTAGAGTTATATTATCAAACTATTCTTAATTATTTACCTATGATAATAAAAGTAATAATAATAATAATAATAATAATATTAATAATAATAATAAAATTATTAATAATAATAATAATAATAATAAAATTATTAATAATAATAATTAAGATAATAATAATAATAATAATAATAAAATTATTAATAATAATAATTAAGATAATAATAATAATAATTAAGATAATAATAATAATAATAATCATACCACAGTATCAAATTTAAATTAAATGAGATATTTCAAAAAAAAATTGGCCTTTAAAAACTACTTGCAAAATTCATAATAATGTATGTAATTATGTATTTTCCACTACTGCTTCAACAGAAGCCAACCCCAAATCAAGAGAAACGGGCAGCGCACGCTGCTAAAGAGAGCGCTTCCACTCTCTTTATCTCGAATTGGGCGATGGGTGCCGGCACAGGGTGACTAAGGTGAACCAGCTGTTTCTGCTTTTATTTGTCTTGTCTATGAAAATGAAAATGAAAATTAAACTGGTTTCTATATTTATGCAAGAGTAATAATTTAATGAAATCATTGCCAATTAAAACTAATTTAAATTAGCTTCATTTAGATCAAAATTCATTTCGTAAAACGATGCAAAGAATTTCTGAATTATTTGCCAAAGTCTGTCAATCAATAAATTTGACAACCGATGAGTTTATTAGCCAACGATCCAAGTCTCCTGCACCTTTTGTCGCCTGTCGCCAGTTTGGCTCATAAACAAGCAGCTCATCGAAATGTGTTCTTTTGGCTGGCAAAGGGGGGGCAACAAGCACTTAAATCTCCCAGCTGAAAACGTACCCAATCCCAATTCCCATTCCCGATTATCGATGCTGATGCTGATGCCGATGCTGATATTGACGATAATGTGGCATTCATGACGCGTCGCTGATGCCACAGCGATTATAATTTCGCGGCAAATATGCAACTGAGCTGCTCAGATCTTAGTTAGCTTTTTCAGTTGGTGGCATAACTATGTAAAAGCGACTTGTGTGCCGGTGTCACGAGTTTGAGTTATGGTTAAGTGCACTTTTTTTCCAACATGTACCCGGCACGTTGTTGCTCCACTCTCCACACCCCCTCTCCTACACTCCTTCTCTTACTCTATCACTGTTCTAATGCCTGGCCTTAAATGCAAATTTTGTGTAATGAACACAGCACAGTGTGGAGTGGAGTTGGGCGCCTTCCCAAAATATTAGCCTAAAACTTGGCTAATGTCATGCTCACACTCCTCCCGATGCGCTTCGTAAGGTTTTGTGCAGAAAATTTGAATATTTGTTTGGCTGTTTTGTGTTTTTTTTTTGCCCACCCAGCCAGCAACCACCAACCAACTCCCAAATTCATTTGGGAATCATGGCCATTTCCATCCACACGTACAGCGTACACTCAGCATGACTGTGTGTGTGTGTGTGAGTGTGTATATGTGGCACGTTTATTGGTGGTGGAAACATGTTGCAACCACCATCCCGACCTGACGTACAACTCCAGTTCGTAGAGAGGCGCGCACGTTGGTGTCGCTATTATTTGCACTTTGCCCTGCATCCATCCACCTTGGTTAGAGCCAAAACTCTTTGCACCCCCCGTACCCCTCAACCTCTCACCCCACCACCTATAGAAAGCGCCTTGCTGCGCCATTTGTTCAAATTTGATGCGTTGCCTGCGGAGTTGAGTTGAGTCGGAGACGGAACTGTTTGAGTCTGTTATTAATTTTCGCACAACTCTGACAGAGTCTCATTTGGTGCCCTTTACTCCCATTCTTCACCTCCTTCACACTCTTGGCTCCTGGCTCCTGGCTTCGCTCGGGGCAGTTGAGCATCAATTGCGTCTTTGGGTCTTTGGTTTTGTCTTTGGCTTGGTTTGGGTTGTGTTTCATTAATTAACTGAAATGGTCTCGAAAAGCTTTGCACGTTACAACAGTGAATTATTTATATAAAATTTGTCTGGGTTTTCTTCACTTTTCTCTATGTTTTTTTGTTGTTGTTTTGTTGTTTTTCTATCATGGTTGCTTGAATTTTCCTCATTTCGAATGTCTGCTTCGTTGCAAAGTTATTGCCACATATTTCTTTTGTTTTTTTTTTGTTTTTGTTGACTCTGCCACATTTCTCGTTCGCATTGCCATTGTAGTTTTTATCTCTCTCTCGGTCTGCTCGGAAGGTGAAATGAAGTGCATTACTTTTAAACATTATTAACATTGTTCTAACGTATGTGTCCCGACTGGTTAGAGGGTGGGGCCAAAGTTCTATAAATGGTTGAAGGAACAGCTTTCATTGGACACTCAACCAATCTATGAACTCTCTTAAAGCTTCACTTGGAACATATTTAATTTAAATAAAAATTCCTAGAAAAAATTACATGCTTTTCATTACATAATGGAAATATCGTTAAACAAAATTATAAACTTTTTTTTATGAATATAATACAATTTTAATAGTTTTTTGTTAATACGCAAAGATATTCAAAAGATATTGCGTGAAACATTTTTAGTTTTATACATTAATAAGATAGTTTTATACTTTCAAAACAGATAACAGATCTAATGCCATTAGATATAAAATCTGGCAGTTTTTAGTAACAGACAGAGGATAGTAAGGGCACTCAGCCTGAACGATCCATTTAAGTTGAAGAAAATTAAAATTATATTTATAAATGAGGTGCGTGACTTTTTCCCATATCCCATATAATATGAGAAATTTACGCTTAATTATTTCGATTCTTCAGAGGGGCTTAATATTTTATTATGGTGAAATGAAGACAGCGAAAGATGTATTATTTGTATTTATTTATTTTATTTTTAATTATTTTAAATTTTTACATTGAAATATATAAAGGGAGTAAAATGAAGTCGGTTAAAAGTATTCAACAGGCAAAAGAAATCATATTAAATATTTATCAGTATCAGTTTGTCTCAGATGATCTCAGAAACAGTGAAAGCTAATTGCTTCCAATTTAAAATGGAAGCTACAAAATCAATTGCTGAATGGAATAATGTCAAATAATTTTAAGAAATTGATTAGATTAGAATGGATATTTATTTTTGACATAATCTTAATCATCTGTATAAATTTTAAGAATTCTAAACACGAGAGAATAATCCATAAATATATTTAGCAAATAACACATGCAAAAAAAAATGTATTAAAAAAGGAAAAAATTTTATTGGAATCGGCATAAATTTTAATTGTTATTTTGAATCAAGTAATTCTTATTTGTATTAATGACTATGAATTCTTATGCATTCTTACTTATTTAATAATCCCTTAATCCTTCTTTCTGATTATAACTGATGAATATGAATATGCATTCTTCCATAATTAATAATCCCTTCCTTAATTTTTTTTTTTGATTTAAACTGCGCAGACAACAATCTCAGACTGCAATTTATAAACATTATATTTTCCCAGCGAAGGCCCACCAAATTGTTGGGGCTTAAAATATTTTTTGGTACGGATTCAAATTTTAACCGGATCGAAATAAATGTATTATAATTTTTTGAAGCCACGGAAATGTTTTTCATGCCAAATGCAAACTCCGCAGTTGAGCAGATAAAATATTCCGAGGGTGCGTGCTAAATCCATTTCTGGAGTTTAGTGAGGATTTCATAATGATTATAATGCGTTCAGCTTAACGTTGAATTATATTGAATACATTAACTTTAATTTTAAATTTTTTTTTTTTGAAGTAATGCAAATAATAATGAAACAAGCAACTTTAAACGCAAATAAATTACAGTTGCAGAATTGTTTATTTGAATTTACAGGTAGATTGTTGATTTCGTTGTTAATATTTAAAGCTATTCTTCATTGAATTGAATGTGCTGTTTATTTAACATTGAACTATGGTGCATAATAAGCCAGAAACACATCAATTTTATTTAGTGCGCTTATGAAAATTGCCAACAATCAGACAGAAAACCATAACTGGGAGTGCAATTGAAGACGACAGCTTTTACATAATGTCGACTACACACACAACACGATAAAAATAAAATACACCCTATCAATATAAAAGACAATAACTGCAACAAGAACAACAACAATGGCCACAACACTCGTATGAATCACGTTTTGAGTCGCTGCGGCTCAGTACAAATTCCACAACAAGAACGAACAACCAAAAAACAAACAACAAAAGTGACATGGCGAAGTGGAGAATTTATCCATGTACATGTAAAAGAAAAATACAAAAAATGTGTGTACAAATAATGCAGCCATTTTGGATAAGAATGGAACTTAACAAAGGCAACAAAAACAGCAGCAGGCAGGAAAACAAAACACAAGACAAATGGAAACCAAACAAAAAACCAAAAAACAATCATGAAACACTGCAAAGGTGGAATTCGAATTCGGACCCAAATCGATTTAAACGTTCAGTGACTTTGCCGCCGCCCCTCCCCCGCAGCCTTGTCACACACACACACACACACAGAAAAATATCAAAGGCACAAAATATGTATCAGCCCCGAAATAAATAACGAAAAATATAGCACAGAACGCAACATTCGAATTGAATTTAAATGTGTTTCGTGCTTGACTTTTGCCGAAGACACGCACAAACAGTGGAGCAAAACCAAGGGCGAAGCAATCAAAATAAAAATTAAAAAAAATGCACAGTTATCTTAGACAGCTCGAATATCACATACGCTCTCAGATTGGAGTCGTATTAACAAATTTTATAAGTAAATCACAAAAATAACACATCCTTCGAATGGAACCCTTGGGATACGTTTGTAAGCAAAATTTTCAACTTTTAATCGGTCATTATATCTGAAGAAAAAAAATGAAACTGATATATCTCATAAATATAGGTTTAAAACTAAAAGACAAGTTCGCAGAGAAGAAATCGTATGGCTAAAAACATGCATTTAAAAGCTATGTTTTTACATAAATGCGAAATCTTTAAATTATAATTTTTCAATAAAATCAGCAACAAAAATGAGTATTTTAAAGTTCTTTGCAGTCATGTGAAAAATTATAGTAAATTATATATATATATATATTATATTATATATATATTATATTAATTAAGAATACATAAGTCTTGTTTTTTAATAATGTCGTCAAAAGAATAAGAAATTTTTAAATATTAAGTCAATTAATTTGTTCTTAGTGTATGCATGCTTCAAGGGTTCAAAATTGTCTGCTTCAACCAACTTCACAAATTAACCATGATACCCTCGGGAAGAGTATAGAAACCAAACAAGTGCCATTAGCAGACGTGTGATAAAATAGCTAAGATTGGACCGAAAATGACATTTGATTTTAGAAGAGTGAAATAGTAAACCAGTGGATAATTTAGGCACACTGTGCATATGTATATATATATGAATATAAACACACACGAATTAATTCAAAGTTAACATTTTTATACACATTCGCTTATAATTAAGAGCATTGTTTTAATTTATTAAGATTCGGAGTCGTAAGATCTGTTGAGTTAAAGTATTTCTCGCTAATGCGATATACAGATAATAATATTAAACTTACAGTTAATATTAATAAATAAAATCTAAAAAAAATTAGCTCTATCTACTTGAAAAGAATTCAAATATTATGTCTATATATTTAAAAAAAAAAAAAAGTACTTTATTGTCAAATTAAAATGCTGATTAAAAAAGATTTTATAATCATTTTTCGGATGAAAAATAACTTTTGTGTAACTGGTTAGCCAGCACATAAACTCTGTATGTAATCTTTTTAAGCATATACATAAATATATATAAATATATATACATATATATATATATATATGTGTGTGTGCGTTAGCCGTAGCTCAGTTTGTTTTAATTAAGCCCAATCAGAGCCAATAGAATTAATTACAAAATATATATGAAATTTTCGACGACGCAATTATATTTTTATTCTGCTTCATAAACAACTCGTCGCACAGATACAACATTTTTGTCCATCTATTTATCCACATGGCTACGTGGCGCATATTGAGGCGTCGTCCAGTGGAAGTAGGTCAAAGACATTAGGAGGGGGGATGCAGGGCATCTGTGTGCGAACAGACAGGCAGACAGACTGGGTTGGGATTGGGATTGGGTTCTACAAGGCTGCTCATTCGCAGTGACACATCGCCCTGCGCATAACACACAAAAAGATATTTATAAATCGCATCACATTTCCTTTGAGGCTGTGTATGCGTGAGTGTGTGTGTGTGTGTGTGTGACTGAGTTTCCGCCTGGGTATCTCAGTTGGCGACACGCAGGTCAACTTGCCATATGTACAAATGGCCACATTCAATGTTCCTTATGATGGGCATCCGTATCGAGTCAGTGCCATACTTATGACAGGCACTGTATGATTTGTTGCAATCCCCGCGCGCCCCCCCTTCATCTGAGCTCCTTATGCGAAAATCGTTTAATTTTTGTCAGCTTCTCTTACAAGATCCGATGACGGGAGCAGATTTCGCACGAAAATGTCTCCATTGGGACTCATCAACGGCGACTGAGCGAAGCAACAACATATATATATATATATATATAAATATATATATATATATACAGATATCTGAATGGGCATCACAAATTATTATACCCTATAGCATTTGCTCAGTCAGCATATTAATTTCAATCAGCAGCAGGCATAAAAAGTTTTAGTTGTGTTATTTAAATAATTAAATAAAATATAAACATTTATTTAAAAGTAATTACTATGAGGTAAATAAAAACTGGAATAATTCCTAATTGTTTAGTGTTGACTGAAATATGACAAATAAGAATTTATAATCAGAATAGCTCGACTTTTAGATATCCTAAGCACAATTTACTTGTATTTCATAAGTTGAAAACATCTTCAATACAAGAAATAAGCAATATGAAAAGCATAAGAAAACAAAATTTGGTTTATTAAGTTGAATTGGATAAATTAATAATTAGTCTGTGCATAATATTTTAATAATACATTATTATTTATATATTTATTTATATATATTATATATATTTATATTATATTAATCCGTCTACTCAATCTACTCAACTGCTGATGCTGATCAAGCATATATATATATATATATATACTATATATATACTATATACAAACTAGGAAGCATTTCTCTGCCTGCTTGCCACACTTGCTCAATATCAATAAACCTTTTTTCTAGGAATAGCAATCAAATTAAATTGCATTTAAATAGATACTTTGATTTTTACACAAATATGAATATATTAATCTGTCGACAGATCAACTAAAATAAACCTGTTTTCATCTTGCTTTAGGCCTAAATGTTATTAGCCAATTACTGAAAATGCTGATACGTTTCAAATCGAACCGTAAACAACATCTTCAAATTCTATTCTTCATTCCGCATATTTATATATATATATATATATATATATATATATGCAAAATGTGTGCGCAGTCTCGAGGGGCAGTCGGGTGAGGGAGCGGGGCGCGATAAATGATGGATAAGTGCGCGGTGGCAACACCTACAATGAGCTAATGGCCGCATTTATTGCCAAATTGCTATAATAAACAATTTGTTCAGCGTTTAACGAATTTTACTGCCGTCAGTAACAAGAATAACAAAGTCAGCCGCCGCATACAAGGGAGGAGCAGGGTGGGGGAGCAGCGAGGGAAGCAGCGGGCCAAATGCGAGCAACCATAAAAATGTTTATGATGGATTATGCTCGCTTGCCCCCCCTCCCCCCCATCCCCCTTTCCCATGACAGTTAGCGAAGACGAGCAGAGCATTCTCCCAGCCACTTGTGTGTTTTATGACACTTTCGATGTGGGACGAGTTGAGGCAGGTTACACGCGGAGCTCTACTTGGTGGTGCTTGTGGTTGTGGACATGGTCATTAAGGCTGCCGGGGCGCCACTGTCAAATTGACAATGTCAAGGTTAAAAGTATGCCACATAAAATGGCCATAAAGGTGTTGCAGATTGGCTGTCAATTGATTTCGCTTTCGTTGTGCCCGAGGGGGGGGGAGCCAGCAAAAGGGGCAGCAAAAGCACGCACCGAAACGACGGGGATATTAAAATTTTTACGGTCAACGGCAGACGCTTGCCAGACACCGCAAAATGTATACGCATTGTACATAGATAAGCCAAAGAGTGAGAGAGACAGCAACACACAGAGAGAGAGAGTGGGAGAGAGAGGGAGAGGGAGGGAGAGAGAGAGAGAGAGAGAACACATGCGATAGTTAAATAAAGCATTATTATGGCAAACATTAAGCGACGAACGACGAAGAAGCCACATTAAGTGTCGCCCAAGACGGAAGCTGGAAACTGGAAGCTGGAAACTGGAATCGGCCATAGACTCAACTCAACTGGTCTTGGCCGTGTCACATGACTCTTTCCCGGTCGTAAAAGCCAAGCGCGCTACTTGACTGGAGTACACAGGGCTCCACTGCTCATCCTCATTCTCATCCTTATCCCCATCCTCATCCTCATCCTCATCCTCTGCTTGTTGAGCCTTTCAGCAACATGTTCTTACCAAGAGACAACGTGCAGCGTTTTGCGGCTGCAGTTTTATGAATGAAACTGCTTTGCCCCAAGTATTCTTTTTTTTTTTTTAGCTGTTTGTTGTTGCTTTTTAGTAGCATTTTATTGGCCCTATTGTGTCACATTATGTGTAGCAAGTGCTGGAGCACAAAAAAATTTATATAGCCACTTTTTGATAGATCAAATTATTTTGTTCTATTACTGGTCGGTTGACAATGCCTCATTAATTATTGCTTTACTTACATTGAGTTCAACAAAATAAATATAGAAATGAATAGATAAGTTTAAATATATTTAAAACATTTGGGTTTTTGCTTAATTGAAGTTGAGTTTAAAGTGTTCATAAATTGTTTTAATATGTATTGTTGTATTATTGTCATATATATGATATGTTATTCAAACATATCCATTTCACAATTTTCTTATTTTCCCTATATATATATTTATATATATATATATAGGAACAGTTGATACATATATCTGGTATTCAGTTTCAGTCGGCTTATTTTAATATCTTTATAAATGTTAAATCAAATAACCAGTTTGTTATTGAAAAATACCCTTTGACAAACCATTTTTTAAGAACATTTCTTTTTGCTAAAAGTCTCCTCTGCAAATTTTTTTCATCAATAAACCTATGGATCAATATTCCATGTTGCCACCAATTGATGATGAACTATGAATTAATAATGAATAGTAATGTAATATTAGTTACATAAAGTATATGTTTTCATTTTTATTCAAAGAGCATTTAATCTAATTAAATAAAATATTGCAAAATAAATTCTTAAGAAAATTTTATTTTATTTGATAAGTAAAATAGCAGGTGCTCTTAATTAAATTCCGCAGAGTGTATGTGCAGTTCCAAAAATGAGTTTCGAGATGATTGGACAAAATAATAATTTCAAGCATTTACTCAGTGTTTTGAGTTCTTCAAAATATTTGTATGCCGCTATTAGCATTTTTAACATAGATTTAAATAATCTGTCAATGAATATTGATTTTCTTAATAGCAGAAAAGTGATGGGCTAAGAAATCTTTAACATCACAAAGTAAAACTCGATGGACCTATTAAAATTATTTTCATTCTAATTTTTTTTATAATTTTTTATGGGATTCAAGCGCTGCAAGCCTATTGCTGTTCCAGCTATGCTGATTCCCGCACGAATGTGAGAATCATTGTGTGGCAGTGTGTTTCTTGTCCATCGAGTTAAAGGTGGATTGGTAGATTTCTAGTGAGCTTCTTTGGACCAAGTTGTCTCGAACCTTAGCCAATTTATCGCTATGCCAATGAGAAGTACATGAGTAATTACCTTTTTGACTCGTCGGTTGATAGAGCCGACAAAATTCGTATAGATTTTTACATATTCCGAATTTGTACCCCCTTGAAGGGAATACTATTACTATGCAGAATCGTACTCAGAAATCAACAATTTGCTGTTTATTCTTATCCAAAATGCAAATATCCTTTCAAAATTGACTTTTATCTTCTGATTTATTTTTTCTTATTTTTATTTCGCTGCACCAATTAAATGAGTAAGAGAAATATAAAATTAAACCGATATAAAAAGCTTGTAATTATGGATTAACTAAAGTTAAACAGTTTTCTTTTCAATTCTGATTTTTAACAATATTATTATATTGTTATTAAAAATTTGTGTTAGCTTCAAGCAGCAGCAGCGATCCAAAATGTTTACCGCATTGCCAAGTGGAACACATGTGACACACAGAGCAGCCATGCTACTTGGTTGCCATACTGCCTGCCATGTTGGACTCTCAGTTGTCTGTTGTCTGTTGTCGTTTGTATTTTGTCATATACAGCTGTCGCCTGTCGACTGTCGTCTGTCTGTCTGTCGGCCGGCTAGCAATAATTTATGCGGAAACACGTTTTGAGCGAACGCGCTTATCTGGCTGACGTAGACAAAAACTATGCGGCAACTGTGGTATGGTGGTATATATTAATTTGCATATTGGCTACGGCTAGTGAAGTCAAGTCTGGAGTCAACCTGCGCCAATGGCTCGGATATCAGGGGCATTTATATAAATATGAGTGATTTATTTGACAATTTTCAACGGAATTAATGCGGACGTGCCACGCATTTGGGATTAAGTTGTTTTTGGCCATGCCACGAAGAGACAAGAATTTAATAAACACTCGCCTTCGGATCTAGCAAAATGTGTTTTATATAAAAGATGAGCTAATCCCCCCATTTGACGAAAGCTAAAAAAAAAGATATCCAAGCTTATCGGCAAACTGCAAGCAGTGCTCAAAACTTTGCCGAAAATTTGCATTCCACTCTTGCAGCCGAGAATCTAAACTGCAGTCGAGTAAACCGCTAGCAAAATAAAAAAAAATAATAATAAAATATATATATATATATAAATATATATATATAAGGACAAAGCGGATAAGCAGCTGCACCAAAAACGACTTCGACGTCGACTTTGACGCTGACTTTGTTTGCGCATGTGTCTCATATATATTTTTGCGATTCCTCTGCAAGGGGGATGAAACGCGCCAGGCGACAGAACAGCGCCAGATAAATATACCCAACGCACAAACACACACACACTGATACTTTTGTGCGGCAGCCATGTTTGATTTGTGCGCAGAGCAACCATCTCTCTATCTTTCTCGCTCTCTCTCTCTCTTTCTCTTTCAATCTGTATGCGTTTCACTCGCACGCTGTCACCAACACATGCATAGTTTCGAGTTATGCATGTGTGCGTGTGTTATGCTCACCTAGTGCGCGCCCTCTGCCGTGCATGCTATAAAGCTGTATGTGCGCTTGCAATGCGCCAGAGGGCGCAAGTTGTGAGGGTTCGTGTATTTGCTTAATCCACGTGCAGCTCTTCAAATTGGGCATTTTTCTCAGTCAATCGAATAACAAATGCAGAGAGAATTATAAATAAAAGATAATAATAAAATATACACACATATATATATATATATATATTATTTTATATATATTTAAAGAAATCATAAATCACTTAAGACAAGTCATAAGATTTCTCCTAAATATTATTGGCAAATCGCAATTTTGCAGCCGGCTTTTGTGTTTGTTTCATTTCGAAAAAAAGCAAACACAAAGCTTTTTTCGCATTGGGCGTCGTTTATGTAAACGGAGCTTTGATATAGACTTATGTATAAATGCTTGTTTTTGTGTGGCAAGCAAAGCAAGGGAAATCGTGGAAATCATGGTTGTGTAAAAATCTTAGGGACTGGCTCTGGGCACGGACAAAGGATACCAACATCCCTCGTGCTGCGGTGCCGGCGAGATAAAATCAATACAAGTAGCACATAAATACATACTTGTACATACAGCAAGGAGCTTGAATTCTATATATATATATATATATATATATTTATGTATATATGTATATATGTTTGTACTTGTAACATTGAATACAGAATTCACGCACATATAATGAACAAATTTATGCGTTTTGCAAAGGATTATGCTGCAGAAAATTTAATTAATTTAATTTAATATGGGCAATAAAAGGAGAAACGAGCAACCAGCGACCACTGGTCCAATTTACATACCAAGTGCCTAACTCGATAGTGGGATGCTGGCAAAAATTTCCTTATTTATCCAGCTGCCACACCCATTTATATATCTACAATCTTAAGGAATTGTTTTTTCCGTTTCTGACCATTGAATTGCACGTTCATTTTTTTAAATTTCTTTTTAAAAACTTGACTTTTTCTTATCTCCGCAAAAGGACAGCTTTGCTCTTCAATTTATTTTGGTACCTGTTTCAGGCCATTTATTTTCGGCTTATTTGTTATTCAATTTCAACAAATTACAAATTATCTAATTACACTTTGCATAAGCAATAACACAAAATATGAATTTGAGCTTAAAGTGTTCATAAATTTGTTTAATATGTATTTTTGAGCATTCAAATTAGTCGCATAAACATTAAAATTCCACTTTTGTGGCTTTTGTAATTCGAATTTCATTTCGCTTAAGTGCGTCACTTTTATTTTAAGTGTGCAGCAATATTTTATACAATTTTAAAGCAAAATACCCACTAACTGTGCACAACCGGTATTAACTGGTGTTTTACTTAAATATTAATTAACAAAAAAATGGTGGAAAGCAGGAAAACAAAATGTTTATATAAGAATATATACAAAATATACTGAATACAATATTTTATACTGAATTTGTTTCAACTTAAAAAAATAATATTTAATAAATCGTGATTTAAATGGTATTCAAAATTATATTTATTTTGATGCTGAATAAATCCTTAACACATCTGTTAATAATGCCAAATATAATATAATTTGTCTATTCATTTTTTGTATATTTTGATATATGATCTTTCCAATAATGAACATTCATATTTAATATAAACTTGTCTTTAATGAAATTCAAATGTTATTACCAAGTTAAAGGTGAATCATTCTAAAATTTAAAATCAATTTGTTTTCACATTTAAATCAATATGTGTTTAATTCTGTATTATATTTAAATATGTTCATTAAATAAATTACATATTTTAATCAATATTTTAATCAACTATTTTAATCAATATGTATTAGATACTGTATTATATTTAAATATGTATATTAAACAAATAACGTTTAATTTATTTGATATAATATTAAATTCCAAAGAAAATTGACCTTAATCGGATATAAAATCATCTGCAAATCGAAAATAAAGCCTTATTTCAGATAAGAATATTACAATATAGAATTTAATTTATATTTAATATATTTAAATCTGCCCATTTAAATATATTGGAGATTCATATGTTTCCACTCAAAAAATTCTAAGAAACTTGACTTTAATCGGATCTTAAATCATATCTGTTCTCATCGGAAGCCGACTTACTAAAAACGTTGGGAACGGAAGTTTGGGAAGTAAAATTATTTAAGCTTAGAACAAATATTTTCAGCCTATAACTATTCAAATTCATTGGGACAATAAGCCGTTCAAGTTTCTATGGCTTACAAGTTTACGACTTTAGCTATTGGCCAAACAATTTCATTACAGATATTTTGGGCTGATGTTTGTTTTGTAAAGAAATCTGTTAATACTTTACATTGTTTGCTGCTCTCGAATTTAACTAATAAGCCTGAGAAACATGCAAGTCAAATGTAAAAAGTGATATACAAGAATTTTGTGGATTACCGACGCCTTTTTAGTGTCCGATTGATTTTATTTATGAAGCAAGCAATTGAAAAAATTTTCAAGTAAAGTGAATGCTTTAAGAATTTTAATTGAAATGCCACTTTTGCAGCTGAAGAACAAAAAAAAAAAACAGACATTTTGTCTGCCGCTCAGACTCGAGTCATGGACTTGGGGGCCTCAATTAAATCATTTTAAAAATCACAAGGCACATTTTCATGGCGTGTCAAAGAAACGCATTAAAATGGGCGACGCAATGCGCTGCTCAGCGCGGATCGGATCGGATCGGCTCGACCCGGCTCGGCTATCAATTGTGGCCTAACCCCGCCCGCGCCATAACTCACTTTGCCCCATAGCCATATCTGGCTATCTGTTGCTCCGCACTTGACTCTTGTTATAAGTACACCAGGGAACGATGTGGGACGCGATGGGACTCGTCGGCACCCAGTGCTGCTGATGGAGATGGAGTTGGAATTGGAGATGCGGCCGCCATTGAAATTCAAAGCGCAAACTTGCTGTATCGATCAGCTCCTCCTTGGTTCTGATACTGATACCAATCTCGTCCAGATACTTGTATATGCCGCTCGTATAGCACAATTTTTCATTTTCCAAGCAGTTTTATGTCTGTTTTCCCAAAAGCCACTTCAAAAATGAGCAATGTCTCCGATCTCGCAATTGCCAGCGTGCACCAAATTCAAATTCAAATACAAAACCAAATTCAAATCTTGCCACTTGACACTCAAGTGGCGGTCGTCGCCATGCTCGTGGGCAGGCCAAAAACCTGAAAGAGCAATTTCAATGGAAACTTGTTTTCAATATTTTGAAATGCATTTGTTGTCATGTCTCTTTGGCATGTTTTCATATTTCCCGCTCGTATTTTATCAACATAATTCAATGCCGTCGCTAAAAAATACATAACTCACCAGCGAGTCCCCAGCCCAGTTCTCAAATCTCCGTCTATTGTTTGAGTTTGAGTTGACCCACGTCTTATCTCCTCCATTTCTCCATTTCTCTACAAAAAACTTAAATGTAAATAAATTATTTTGTGTGCCCAGTTTTGGTTGGTTGAGACAGCAATCTGCCTTTTCGTCTGGTGTTTTTGTTTTATTTTGAATATGGATTGCAGTAAATATTTATTTTTTCGACAACACTCGTTTCTTGTAGCACAGATTTTACGATCCTGAATTAACACATGATCCGTTAATGTTAACAGATTTGTGCCCATCTTTTGACAGATCTTGTTACTCCAGTCTTTTTTTTTATTGAAATATAGATTGCCTTTCCATATTTATCTTTTTTATTTTTGTAGCCATACTAAATCATTCAAGGATATTTCCAGTTATTTAGCATAATAATACATTGTCTACATAATGGATTTTAAATAATTTGAATTTCAAATGACATACCAAAGTGGCTACAATTTTGTTCAACATTTTTATTATTGATTTATTTATTTATTTATGTAATGTCGACTAACAACAATAAACACATAAAAGATAGAGAAAAAGTATACATAAATTAGTTGAAACAGAGCATTTAATACATATACATTATAAATTAAAATTTAAAACATATAATAAATTTGTTTTTGTATGTTTGTATATAAATAAAGTCTTGTTAATGGTTGCTATGCACTTTCTAACTGAAGAAGCTGAGATGATGACTATAAAAAAGATTTTAAATTTATATTTAACTTATTTTATGAGGTCTTAAAATAGTCCATAATATAAAAAATCGCATTTAAATAAAAATTTAAAATACATTCTAAAATATCCACTTAACTTACTTTATGAGGTCTAAAAATAGTCCATAATATAAAATATCGTATCTAAATAAAAAATTTAAAATACATTCTAAAAGAACAAAAATAAATTACATGTTAAAATTGAACTAAATATAAAATTATAAAATATTACTAGAGCAATTGAATTGCAAATTTTATAAATGTAAAGGATATCAATATAATATATATATACTTAGTAATTACTTTAAGTTAATTAGTTTCCAACATAATAAATATTTATTTCTGCTTTAAAATTAATCAGAATCCATTAATTAATCTTTCCGCATTTTTTCAATGTTCTAAATTATGCATAATTTTATTTTCGTCCATTAGAAAATTTAAACGAATTTATTATCCGTTTTCGCAAATTTTATTTTATTTCCTAAAATATGAATTCGCACTTTTTATCTAAGCTTTTCTGCAGCTTAGGCTGTCCAAATGGATCCAATATTTGGAGTCCGTTAAGGGAAATACTTTTTTAGTTTTATTTCACATTACGTATAGATTTTCTCAAAGATTCGCTTTAATAATTCGTATTTCTAAAATGGTTGCAAAACAAAATGAATCGCATAGATTACAAGATCCCTAAAAAAGGATTACAAAAATTGCCAAAACGAATTATGATTTGCGATTAGCTGGCATAAAAATAAGAGAATTATGGGCAATTTAAAAAAAGGTAGACTACAAGAAAAAACTCCATTGTTATTATTGCTTCAGTTGTGGTTTATTTATATAAAAAAAAAAAAATAATAAGAACTGGAGGAGGAGCTAACCAATTTCAATGGGAGGCATTGTAAATGTTGTCATTACATGGATTAAACCGAACATTTAAATGGAGGAAGCAGCTGAAATCAACCCTCAAAAACTCTGTCGAGTGCACCTGAAAAAAAACGGGGTGTTTTCTTGCAATTCCTATTATGGCAACCATAAAATAAAGCAAATCAGGCAAACATTCAAATCAAACTGGGCGGGATACTCCTCGAGTATGCCAAAGCGTCCTTTTTTTTGCCGTATTCACTTTCACTTTTCCTTTGGCAGGACAACCTTTGATTTACAGAGGATCTGCCTCTGCCTGTGTGTGTGTTTTTTTATGATACCGTCTCAGGGAATTGCAACAATTGTCATCGCAAAACCTTACAACCCTTTGTGCAACCTGACTAGACGTGGATGGCGACGGCGACGCAGTTTCAGTTCCATTGAAATCGCAATAACCACGGAAGGGATAAGGCACTGTCTGTGGCACTGACAATGCGTCTCAGCTGCTGCCTGTTTGACAGGAGTTAAAAATCCATTTATGCGGCAAATCATAAAAAAAAGATGCGCATTTTTTGTTGACGTACCGTGAAAAATGTTGTGTTTTCGCTACACGAATTTTTCGCTCGCAAGGGAACATGTCCCTAAGCATAACCCTAACCCCTTCGCGGCTGGGCACCTGATGCCCAGAGGCTGAGTCAACATTACAGGTAATCCCAGCAATTTGTGCGCACAACTTTCACTTTGAGACGACTTCGAGCTGTACTCCTGCGAAAAATAAAGGACGCTCAGCTCAAATGTGGCAGCAAAAGTTAAGTATTCCCTTTGAGGGACCCTCAAAACTTAGTTTGATTAACAATTTCCGTCTGGTAATTAGAAGCGCGGGCGGTCGGGCTCTAGGTTTAATTAATGGCATTCCAATTAAGCGCCAGAGAGGCCTCAATGGCCAATTAGGACATGACCGCGGTTGGGCATGCCCCGCTCAGCAATTACATTAAGTTCACGAGTCCTTCGCTCCTGCTGCTGATGTCCGCTTGCTTGTCGATGATTACTATCATTGCTATTACATAATATGGCCTTTCGATTTTGTGGCACAATCAATGGTAACGGCAACGTCCATCTGCATATGTAACCAAAGTGGAAGACGAGCGGGGCGCAGAGGGCCATAAGGGCAAATTGATCAATTGGGTAAAATTAAGCTGGCACTCTCTGGCAATTCCTCCTTCCTGCTTTCTGACTCGGGAGATTCGTGTCAAATTGTAGTTGATTTCATCAATAAATAAGCCAAGGCATGGACACTTCTTACCTGAAGTTTGGCTTTCTCCCCGACTCTGCCAGCTCTTGGCCCGCACAAATGCAGAGTTGCCAGAAGGCCAGTTTGATGTGAGAAGCATACAAATAGTAAAAATCATTAAAAACCCGGCTTAAAAAATTATTTAAAAGAAATTATTAAATATATGTTGAAAATTGTCTTGTAGTAAGTAAGTAGTCTCTAAGAAAATATAAATAAAGACAGAGAAACTATCAAATATCGTAGAAAATACTACAAAATCGCAGGAAAAGTTAAAAGAAAATATAAGTTATTCAATAACTTAGAGTTTCTTTAACTAAATAAAAATAACTAAAATACAAACAGTAGAAAATCATCTGTTGCGATCTCTACACAAGAAATTCAGAAGTTACATGCAGGAATTTTGTTCTTTTTGACACAGTTGAAGAACACATACAAATAAAATATATAAAAGAAAATACAAATATAAATAATTATATTACCTACAATAGAAAATTCTGATGTATCAGCCCAAAAAGCAAAGACTACTACGTGCCATATATTTTTTTTTTTTCATGCAAGAAAAATATTTATAATAATCGTTGACAATTTTTAAAAATAACTATAATTTTTCTATTTAAAGTTTTTTTTTCTTAATTTAATTTTAATTTTAGTCGTAGGTAAATCATTACAGTATACAAATTATCCTATAGCTCTGCACAAAAATTCAGAAGTCTCACGTTGATTTTATACGAAAAGTTTAAAAACATACAAAAGCGGTAGAAATTATAAAGTAAAAATATTTTATAATTGTTTACACTTCTTTTTCGGTACAAATAAAAATAAACTTATATTATTATATATTTTTTAAATCAAAAATATTACTAACACATTAAAAATAACTGAATTGGTTTTAGTATGATGAGATTTTCTTACTTGCATTCCAGAACATTTTAATTGCATCAAAATGAGAGTTTCAATTATTTTATAAATAATAACATTTCAAGGGGCATCAATGTTAAACTTCGACCTCAAGCTGCTTTCATTGGGGTCAATCTGGCAACGCTGGGTTTTCCATTAATGCAGCCAAATTGGTGAACAACACAGTTCCCCCTCAGTAGTAGTTTCCCCTCCCCGTTTGCTATCGTTGCTGTCTGCCATCATCGTAAATTACACGAAAAGTATCTATCTTTAGTTGGGAATTGTGCAATTTTATTAAAATTCCAAAACCAGCAAAAAAGGCACCGCCCCAAACACACAGCACAGCTCAGCAGTCCATATAAATACAATACATATATAAATATATGTATGTATGCATATGTATGTGTGTACGTATTTATGTATAGGTAGCAATATGCTTGCATAGATGTAGTTTTGACTTGGACAATTGCGACACGAGCAAGGACAGAGTAGAGCAGGAAACAGAGCGACGCACAACCAGGATGAGAGGATGAGAGGATGAGTGCACCCTTGTCAGCGCCATATTGCAAAAAAGAAAAAATTTATTGCTGTGTGTGTGTGTGTGTGTATGTGTGTGTGTGTGTGTCTGAGTGTGTGTGCCACTGTAGTTTTGCCTCGTTCCAGGTTGTCGTTGCTTTTATATAAACATGAGGCAAGATTAGATACAAATTACACCACAGCTTTCAAGGTAGTCCTCCTCCTTCCCTTCCAGCCTCCATGCACTCAAAAAAATTTCGAATATTCGCCATACTATTGGCGCGCAGTGTAACTCATTTACTTGTTCGGAAGGTAAATTTCTAAAATAAAGGTTGTGGTTACATAAAATTGAGGGGCTTCTTTTCATTATTTGAGGGTTGTTAAAGTAAAGAATATTTCTAATTTTATAGATTTTCGTTTTCTGTCTTACACACATAGAAACTAGAATTGAAAATTGGATATGTAGAAGAATTTTTATGTCAGCTATTTTGTTACATATATTGTTATTAAACATTAGTTTTTCCAAGAAAACAACAAACAAACATTTCACATGGATATAAAATATTAAATATAATAATATAATTTATATTGACAAATTTACGACTTTACTTTGGAAATATTTTTCAAACTGATGATTTGCATTTCCACCTTTTTAAAAATGCATATCTAAGTAATAAATAATAAAAATATATGGATAACATTTCCACTTTTTAGCAATGCATGTCTAAATAATAAAAATTATTTCTAACAATTAAAACAGACAATATTTTTTTTTCTCATATTTCTAAGTTATTTATTTAGTTTTAAATGCAATTTTATGGCTTTTAATTTTTCTGAGTGTGCCGTTGCCCTTGCCGTTACCCTGGCAATTTGCGCACCTTGCTGGCGCTTCGACTCCAGCTCCAGCTCCAGCTCCGGCTGCTGCGGCTGGGGTCGTATCCATAAGTTACAAGCGCAAAGTATCTGTAGTCCGACAGGAGAAGCAACAGCAACAACAAAAACAACAGCAACAACAAAAACAACAGCAACAACAGCAACAAAAACAGCAACAAATGCAATAACAGCAAAAGTTTCGACAAGCTGCGAGAAGAAAAAAAAAATGGCAGCTGGCAAAAAATGAGACGGGAGACGGGAGACGGCAAATGGCATTGCTGGCTTTCCTTGAGAATGCTATGGCATTGGCTGTGCCTAATGGCAGGGCGCCAGATACCAGGTTGCAACTGTATTATATTTATTTATTTATTTCATACACTTTTTCGCCAGCGATTATAAAATGTATGCGCAAAATGAAAAACTATGGCAAGGCCTTTGGGGAATCATTCACAGTTGCCAGCCTCGCACATTTCACCAAATAATTTATGTTCGCCGAAATTCAAACTTTACTTATTTTCGCAAAAAAAAAAAAAGAAAGCATGAAAAAAGTTGGCCCTCAAAGTTTGACTGGCAAAAGGGGCGCAAACTCAGGCGGAAAATTTGAACGGGCCAAGAGCAACCTGCCTTCCTCGCCTGCTCGCTGACTGTGTGGGCGGATGCGAATGTCAGTGGTTGGGCGCGTCCTCTGCCAACCCCACCTCCACCTAGCTGCCTTCAGCCAACTCTGAAGTTTTGTCCCTGAGTTGCGAGTCATTCGATGGCACGTTTGCAAAATGGCAGCAATGCGTGTCTGGAATACATTTTCATGTTTGCCAAAACAGAAATGAGTGCTAAGCAAAACTTTTTGGGCTCGGCTTGTGGCACAACTCCCACCCACTCCTCCTGCTGCTACTCACTTTTTTTTTGTTGCATTCGTACATTTTGACGCAAATTTATGTGAAATTGCTTGCCAGCCAACATTGTTTTCTCAACATTGTTTGGCATCTGAGCTGCTGCTCTCTGTGTGGCAACTTGTCCTCTGTTGTAGCCCATTGGGTGCGGTGCATACAACACCAAAATTCGAAATTAGCACATATATGTGTGTGCGGGCCCACTCCCCTCGACCTTGCGCACACTTTTCCGCATCCCCAGTTCCAGACCCAACCCAGGAGACCGAGAAATTACATCGCGAAGGATTTAATGTTAATTGCGGCCTTTGTTTGGTTTTCCATTCGATTAACTAAATGGACTCAAGCATTGCCCAGTTGCCAGGCTGCCTTGTCCTGAAACGACCTTTTCCACAACTCAATTTTTCAGCAGATTCGTTTAAAATCAAATGCAATATTTGAAAACAGTTTTGTATTTAGGATTTGTAAACAGTTTATTCTATAACTGACGTAGAACTAGTTTAAAAAAAAATATTATTAGACAACATTCAGTTCAAAACATAAATCTTACATAAAGATTGTCAACTTCAGTTTAAACTTAAATTATCATATGTATAAACTTGGTTTATTATTACTTATTTATTTATTTTTTAATGCCCATTCATATCAGTCGACTCAGATAAATGCAAATAATAAAAAAAATAAAATGAAATTAATAATAAATTGTTATATTTAAATTTAAATTAAAAAATAATATATACATATTTATAAGATTTTTGGGGTACTTAAATGATAACTGGTATAAATGGTTGCCCAACCTCAAATCCAAGCAAAAATTTTATTCACGTTTTGAATTGACAAAGCGTAAACCAATTTATAAAAAATTCAATCAAAATCTCATTATTATATGTTATGTCATTTTATGTTATGTCTTCACTCACTTAAAATAAAACAAATTTCCTATTCGCTCAGGCGCTGAAATCATTTGTACAAATATATTGTTAACTAAATAATATGAAAATGATTTTCCCCCGTATTAAAATTCATATTGAGTGGAGATATATAAAAATACTAACTGAATAATAACAGAAAAGAATAATCCTATTTTATCCAACTGCCTGCAAAATGTTGTATAAAGAGAGAAAATAATTCTTTGAGATATAATCTATTATACAACTGGTCGATAATTAAATTATTCAATTAAAATAATGATTAATATTTAAATAATGGCCTTAAATATTCCAATATGTATAAGCATATTTAAACTAAATTTCGAATAAATATTTAAAAGCTAATTCATCAAAAATGATGACAAATGAGCAGTTTTAACATATATTTAAATATATTTATGTACATGTTTAAGTTCGCTCTAATTTTCTATTGTATGCTTTAATTAGCTCTAATAGCTATGTAGAAACTTAAATTTTAGTAAAATTAAAATGAGAAGGCAGAGCACAAACAACAACGGCGACAATTAGGCTTGAAGTAAAGACGAAAACTGTCAACTTAAGAATCGTAAAGCGTCGATTGTATTGCCAATAAATTTTCGCATTAACACACAAAGTTAATGCGCCTAAAGTTTCAGCTGTAACTTGGATTTGGATGCAAGGTGAACGACGAGAGAAGCGAGGGGAAACGAGGGGAGGCCATCGAGGAGCAAAAATCCAGCCCAGCGTTCTTTAATGGAGGAACGCTCGTAAAAGCCAGTGGGTTAAAACAGAGGGAAATCGAAATGGGAATTGAAAAGGCGACTGCAAACGGCGACTGCGACGGCGATGGCGACTGCGACAGCGACTGCGACGCCGACTGCGACTGCACCACTGAGCAGCACTTAAATAATGGAATTTGTTTGTTTTTGTTGGCAGTGGCAAAGGCATTGGCGAGGGGCAGTCGGAGTCGCAGTCGGCTTCTGCGTCTCGGTTGCACCTTGTGCATGTGTGTATGTGGCAGAGTCTTTCTCTGGCTCTTGCAACCGCAGAGCATGTGCATCTGGCACACTTACCGCGCAATTAATGGCGCAATTAAATGTTTACTTTAGGCGCTTTCAGTCCGCACATAAATGGCAGACAGCCGCTGGGGGAGATCTCTTACCAAATCAATGGGAGGCAAAGGAGCCTCCTCCTCTTATGAAATGCACGAAAAAAAATGTTCGATTTACACTTTGGCTTAACTATTTGTGCCAAGTGTTTTTTTTAAGTACAAAATAACAACAAAGTATTACAAAATATATTTGCAACTTCAGTATCCCATTCCTCATCAGACGCTTCATATTCGGAATCAGTCTGTCAAACCGAAATTGGAATCGAAATCGCATTATTCATGATTTCAGTTCAGGATCAAAATCGTTTTCAAATTTTAATCTACATTTAACATTTTGTTAAAAGCCAAATTATTTAATCCGAAATGAGCGAATGGTATCCAAAACATCGATGGGGAATATCACAATCATTTTACTTAGGTAAAAGTGTGGATGAGTATGCCGATGTACAGGAACATCTATTTCAAAATTGAAGGCTTTCGTTTTAATAATCTCAAGAATTAATGGATAGCTTCACTCGGTTGCTGATGCTGGTCAAAAATGTATATATCTTATGAGTCCCAACCTTTAATGTTTTCAGGATACAACGGATCTTACAACTTAATATCATAAAACATTTTTACCGTCGAAACAAAGAACCAATTCTCATAAGAGCTTGGAAGAAAAGAGAAAATAAAAAAGAATCTTTATTAACATTACTTTACTTAACGTTACCGAATCGGATTCGAAAACTAAAATCCTTTCGGATATAGAATAAAGACTACCTATTAAAATACCCAAATCATAAAAATTAAATAAAAAACATATTTTTGTGTATTGCTTTTGCTCTTCTTTAAACACTTTTATCAAAAGCAAACACAAAATAGCAAAAATAAAAAATTATTCTTTAATTAAGCAGCAGCAAAAATTCATTTAATATGAAATCATAAATGAAATGAAATTGTAAATTAATTTTTACAAAATCACATGGAATCAAAATATTGGTTTTTTACATATCTAAGATCAATTGTGTATAAATTGATATTTAATTTTGATTTATGGTCTTTCTTCAAGCAACAACTCTAGAAACTTATTTCTTTTTATGTGCAGTTCCAATACGTATTTAAAAATTAATAGAAAATTCGATTTTTCACTTCCAAAATACACCCAAAATCATCATACATCAATCTTACATATGTGATTGCATTTAGATGTGTGTTGAAATTTTTTTGGCAATGATCTTATTTGCATTGTTGTTGTACCAATTTTTATGAGCTTCTTTTGCATATTATTTTGATAATTTTGAACACAAATCTGATGAAATAAGTTATTTTCACACACTAATCTGATTAAAGTTAATTTTAATTTTAGACACATCACTGTGGTCCGCATTGTTAAATAGATAAGATCGTGCATATATAAATAGATATTCTGAGAATGTATGACAACTTTTCTAGATATAGACACAGAATGACTTCCCAGAAATGTTTTTATAACTTTACATAACCGGTACAATTTATTCATGTTTCATTTGAAAACTGAAAAAATTGAACAATATAAATAGTGCAAAGCCTTAGCCAAATTTATGATTGAATTCAAAATTAATGCAGAAACATGAAAATCATTCAGTTTGCATTTTTTCAACCGTGGCACATAATTTGTGAGTCGAGCGATCGTAAAAGAAATTGTTGCAAATTTCAGCAAACGCCCAGAAAATTGGCCCATTAAAATATTAATCCTTCTGCTAGTTTCCTGTACTTCTAGCCAGTCCCCGTTCCAGTTCCCGACCCCGACTCCGACCCCGACCAGAACTCGAACATGAAGTGGTTTGCCTCTGAACTTGTCCTCCGGCTGCATGCGGAACTCTCGCTTTCGTTTTTAGAGATCGTAAAACAGTTTTAATGACCTTTTGCCTTCCTTCTATTTTTTGTGTATTTTTTTGTTGCTTTAGTCATGCTTGTGGAAAGCAAATAGAGTGAAAATTTAAGAAATCGAAAAAAACCCAAAAGAGATGCGCACAAATTTTATGGGCTGGGTGGGATTTTGCGTATGTTTTCGTTTCTTTACTTTTCATTTCGAATGTTTTTTTTTCACTCGACGCTCGTCAAAGAGTTGCAATTATACATTTTAAGTGGAAAAACGAAAGTGGTTGTCCCTGGACCGATGGCAAGGGAGTTGTGTTAATGGGCCTTTAAAGAAACATTAAAATGGAGAATTATGATTTCGAGGTCGCTAAAATGAGGCACTTTTTATGTTTCTTTTTTTATCCGCAACATGACGTGTGCTGTGGTCTATTGATAGATCTGCCAGATCTTACAAACTACCGCAGTTCAAATGTCTCTCAAATGTCATCCATATGTACACATGTACATCAACTCCCATACGTATGCGTATGTATACATTGTAAATCATTCATGACGCACTCGAGCACTGATGTCGTGTGACAGGCAGGAATTCAAAATGATGGCTGTCAGTTGGATTCTTATTTATTGCACTTGCATGCGACATGCGACTCCCTCACGGACCTGGGACCTGGGACCTGTAACCGGGGAACCTGGGAATTGATTCGGCTTGGCTATCTGACCACTTGCCCAGTCCCCTGTCTGTCTCCAGTCTGCAAATGCATTTAAATATTCAATTCCAATGTACTTTCTGTTAGCATTCGAGGCCCAAGCTCAGGCAGTCGTTAACAAAACACATACATTTATGCACATAAATACATACATATTTCTCTCAGTATTATGTTTTTTTTTTTTTTTAAGAATTAATACGAAAACCATGTAGACAATGAGACAGAACAAAGACTGAATAAATTGCTTTGGCAGACTTGATTGCCATGATTTTGGCTTACCCCTCGCCCCTTCCTCATTTCGAACCGCCTCAAAAAATCACTGACTTTGACTCATTGAAATGAAGATTCTTTTACTCAATTGGCTTGTCGTGGTCATCCAATTTTTCGGCATTTTTCGTCGAGTTCAGTGACCCTCAGCTGATAATTAATCTTGGTTCCAAACTTATATAATAAAACATATTCATAATATATACAAATATTATAATTCAAATTATATAAAATATTCATTTATTATGTAAATAAAAACAAATTCCATCATTTTGTCATTTCAGGTTTTTTTTCGAAACTTGCGGATGGATACTTTAAGCGTTTGTAAGTATATTTTTTTTCATAGTCAAAGATACAAATTTCATCTTTAGAGTAATATATACATTTTTCAATGATGTTTAAAGACTTATATGAATAAAAAGCACATATTTGATCTTAATGTAGTTTATCGATTGAAATTACTAAATCTGGATATTTCTTTATTTATTTTTTTTATTTATTTGAAACAAAGTAACTAAAGATTTTACTACTTTTGTGCATGCGAAAAAGCATTTTTATATTTTTAAAATTTTCCTTATATTAAATATTTTTAGAAAAAAATAATTTAAATCTGTGTTTCCACATTTTCCAAGCTTGAGTATCGTATTTTAAAAAGACCCCATGGTCTTTCAGGTCGCACATGAACATTGTGCAGCTTCTATGTTGATACGAAAGTGAAGAAAAAATATCTGTCATATAAAAACAAATATATATTTAGATTTAGTTATCGATATAGATTTAGGTAGAGATATGAAGTAATATATATATATGTTGACAAACAAATTAATATAGATATTGATATTTATTACTTAGATATGAATACAGATTTATATGTAGGTTCGCATATAAATATATATATATATATAGATAATCGAATAGACCTATATATATACATAGATTATCTATTGATTTGTTCAAAATTAATTATTTGTTTGTTTCATATTTTTTACAGAGCCTTAAAAATAAGTTCCTTAAAACTACAATTATAATAAAGACATCATTTTAAATTTTTTCTTTTCGCAGCTGTAAATAAAAATATCAGATCGAAACTGATTTATCTATAAGTCACTAATGGATTTCGAAATAGCGATCCATATTGACTACTTTGTATATTCATTAGATAATAACTTGGTTATTTTTTAAAGCTGTTACTGCCTTATAAATATGCGACCTAACCCAAAGCTTGCGAACTGACAATCCGGATAGCATTACGGCAATCATAAATTGTCAATTTTATAGTTAATAGATAGCCAGTTATGCGTATAGGCGTCCATTGCATATTAAATATGTTGAAACTCACAGACAAATATATATTGAGATATATATATATATATATAGAGGCATTTGTGTGTTCGATATAAATCTTAACACGTGACAGACTATCTCGAGGTGATTTATTTGTTTTTAAAGACGTGTTTAGCGCACTGTTCCTTAATTGCCGAATCGTAAATCTGACTGACGATCATCATAAAATCACGTAAGATTTCTGTGGATTTTGTTGTGGCCAACCATGCATAGAAGTTGTGAGAGGGGGGGGAGACTAAGTCGAAGTGTGTGGCAACAAACTTACTTATCTATATATGTTTTTTGTGTTTTTTTTTGTTTTTCAAAATTCCATGATTTCTATTCTGATGTGTGAAGAAAGTTTTAATTGAATGCCAATAATGGAAAATGGAAAACAGATACGAAAAATCTCAAAGTGCCCCGGGCAAATGACATGAGCAGAGCAAAAACCACCCCGGCAAGACCAAAACGAGAGAACAAACGGGAATAATGAAAATAAAGAGCAAACAAGTATAGGAGAGTTGAGTAGAGGGGTGAGTAGAGGGAAACGTGAACGAGAACAAAAACAAGATTGTGAAAGACAACCAGTGGCAATGACAGCAACAACAATTTCAGTATTTCCAAAATCAAATATGGCCGAATAAAATGTTCTTGCTCTGCGCTTTGTGCGCTCCTTCGCAGCGGCCATTGTTGCCATGACAACCGGCTGCATTCGCTTGTGGAAGCAGCGGTTGAGGTGGATGGTGGAAGAGGGCAAACGATGAATGGAAAAGGGGCGGGGTAGGGCAAACGTTGTGCGTGCGTGCCTGGCAAACGGGACTGAAGCGCCGCATGTTCATAAATTCATTTGGCGTTCTGTGTTGTTGTTTGTTGTTCCTTTTGTTGTTGTCGTTCGTAAGTAAGTTTCTGGTTCCCGTTGTGTTATCTCTACTCTCACTCTCTCTCTGTCTCTCTGAAGTTGTCTGTTTCTTTTCTCATCGATGGAGCACATTGAAAATGCATTCAGTTGCTGAAGTTCAATGATTTCTCAGTTGACAAAATGATCGAAAAAATAGCTGTTAGCTCAAGTTAACTAAATAAAGTTAACGCGTCTGAAAATATGCCCATATATTAAAATAGTAATCGAAGTATTAAAGCATTTTAAGTCACTGTATAGATTCATACAAATAATTCATTCATACATACATATAATAGACATCAATCATAACGTTTTTTCAGAAAACGTTTTTTTTCCGTTGCTCTGATAAGAATGGGTATTCATCCCTTATCTTCGCATACGATTTTACAAGATTTTGCGCACTGAATTGAATGCATTCAAGTTAGGTTGCGCCACTTAAACAACAGATGGCGCTAAACAGCTTGCGGAAACTCTCGCCTACAGCGCTAAGCCCAAGTATTAGGCCTGATTATCAGTGAAGTAATACAACAATTTTATTAAAAATATGAATTATAGAAAGAAGCAATAAGCCTTGCTTTCTGTATTAGAAAAAAATATTTATTATTCCATCGTAAGTATTTTTACTTGACATCACCTTTAACAAACATGCCACCGAATAGATTTTTGTGTACTCTGAAAACTATCACTAATTATTAAAATATGAGCACATAAACAAAAATATTATCTAATGGCAACATTCAATCGTAAGAACAGATTAAGAATAATAATATGTTATATGGGAAGACTTCTGCTTCTGCCTCTAATGTCAAGCAAAAATTGTTAATTTATTACATCGCTCAATTTAATTTTTTTCTTATTTAATTTTAATTTTAATAGATTTTCTGCCTTTAAATTTTATATAATTCCAAGATTTATTTTAGCCTTTATCAATTAACACATTTTTTAAGTCTTTGTGCTATTTCTATTAACGTTAATTACATAATAATAAACATACAACATACAAACATACAAGTTACCCTTTATGCCTTAAACTGAGGCGAAGCATCTCCCAGTTCTAATAAAGAGAGCATTCGTTTTGAGACTGAACTGTTGATTCTGAATAACAACAAAAAATGTTTTCCTATTCATTCACACACAATTGTAGGAAAAGATTTTTGTTTTATTGTGATACTTGTCAAATGAACCTTTTAACCCTACTTTGGGAATATTCATGGTCTCATAAAGTGCGTAACAGCTTCAAGGTAACATTGCCACGCATATTGCCATTTCCAAAATTATATGTTCATTATATGTTCTGATATTGTGCTCATACTAAGTACCCATGTTTTGTCATGTGATAAACCATTTAGATAGAATTTAGGTGTCCATTAAATATTAGTGTAATTGGCCTTATATGTCAATGCAATATTGACCAGCATTAATACCCTAATAGGTCTTGCTATATCAACTTGACATTATTTTTATTGATACATTCCAACGTGTTCTTCAAAATGCGGAAGTATTGATTTGTTGCCTTAAATTTAAAAATATAATATATATATATATATATATATATATTCCAGTATCCGAAGTGAAAATACCCTAATGTTCTGCACTATTTTAAAATTTAAATTGCGTACTTTAAATAAATTTGTTTCGTTTAATCCAGGAAAAGCCAAAATTCCTACATTTCGCTAAACCAATAACAAAACCTAAACAAAATGTATACTTTCAAAAATTTATTTTATTTAGACGGATACCATTTAAATTATCGTCAATAATATAATACACTTAAATTAAATATTTATATTTTAAAAATAATAATTAGTAATTAGAAATTAGAAAAAAGTAAATAATAAAAGGTGGTCCAGTTTTAGCTAATATGTTTTTGGATCTGGATTAAGCTTGTATGTTATTTTGGGGAAGTGTTTAAAATAGATACTTTAATGCACCAAAATGTAAATTGTGAATCGAAATACGAAAATTTTTTTTTAATTGATCTGCTTATTTTTAGTGTTTCAAATAGTTACTGTTTATTTAATACACAAAATTTAAAAATGCACCAGTTAAAAGAGATCTGATCACAACATTATTTCTGCCTGAAATATAAATTTTTAAGTCCATGAAATGGTGGCAGCATCAAGTCAGCTGTTTCATCATCATTGTTCTCCGAGCGAGCCGTCAATCAAATGCCGCAGCAACAGGTGGCATGAGAAAGTCTGAAAAGTCTGAAAATTGTTTGCTTATCACAAATGCGACGAGAGAATGAATAAAAAACACGTTTTGAGTATTATTAAATATAATTTAATTATAAATATTTAATGCTGTGGAATGGCAACAAGTGCCGCAGTTTGCTTAAGTGTGACAAAGTGTTTTTTTTTTTTTGGTGTTTTAATTTTAGAAATTTTAATATATATATTTAACACATCCCGCGTTGCTGGTGTTTCCTCGTGTTACGTATACTGAAGGTATACCGGATAGGATACACTCAGGATACATTCAGTATACGTATACGAAGTTGCACAGGTTCTACAAGACAGTGTCCTTTTTTCGCACAGTGTATGTATATGCTCGATAACTGCGCTCGTTGCCGTTGTTGACCCGACGATTGCCCGGCCGCAACTGAGTTGCCGGTAGGAAAAACTAACCGGCGAATCGTCCGTAATTGTCGTTTCCTTCTTCGTGCCGGCTCGTGTCCGCTTCGTGTGGTGCCGTGTCGAGCCGTGTCGAGCCGTGCCGTGTCGTGTTTTTGTGCCTGTTGTGCATTTTCATTTAATAAGCGTTTTCCCCCCACCCTCCTAGCAGGAAACAGGAGACAAAACGCAACGCTTCCGGTCTGTGATGCACTGCACTTTGGTGGTTGCTCGGCGAGAGACGTCTGGAATATGATTTAGATAAGCAGCCGGCACTTGTGGCGACTTCGTACTGAAAGCAGGTGGTAGGAAAAGAGGGCCACAGATTAACAACAACAATAAGTTTACCAAGTTATGGCCAAAAATGTGGCGAATTTTGGCTTCCTCAGCTCGCTCAGCGTTTCACCAATCGCGATAATCACCCTTTGTTGGTAATGTGGAAGCTAGAAGGAGTGCTGTACCAGAAGCCGTGCTCAACCCAGTTTCCGACTACCGCGCACGTCCTGCCATTTAATCCAAAATGGCAAACACACACACATACACACACACACAGTCAGCCAGCCAGCCTGCCAAACTCTCTGGCAATCTAATGCCTAAGATAAAATTCAAAATTTATAATATTGCACAATTTGCCCGATATAAAACGTAAACTTATGGCTCTCGAGGAGTACGTGCCATATTTTTCTATGTATATGTGTGTGTGTAAGTGTGTGTGTACGAGTCTCGAGCCATGCCCAACCCTTGCCAGCAAAGAGTCACGAGCTCGTTATGCTTGTGAGATTTCATTTGTGTTGTGCAGCAAAATACATCCAACCCCCAAAGCACTGTGGACAATCAACAGGAAAAATGTGGTTACAACCAAATGGATAAATATGTAAATAATACTATAATGTAACAAATAAAATAGTGCATATTGTGAGTCTTAAATATATTAAATAAAAGATGTGACAAACAAAAATAAGCCAAAGATGAGTCTAAATGAAAATGAGACATGATTTTAATTATTTTATATTAGTTTATATATTGAGTTTTAAATATATTAAATAAAATAAGTCAAAGATGGAAATGATACATGCATGATTTTAATTAATTTATTTAATATTAATATATATATTGAGTTTTAAATATATTAAATAAAAGATATGACAAATAAAAAAATAAGTCAAAGATGATGAATGATTTTAATTAATGTTTTTAATATTTAATTAGCAGATGACACAGAATATAACAAGTAAAAAATATATTAAATTAAGAAATAAAATTAATTGTTTATATATATATATATATATTAAAAATTACTAAAACATATGTTAAATTAAGAAATAAAATTAATTGTTTATTTATATATATTTATAAGATTTTTACGTGGTAATTTACATATCAAATGTTACCACAACTATCTAACCCAATCAAGCATACTTCCATACTTGAATATAATTGTAAATTTATATTAATTACAATAATATTAATTTTATTAAATCTTTTTAATAATTAAGCTAGTCACTAATAAAACAAACTTTAATACATGATTTTTCTATGATTTTCTATTTCTATGATTTTCTTTACAAAGTTTACCAGAGTTTGGGCTTCTTGGAAATATGGCCAACTTATTTATATGGGATTATTTGTAAAATAATATTAATAGCAATAATTGTTAGTAATGGATTAAACAAAAGTTTAAAGATAAGATAAACTTGAATATTTGCCCATTGTACAAGAGTCTTAAAGTACATGAGACTATTTGTATGATTTTGCTTAGCAAAGGACCAACCCAGCCACGTGAGTTCGATTCAATGGGGTTGGCTGGCGCTTGGGCAGAGGAGGTAGAGGGGGTTGAGTGGGGGGTGTACACACAAAACGGCCGTTACAACCATAAATATCATTTTTTTATTGGCACAACCCTAAATGGCGGCATTTGGCAAAGCAAATTCCAATGCAAAAAACTTATCTTAGCGAAGGGACAAGTGGACAAACGGACTGACAAATGGACACACAGAGGACGAGGAGACGAGCCCGCATAACGAGCACCAAGGGCTGTTTAATCCTGAGCATGTTTTTGGGGTTTCGCTTAGGGGGATTGGGAGGCAGTTGATATACGGCTGTGGCTGGCTGCGCCCACCTTTAGAATGTGCGACAATTTGCAAACGCAACGAGCCGTGCGAAGCCATCACTAAAATAACCAGTTGGGGCTGGCTAGGAATCCGTTTTAGCCAACTGTACGCATAACGCTTGCGCCACCCGTATCCGGAATCCGGAATCCGGCAACTACGTGACTTTAGAGCGAATGGCTGGCCAACGTCTTGGCCAACGTCTTGGCAAGGTGCTAAACGCTCTACTCATGACTACGATTGAAATTTGCACGCTCCGCTTGGCCAGAAACTGGTGGAACAAACAGACCAACGGAACGACAGACAGACAAAGGGACAGAGGGGCAGACAGAGAGACAGCAAGCGAGGAAAAACAATTGCTTGAAATTACAGACACCATTGCGCCATTGTTGGCAGCAGACGCATAACCACAACCACACCCCTATCCCCAGCCCCATCCCCATCCCCCTTCTTTATCCACAGCACCTATTCCATGTGGCATGTGCAACCCTCAGTTTATTTACTCGCACTTCCTACCTTTCAGTTGATTGTTTCGTCGCAGGGGTGTTGGGATGGGGCACACCCAACCGCAGCCACAAGCCACCCAACCACCCAACCCACCCAGCCACCCATTCAGCCAAATCAATTGTAAAGTTTTCTGCATTTTTACCTCCGCTCTGCGTCTTTTTTTGGGGGCGTAGCTCCCAAATGAGTATTTTCCTCTCTCTTTCTTCCAACTTGGCTACCCAATTATTTTCCTGCATTCGAATTTTGCTGTCTTTCTTTCTTTCGCTTCGCGTTCTATTCTCTTTTATCACTCATTGGGGATTAGATCTTGAAAATTTAAGTTTAATTTAGTTTTTGTGCTGTTTTTTTTTTTTTTGAATTAGTTTCACCTCGGACTGACTTTTGCAAAAAAGTTTTAAATTGCAAGAAAAGTGAAGCAGCAGAAGGAAACTGAATTTTAGAAAATTTCCTTAGAACTAGAAAGTTTTGCTTGGTTTTAAAAGTAATTTCTAAATAAAGGAAAACAATTGCTTAAAGTTAGAAATAAAATTAATAAATTTCAAAAAAAAAAAAAAAAAAAATTAAATAATGAAAATTGCTCTATTGACAGTTCTATTAAAGATAGGTTTTTGTTTAAAAAATTAAAGAATTAGCTGATTTTAACAAAAGATAAGAATCAAATTTTTAGAAATATCCCTCTAAATAATAAATAGAATTCCCAATTTTTATTCAAATTGTAGTCGATTTCAATAGTTTCACCCTTAACTGAGCAGAGCACAACTTCCATCGCCTGTTGTCAGATTCCCCGAATAAAAACTATTTAATATCAAGAGTAATTTAAATTTTGAGCAGCACACCCATCTAAGCTGGAGAGGGGGAGTGGGAGTGGGAATGGATGCCAGTTGGAAAATGGTTGCTGGGCAATATTGCGTCAACTACTTGCAAACAAAATTAGAAAAGAAAAAACCCATGCGGTGGGTAGCATATGCTGCTGAGTGCGCGCCGACATCGAAATGACTACAGAAACAGAAAACTTTTCAAATTAGATTTCACACCAAAACTAAACACAAGGCGTTGGTCCTTGCTGCTTGGTCCTTGTGCAAAGCCAGGGACCTCAGACTGAGACTGAGACCACGACTGAGACTGAGGCTGATACGCAGCTGAAGCTGAAGTGGCCACGGAGCCACTGCCCTGGCAATTGCGCACAGAGTTTGCTCAGTGGTTTTGGTGGCATATAAGCGACAGCTGTGCTAAACTTCAAGTGGCAACTCTGAAATGTGCACAATTAGTGTGCAATTTATGCCCCATCAAGCAGCAGCAACAGCAGCAACAACCCACTGTCATTTGACGTCTTTATGATTGTGCCTTGTCTGTGTCCTGCAATTCGAATGACCAAATTGAACGGATCTCTCGACTATATATGTGCTATATACACTTCAACAAAAATAAATGACTTTAATTTTTAATTATAAATTTAGAACTGTTTGCTCAAAATTAAAAATCCAAAATATATGAAAGCAAACATATTTTCTGAAATTCTGAAAATAGTAATGAAATTTTCTGGTAAATTTGAGTTTGGCTGCTGTCTACTTTAGAGAAAAACTTGCAAAATCGTAAACTTATCAAATTATGTTTAATGCATCTATAAACTGTGCAAAATGCTTGTATTATAGAAATCTGAAAATATTAATATTTAAATTAAAAAGATATGCGAATTTTTCTAAGCAACAAATATGTTTTCGAAATTGTACAAAAATCCCCCCTTAAATAGAGAACCCAAACACTGCTTTAAGTTTTAGAAATTAATTTTCCTAAAAAAAAGGCGAGAAATTACTGTCGACAAAAATATGCCGAATTTCTAAAATTCAGGCAGATGTTTTTTCTGAGTGTAGCCACGCCTTTGTTGCCTTACTCGCTGACCATATTTTTTTGCAAATGTCTGTGAGCAATTTTCGCATTTAAGGCAAACACCCACAGACACCTATATATATGTGATATATATATATATGTATATATGTATATATATGCAAGGTTGATGCTCGACAATTTGAAGCCAAGCTTTGCATCCGTCTGTCGATCCATTGTGCTTCGTTGAGCGCGTGACATTAGTGCGGCATGTGGCAGGCATTCATGTGTGGCAACACAAAAATGTAAATTCTGCGGCCTGGTCAAAGCATTCTAACAGCTTCATTATGAACCCACCACCAGCAGAAGCAGCAGCAGCAGCAGCAGCCTCAGACCAGATGCATAAATCACTGAGAAGCGCACACATAACTGCCATTTAATAATTTGCGAAAAATGCGACAGACAGACAGACAGACTGACGGACATTGTGTCCAATTGATGTATATACACACACTCACATATGTACATCAGACACACACACATATGACAATTCACGCCTGCATCTGTCGCATCATGTTTTATGTCTTAAATGCGGCGCGACAAGGGGAAGCACCAATAAAATGGCAACAGAAAAAACATATATGTGTCGCACGGCGAGGGGAGTAACTGCGGGGAGTAAATCCGCCCCTGTGCTGCACTCTTGTAGGTGCGAGTGTGCGTAATTATGCGTTGGCTGTCGTAAAACTAAACTTTATGGCCAACGAAGATAGCCATGATTGCATTCGATTGATTTATACGTGTGTGAAAATCACGTGAAGCGAGCTGAACGATTATAAACAAAATAATTGGCTCTCTTTGACTCGAATATGATTTAATTTTAGGCAGAGGTTAATATAAAAAATTTAATAAAATAAAAAAAAAAAAATTTTAAAAATGATTTAAATACTATTTGAGCACGAGCTATTAATGCTGCAGCTAAGTAAACATTAAGAAAATTGATAGTTTAATATGTTGATTGCAATGCGCATATTTGGCGCGCATACGCCCCATTGGCCATTATCTACAAAGGGATGGGTGGGGGTATGTGTGTACTTATATATATGTGTGTAATCATTAAAACATGTGCAGATAAAGACAATACAAGCAAACAGTAAATTACGTCAAAAATACAGATTAAAAATTAAATTTTCAAGGCATCCAAAGGTAAATTAAAATTTCTATATATTAGTGGAATTTACCTAAATTAAAGTTGAACTCACCAGGATAATCTTACCATTTTGTGAGGCATGTTCCAGCACATCTGAAAATGTCTGAAAACAGGAAAGAAGAAGCCTATTTAAAAATATACCCAAAATAACCTTCCCCAATACAAAAGCAAAAACAGAAAATATGTAAAGAAAAAGAAAAAGAGGCTGACAAATATAAGCAAAGCAAAGGCTAGAAAAATGCAGCAATATAAATAAAATGAAATGAAATGCGAAAATGGAATGGAGTGGGATGAAATGGAATGGAGACTGCTCTTAGTTGGAGTTCGTTGTGGTAGCTTATTGTTTATCGTACCCCGGGGTTTCCCGCCAGACAGTTAGTTTGTCAGTTTGTCAGTCTGTCAGTCCGTTAGTCAGTCAGTCATTTAAGCAGACATCGTTGGCTCGCCACAATGCCTAAAGCTCCTACTTATCATCGCAGACAGATGGCATTGTGTTCGTCATTCTTCTTTCCTCTCTCGCTGTCTCCCTCTATCTCTTCTTGCTATCCATCTTCCTTGTTCACACTGTGAGCATTACACATAGGCATTTTTGGGTCTTTTACTGTGTGTGTGTGTGTGCATTCTATGCGTGTGTGTGTGTGTGTGTGTGATGTCGCGACGCTGCTGCGAATTGGCGGCCAAAAGCAAAACAAACCATAAACCTGCGTAGCCATCGCAGATACGAAGACGAAAATGAAAACGAAAACAAGAAACGAGGCGAGAAGCATAAAGCAAAAAAAAATTCACCCACAGCGTATTCGTCAAAGGGTCGACCTCGATCCCCGCCTCACCCTTCGTTCGTAGTTAGTCGTCCGTCGTCAGACGCCAGCCGCTCTTGTTTCTCCCCCCGCACCCGCTTCTTTAACCCAACGAGTGTCATAAGTCAATGTCAATGGCACGCACACAGCCAAACAAGACACACACACATAGAGAGCATTTTTTTTTTGGGGCTGTGCTTTGACAATGTTTCCAAATTTAATAAGACCTTGACATGCAACGCATTCGCATTCGAATTCGAAAAGACTGAAACTGAAACGAATAACGGAAAATGGAAACGAGCAGTAATTTGTTATTTGGTGTTTATGGCAAGCATTTGAGCCACGCTGTCATCTATAAAAGAGAATGAATGTTTGATAGTCAATAATCAGTTATTAGTTACCACAAATCTGATAAACTTATATTTAGCCTTAATAAAATACTCCTATCGAAGCATTCACAGAACAAGTTTGCATACGACGCTCACACTCGCCCTCCCTCTCACACACACACATGCAAATACAAATACAACTGTAACCCGTTTTTTTCTTTCTGTTAAACGGTAAACAAAAAACAAGCAGCAACTTAAAAATATATAACACAAACTTGACACGAAGAGCACATTTTAAAAAATTTATTTATCAATTGAAAAACACACATTTAGAACTTGATAGTTATCAACAGTTACATTTACAGCTGAGGTAAATAGTGAGTACTTAAAGTTTATTTTTAGATTCCGCAATTTTTGGGACGTTTATTTTTTTGGCGGATGTTTGCTTTTCAACGTTTTGCGTTCATTTGAAGCCGTTGCCCGACAATTTCTTGTGCGCCGCTTAGTCGCTGCCTCTGCCGGCGACGACGCCGCCGACTGCAGCAGCGACGTGTTGTGTATCCGTATCTGTATGTGTATCTGTGCGTATCTCACAGATATCGCCCCATAGTCACAGACCGAGTATCTGTGTGTATCTGTGTGCCACTACTAGCTGTGTGTGTGTGTGCGTATGTGTGAGTATCTATGCTATCCATGCGCGCAGCGACTCAGCAAATGTCCCACGGCCGAAATATTTCTTCTTTTTTTTTGTTTTGGCTCGCTTTACTCTAGCGAACGTTTACAGTTAGCGCCGTACTTTACTTGCATTGCAAATTCGAAATTGGGAAATTTGTCGACTAGCTGTGTGTGTGCAGCCGGCAACGGTTGCTAAATTTCCCTTACCACGTGCTCTGCACTCAAATTGTTATTGCTTTGACTTTGTTTTGCTCCGTTGTTTTTGTGCTTTTTCTCGCGAGCTTTTAGCTTTGTGTTTTTTCTCTGTACATAACCCAACCCAACGCCCACGTTGCTTATAATAATGTTGTTGTTGTTGTTGTTGCTGTCGCTGTTGTTGTTGTTGTTGTTGGTGAGCTTGTTTTGTGAACATTTTCGTCGTCTTCAATTCATTTATGAGGCACTTTAAGGGCTGTCTGCGACCCATTTTAAGTTTAGTTCCCTTGCCTCCCCCCCGCCCATCATCTGTGCTTATTGTTGTAGTTTTTGTTGCAATTAATGGCCATTTGAATTATATTTGCGCTCGTAAAATGTACAAGAATTGTTTGCTGGCATTTCGTTTGTACTCTCCTCCGCTGAATGGGCTGAACAGGCTGAACAGGCGAACGGCTGCTTTTCCACAGAATCCAGTTTTTCCATTCACATCATACGTAGACAGCAGAAATTTTTACGACTTTTCCGTACAATGCGCAAATACTTCGACAATGGACCAACCAACGCCCAACCCAACTCAACCCAAACCAACCAACACATCCTCAACCGCATCTCAGCCTCTGCCGCTACTCCTAGCCGTGCCCCTCGTCTGTGGCATTCACCCGGGGTCCGGTCAGAACGTGGACCCATTTACCGTTGGCTGCTTTAAGTATTTTACTGTGCGTTTTTTTAATTTAATAAATCGTTTGTTGATAATAAATTTTGCACTCGGCTTTTATTAAAAATTTCAAGTGTTGTTTGTTTGTTTTGTCTTTTTTTTTATAAAGAAAGCAAGAAATTAAAATGTATATTTATTTATTTTAATAAAATGTTAAGTGACAGATAAACTAAATTGATAAACAGTGCTGTCTGAATTGAATTATATATATATATTTTTTTAAAAACGTTGTCTCATATTTTAAGTTAGTTCAAATTGTATCTGCAGTTTTTATGTTTATTAAATGGAGCAACATCTATTTAAACACATATTTTTTTATTATTTTATTTATAATTGGAATGGTTATCAAGCTGAATATTGGGTTGGAGCAGTGGCACTGCCAAAACTCAAACCCAAAATTTACTCAAAATGTGGCATACATTTTTTTTAGGTGTTTTTTTTAGTAGCTTATACAATACCTTTTTGCAACAATCACTCTTATTTTTTGTATTGCTCTGAAGACAGACTTTAAGAATAATCTGTTTCTAGTCATATAAAAAACGAAGAAATACTTTTAATGGGTAGATAAGCCAATTGACTTCTACAATCAAAACCGATTTAAGTAAATAATAACGCTCGGAAAGAACGAACTGAGAATACTTATCGGGATCAGGACATGACTTTTGGGATTATTGGAATACCATACTTAACTAGCATCTGTAGCAGAATCTGTAGTATATAGGAATTAGAAATCCTCAACCCGACAAGGATTTTCGGGCTAATTAGGGTTTATGAAAAACTGTGGGATCAGAATAGACCCAACTAAATTCCCCCATCATAATACTAGTTAGCATTCAAAATAGTTAACAGTAACCTTGAAAAATTGATTATTCTTGTATTAAATACAATTTAAATTATTAAATACGATCTTCATTGAATTTCATTCAACTTTAATTGAACAAAGAAAATAATTATATTTCAAACAAATCGAGTTTCCACAGTTGAAATTTAATTTTAGAATCTCTGCAATGACATTTAGTCGAGATAATTCTGAACGTGTGTGTGTATGTGTGTATTGGTGTACTGGTATTGGTGTCAACCCCTCACCTGCCTGCACAGATAATGAACTACCCTTAGCTAAGCATTTGCACCCTTACAGTTAACACACACACACACACTCAAATGCAATTGTGTAAGAGAGAGTCTTACCTACTCTGTGTGTATGTGTTGTGTGTTGTGTGTGATTGTGTGTAAGTGTGTGTGTGTGTACCTTGAAGAGCTTACCCCTAATTGCAATGCCATAAAAAACTGCAATTTAAACGAAGGACAACCAGTGAGTCGAACGAGGCAAAGGGGAGAGCAGAGCTTGTGCGAGGCTGAAAGGAGACTCTTGGCAATTGCTGTTGCATTCAACAATGATTGCGCTTGCAACGTGGCACTGCCGTTAGAGCAGACACTTGGCTGGCTAAGAAAATGAACGAGCAACACAATGAGCAGAGGATGCAAGGTCTCTTGGCCATTATCAGCAGAAGCAACACTAGCTAGCAAAAAGGGCAACCAGTTGTGGCAAGCAGCAAATTATGCGTTGCTGCATATTCAATGTTGACAATGGAGATTTGCGGGGAGAGAGAGAGAGACAGAGGAATATGAATATGCTGGAGTGGTTAAATGTGGATGCGAATGATGCGAGTCAAGTAGCGTGTGGCAAATGCAGCAGCAGCAGCTGCTTCTGGCAATTTGCAGTTGCAATAAGCAAACTGTGTCCTGTGCCGTTGGCTAGATGCAAATTTCTCGCTGGCGATATCAGAAAATCTCGAGGAGTGCTGCCAATCAACTGGAAATTGCCAAGCGTTGAGTTAAGTGCCCAGCAGCAGCAGCAGCAGCAACGCACAGCTGAATTGATAACAGATACGGTGCAACAACAACAACAACAACAATAACAACAGCAGAAGCAACCGCGACGGGCGATAAGCGGCGCAAGCTGCCCGCAGCCTGGCGACTCTCGACTGCAAAAGCTGGGAGCCTCTGTTGCCGGTGGGGCGGCCAGTGCTTGGCGTGGGCGTGGCAGCTGCTCTATGGCACTATAGTGCGCCCTGTTGCGCCAACGGACAAACGGCAGCAGCAGCAGCAGCTAGTCGTACCGCACCGAAAATCCATAACACTGCAAGCGAGCGAGCGAGAGAGAGCAAGCGAGGCAGAGAGCCAGCGCAATGCCTGTGTGCAAGAGAGAGAGAGAGAGAGAGAGAGAGCGAGGTAAGAATGACAACTGCTGCGGCCATTTTGGTGGGAGCGAGAGCGACATACTGAATGAATGAGCAGCAGCAGCAGCAGCAGCAAAGCAACGCTGACGTCGACAGCGAGCGAGACGAGCGCGTCAGCGTCGACAGCGGCCGCAACTGCAGCTGGTCAGCGGCCCTGTCTTTGGAGACTTTGACTGCTCAGCGAGCCACGAGCGTACATAGAAACATCCACACACACACACACACACACACACACGCACATGCATACACAGTGTGTGTAATGGAATTTGGCGGCTGTGGCTCCATTCTTGAGAATTTCTTTAGCTGCTCGAGCGAAATGCTTTGAGTGGAAAAATTAGCCAAAGGCTCCACTCAAAACTTAAAGTTCGCATGGCTTCTTTTTAAAATTCGTGCTGAAATTGATTTTGGCCAGCTAAATTTTTGGGTATTATATTAAAAAAAAAAAAAAAATCAACTCACAAATAGCTTAACATTATCGTTTGGGGCACCTGACACACTCAAATAGTTTAGCTCTAGCTGAATGGCAGGCAATAAGAGCATCGTGTGTGGCACTTGTGGCAACATTAAATGCCTCAGTTTATTAATATACGTTGCATAATTTCCTCACGGTAAATTTTCTTAGTAAAATAATAATAATATAATTTCATTCTTTCAATCATCAGCATTTTTTCTAGTTCACTTTTTATGTTATGCCGCCGGCCGGCAAGCGACATATTTTATACAATATTTAATGTAATAAAAAAAAACTATAAATCTATTTTGTGTCACAAAAATTCTTTTCGTATTTATATATGAACATTTTTTTATATTTATGACTGTAAATGAAGACTGACAACTAATAAACGTAATTTTAATCTTCTCTTTTCAGAATTTCTTCTTTCTGTTCGTTTTTTGCTTTTGTTTTACAAAATTTACGGATTAAGTTCATAAAATTTGCGGATTAGATCTATTAAAAAACACACACTCTTCACTACGTTAAAGGGTTAGTATTCAAATTTATACGATATATAAATGCGCACATTTTTATTAGCATCTAAAGAACAAAAGCGAATAACAATGCGGATAAATCAAGAATCATTTGAAATAAATTTGCTCTATTCAAATATAAATCAGCATAAAATATAATTGCATATAGATTTAATCCCGTCCAACGTGCGATCAACAGATTTTACGGGGTCTGTGAAGCGGTTGCCATAAGCACTTCGGACTCACGTAAAATCTGAACTAATTTTTTGGCTAAGCGCTTCAAAAACACATTAAAATTGGCCATAAAACTGTGTTCAAAATCGGAGCCGATGCTTGGCGAGGAGTCAGCGGCTCTGATTCGTGGTATCGCATCTGATGCGGAACTTTGCCCCAAAACAGCTATTAAAAAAAAGAATTCTTCACAAAACCAGCAATCGTTTTCTGAAGTCATTTGGCAATTTGACCTTTGCCTATTTAATTTAAGTAACCCCTGTTTCGGCAATTCATTGAATTGATAGTGATTTGAGGCCAAAATGTGCGTAGCACAAAAAAATTGGACATTTTTGTGTAATTATCGTCGTATTTCGATTGTCCCGCGACATTATGGATGGTCCTATAAAATTCGTTCATTATTGCCATTAGTCGACCGTAAATTGGGAAATGAATGTGACACAATCTCGCCGCAATCTGCACCGCACCGCACCGCTCCCCATCCCCATCAGCCGTGCACCAAAAAGTTCAATAGCGTCATTGGCGCAGCCGCCGCGAATCCGCGAAACCGACATGCCACAGATCCCCTGGAACTGGCCGACTGGCATCTGGAAACTGAACCAAAGGGAGGGCTGGGGCGGTATTCAAGTTTTAAATCCGATCATTTGCAGAAGGTGGGGCACGGCAATTAATGTATTGCATTCAATGCTCGTAATAAGGTCTTTTTATTAAGGCAAAAACCAACAACAAACAAACAAACAAACCTTTAGCCATATCGCGATACGTCGTTAAACTTGGCCACCATGTTCTATATACATTATGTATATATATATATATTTTATATATAGTTTAAATTTCGAAATGTTTTATCTTAAATTTCAAAATTAAAAATGGTTTCACATTTTTTTATTACACAATAAAAAACAATTAAAAAGCAAAGTGAATCAAGTATTAATATACACATTTTATGCAGCTCAATTTTTAATTTAATTTATTTCTCTATTTTTTACACAATACAATATAAGTTTTAACAAAAAATAATTATTTTAATCAACCATAAAAATCAAAAATTTTTGTAAATCAGAGATAGTTCGAACTAAAAAAGTTTTAAAAGTATCTCAAGGGCAAAAATCTTAAATTAAATGTAACACTAAAATTATTTTATAGCTTAAAGTGAGAAATTAAATTATAATCAAACATACAAAAATTATAAATTAGATTATTTATATAATAAATAAATAGATCTGAGTGTATTCAAATTATCGAATATTTAATGCAACGATTCGGGAAACTATATTTTGTATTCTATATTTTCGTAACAAATATTAAAAACAATTTTAAATTGTTCCCAATCCGATCCGATTATCTCCGAACCCATGTACGGTGTTTAGTAAAAAGGCGGATATATATCAAGTTGCATTCAGTCAAATCTAAAAGAATCCTACATAAGAAATACCTATTTTGAAAGGCTTACTAATACTTACCAAGAGTCTTTATATAGTGTCCTCAATAGGTTGCAACTTTTAAAATAAAATACAATTCATAAAATATTATTAAAGTTTGCTCTCTTGTCTACACGCGATCAAATTCCAATAAAGTCGCAATTTTTTCTTATTAATTTAATTGATTGAGTTTTTATAAGTTAAGCGTTGAAGTCTTAAATTACTAATGTCATTTTATTAGTAAAAGTAACTACAAATCTAAAATATGAAAAAAATCTTATTTTTATATTTTAGAATAATTTACCTTAAAATGAGAAAATGCAATCCCAGGTTTTAAGAGACAACTTTCAGTTTGAAACGTTTATAATAATAATATTAATAATAATGTGAAGAAACATTGCCCCCTCAAATTTATGGCGAATTTTTAATTGCATTAATAGGTTACTGAAAGTAAATTGAAAAACAAAATGTATTTAAAATTTGCATTCAGCATTAATTAATTTGTTGAATTCTCAGATGTTATTGTCATAATAAATGTTGACTTTTGCTACTGTGTTCGATTATTACAACTATTGTTGTTGTGCCGTAGACTCGAGCATTCACAATGGCCGCTTATCATTTAATGAATATAATGAGCTTAATTAACACTTAAATACAGATTTAAATAATTTGATTACTTCATTTATTGTGCCCCGGCCAGTGCTGACAGTACTCCGGGGACACCTTGCCAACAGCTTGTGGAAATTGCCAGAGGCAAGTCCAACTTCTGGGCTCTTTATCTGCTAGTCCCACTTACAGTCTATGTGAATGTGATTAAAATACAATTTTCATTATAATTAATCAGTGACATTTTCACCCAACAACTGTTCATTATGGAACCCACTGTCGACAGATTAATAATAGGTGTTTACATCTCAATTTCAACATTTATAAATTGAAATTGAACATTAAAATTACGCAAGCCATCAACTAATCAGAATCGGCTCTGTGAATATGTTCATTAATTATTTTTACTTGGCCTTTAACCCAAAAATCAAACAATTAGGAATGCGACATTCCCAAATCGGTATTTAGTGTTTTCTTCCTCTGTTTATAATTTTCTTTTTAATTTAATTAACTGAATTTAATTCAGTGTCTCTAAATCTTACCAAGCGTGTTAAAAGAAAACATAATATTATTATTATAAATTTTATATATATTATTATCTGTATGTAACGTATTGCATATCTACAATTTTATTAATATTCAGCAAGAAAATAAGTATTTTTGGAAAATCGTTGTAATGTAATCAAGTAAAAATGTGAGTAGAAAACGTTTACATTATTCTTACTTAAAAATATAATTTTTGTATTCTTAGCGTTATTGATAGATATATGATATAAATTTATATACATATATATATATATATATATATTTATTTATTTATATATACTACTTATTTGTTAATAACTTAATCTGAAATCGTTGTGTTTAGGTATAAAATTTTTCATTCCTAAGAAAATTAAACCATAGCAATGCTAAAATTAACATTTTGATAAACACAATTTAGTACACAAACATACCCATAACACCCAATAAACTGCAAAAAAAAATCTGATATCTAGAATATGCAGATATGTCTTCGTCAAACGGGTTTTAATACATGAATATAAATGATTTATTTTATTATTTAATAGATTTACATAAATTATTTATGGCCCTTTGTTAGGTTTGCCTTGTATCATTTTGTCTGATTAATTCGAAATTCATAATCATTTAACAACCATTTAAAAAGATGGATCACAGTTTGAGTTTGCAAGCAAAATTACAATTTTATTTAATAGATTTTCAACAAATTTTGCCATTTCTTTAATTATTCAAAACTTTTTCAATTGAAATTAATTGATTGAATCAATGATATTTTTCTATCCCAGTGCTACAAAATTGAGCGCTATTATATATATATATATATATATATATATTATATATACCGTTATTCTGCATTATACTTAAAGTACTAAATATAATTAAATCAATTACTAATTAGATTGATTTAAACTATTTTTATTATTACTTCCTAGAAGGTAGGTTTACTAAGAAGGCTCCGTCTATCTGCTCATAGTTAAACTCGACTTTTTATTTATATTTATATTTATATTTATATTTATATTTATATTTATATATATATATATATATATTTTACTCTTCTCAAAAAGGAATTTGATTTGGTTCTGTGTAATATCCTTTGCCATCCTTGGAATTATCGCCTGCGAAAATCGTATTCACATCAGAAAAGCCTCAGAAGAAATCTACTTTTGTTTACTTTTGATCCCATTGAATTAAATTACGTCGTGTAAAGTGCAGGTTATTTATAAATGTGAAGTGGATACTGCCAATATTTTCAGTAATATTGAGAATTATCAATATCCACTCCACTCCCCACTCCCCTCATTCGCGCACACAACGAAAAAGTGTCATAAATTTAGCGCAAAACACGAACTTGCCCAGAAAATGGTTAGTAGAAGTGCGACAGAAATTGACAATTAAATAAAATTGGAGAGTTGTCGCAATGAAGACAACGACAATGACAACAAAGCAACTCAAATGCGGCAACAACTGTCTATGTGGCATGTATTACCATTTTGCAGTCTGCACGCCGCAGTTTGTAGCACACATTTATAGATTTGCATTAAGCACTTGCAACTCGCGGATTGAGCTGCATGTTTGACATTTAAAATATTCACTTGAATGGTGGTCGGTGGAGGGGGGTGGGGGCCGTAGGAGTTGTGTCACGTCAGGTTGTGGGGGCGTTGGCGACTCGGAGCCTTAATTTGTTAGCATTTCGCACGCATCGTACATAAATTATCGAGATTTATGCAACGCTTAGAAAAGGGCACAATGGAATGCAAAATAGAGTTGCTGCTCTGCCGGCGACTTTGGAGCGCATGGAGCATGGAACATGATAGCAAATCGATAATAAATTAGCCTCTTTGGCGACACATTTCCTACACGACGGCGACTCCGACTCCGACTACGACTACGACAGCGACTACGACAACTACACTCACAAAAAAAATCTACTGTTAATTTTATATAATTTTTCTGAGAACTAGAAACAGATTGTAAATATTGAAAGTACCATTTATTAAAATTTTAATTAGCCAAATTAATTTCTTTTTAAATAGAAAATATTTCAAAATATAAAGTTGAAATGATAAACTTGACTGATAAAAAAATTCTTGTTGAAAATTAGAAAATGGAGTTTTAGCTATTTTCCATACTTGATTTTACTTAACTCGTTGAGAGCTCGCTTAACTCGTGAATGAAGACTTTGGCATCTAAAATTTTAGTTTATGTGAATTCTTAAAATATTAAAATATTATTATTTAATTATTAATAAAGAAAATAAGCAGCTTATGTCCTTTGTACATAAAAATTTAAAAAAAAAATACCTTTTAAAGAGTTGGTTTTCGAAAGACACAAATTTCTGTTCTAGAATAAAGAGCTAAGTCACCATTGACGCCAAAACTAGGAAGGTCTGGCGCCAAAAGCATCGATTTTTTCTGAGTGTAGACACACCCAGCAAAGCTTGAGCAGCGCTGTCTCTCTCTTTCTCTCTTTCTCTCTGTCTTTTGTCAAAGGGCCCATGGACAGTAGTGTTGGAATTTGTCTCGCTCGCGCCCTGATTATGCGCGCACTCATTTTGAGTCGAAAATTCAATGGATTATGCAAAATATTATTTGAATATTTAGTCAGAGGCAGCAGCCCCAGTTTCGGTTACAGCCAAAGTGGTTGGGATTCGCCTAAGTCAACAGACTCTTTACCAGATCGACAGAAAGATTAGCAACAACAGCATCCTCCAAGGTGTAACTCTTGCCCGGTTGGAATCTCTGAGTAAATGTTAATTTGGAGCCAACTTTTTCTTTGTCTTATTGAAATGCAAACGCAGAAGGGTCAGCAAGTTATTTTTAAAATGATTTTATCTTCTTCGTTTAAAACAAATATTGTAAAAGTATCTGTATCAAAAAAAAAAACGAACTCTTTTAAACCACTCAGACTCTTTCTAGTTTTGAGCTGCTCCAAGTCCATTGGCTTCGTCTGAGTTTTTATCGTTGGAATTTGTTTCGGACACGGACATTAATTTGACAGCCTAAATTTTTAGTGTGACACTTTAAAAATGCTTATTTACATACATTATTTCATTAATATGCGATGCGGCCATCGATTTCCTAAACGCTATTCCCACTAAGAGTTTTTTTGAAAAGTTATCATGAAATTATGCAAAATTAATAAACTATTAAAAAGTAAAAAATACATTTATTTAAATTAATTAACAATTTTATATTACTACTTGACTACTTTAAATAAATAAATAAATAGGCAAAAAGATTTGTTGCACGGATTTCTGCAAACCTTAAAAAAACTACAACCAAAGAAATCAGTTAAGATGCCCAAAAATACCAGCATAAAAGGATGTTGTTCTAAATTAAATTAAATTATGAATACAATTTGATATTTTTGTTTCTCGACTTTAAATAAAAAAATTAACTAGGAAAAATGAAGCAAACAAAATTGGATTGATTCGAACCAAGAAAAAAACAGAATAAAAAAATCAGTAAGTTTGAATGAGATGCCCAAAAACAACAGCATAAAATTATCTCATTCTAATTAAAGAAGTCTATAATTTTATTATTAATATTATTATATAATAATATATATATAATATTATTAAAATAATAAGTAAAATATATTTTTATATTCAATATAAGCTGCCAAATTCGTCCTTCTATTAGACTGCATTTTACGTAATAATTCAGTGCGATTGCAAATGGTACACAGTACCAAATCGTTGATTACATAAATAAATCGATAAATATCGACACTTTTTTTTAGCTTATTTTTGTATGATAAGCTGGAAGCTTCTCTCTCAATAAATATTAAAATTTTGCCCAGTTAGGAAAAACACAGACACATTTTTATAAATGCACGAATAAAGGGTATATAGAAGTCTGATCTTTCAACTAGTTGTTTATATTTTTTGAGCGGTTTTTTTTTAAATGCATAAACTTGTTTTTAATTTAAAACATATTTGGAATCTTAGCTGGCAGTGCCTGGTTCTACCTTATCGCTAATCACGATTACTTTGACTTATTTTTGTGTTGCTTTCCGCACTTGAGCCAAAAGATTTGCCAACGCATTGCCCCAAGTGGCACAGAGCAGGCTTTGCAGAACATTGGACGTGGATGCACTTGAGTTCCAATTGAATGCCATAAAATGAAATGTTTATATTTCGAAAAGTCAAAAGTCAAACACGAATCGTAAAAGATCAACAATCCCCCGGATATGTGGGGGAAATGCAGTGCTGCAATTGGCAGTTCCATATGGAGAGAGGCTGGGCTGGGAGGGGGGCACCTCTCTCTCTCAGCACTTGGACTTAATTGAAATTTGAAATATTGTATTATGTGCGCGTCATTCCAGCACAGTTCATAATCGAGCCCCGAGCCTCGAGCCCCGAGCCCCGAGACCCAATCCCCGAGCCAACTTCGAGAGCTCGATTGTTGTTTATTGAAATAATTATTCAGCCGAGTGTAATGAGCAACTGGCTCAAGTGGCTAGTTTGCCAGTGTGCTTGTCATTGCCTCAAAAGGTATGTGGCACATGGACTCCACCAACTAACCAGCAACCCAGCCAATGCTACATGTGCTTCATCTAATTGGGCATGGAATTAATTGTGTATTTCCTATACAAATGTACGTGGTGTGTTTTCTTGTGTGTGTGTGTGTGTGTGTATGTGTGTCAATCTATAAGTACTAATTACCTGCACACGCAATTATTAATGGATTTTTAATTGGAAATTTCTGTTTTTGACCAAGCTATGAAAGCAATTTTTATTGGAAAATAATTAGTTTGAAAAACATTTTTAATAAAATGGATACACATAAAATTTATGCTTTGATTAAGATGATTAGGATTCTGAAAATTAAGAGACATAAATTATAGTGCCAGATTATACGATAAACTTATATGGTTTTTTTTTGTAATGTAGATTAAAAACTGTTCATAGTTTTTAGTTTAGTTTTAAGAACAATTTAAAAGTAAAATTACGAATTAAAGTTTTTTGATGAAAATTAAGGCAGTAAATTACAAAATTTTAATTATTAAAAAATAGTAAAATTATAGATATTTAAAAATTTTATGGCTTCCAAATGTAAAATGAAAAAAATTAAGTAAATTCAGTTAAAACACAATTGGGATAAATATTGTTGGTGTTAAAAATTATTATTAATGTGCCTTTAATAATTAATAAAGTTTGTTGTTTTTCAAATAAGCCCTAAATCAAATTTTCGGAAGAATATTTTTTTTTTGTATGTTTATATTTATGAATATGTTTTCGGTCAATTCAGATTTGTCTTTCAGTAAATTGCGGAAGTGAAAAAAATGAAAACATTTTTAAAAATAACGAAAATGTATTTATAGCAGCACTTTTAATTTAATTATCTAAAGAGTAGAGCAAAACACATAAAAACGGTGAATTAGTAAATAATATATACCTAAATATTTTTAAAATATTTAGTTGTATTTTGGATCACAAGTGTAGCAACAGATGGCCAGCAAAAAAAAAAAAAGGTGAATGTGAATGTGAATTTAATCGTATTTTTATTGATAGTAAAAACATTTTATGACTCATTCAAAATGAATTATGAATAAATTGGCATGAGAATCCACTGACCCACAGACATTATCATAATAATCCACATTTTTTCGAGTATTGATTTTGTTATTGCGACTTTTTTTTACTGGGAATTACCTAAACTTATTTGTACGTAGGCAGAAACAACCCGTAATAAAATCGCTCATCTTTAAAAAACCTGTTAAGTCAAAAATATTAATTTCAATAAGCCATAATTGGAATTTGAATTTATTGAGAGACTGAAATGATTGTAATTATTTAATTGTTTGCAATTTATTTAAAACCAAGTGAATTTCAAATGATTTATTGAGTTTTTCCTATTAACAAATTTAATTTTAGAAATAGGCATACAATTTACAACAATTTAAAGACAAACAAATTTAATTGAAACTAACATTTTTGTATTGTGTAAATATACAATTACAATAAAAATGTTTTTTTTTATGGAATTTTATTTAGTTCTCGCAGTTGAAATCATTCATTTTAGCATGAACTTTTTTATTTGTTTTTTTTTTACAACATTTTTGTTTTATGGGCGGAACGTTTCTTGTCTGCTTAAATGAAAATGCCGCTCAAGGACATCGACAGGGTTTTTGAGACTGGGTTACATTAAGGGTTATGGTTATGTATTCACGGACTGTCGTGGTATTAGCGTCAGGTTGCGTTGTATATCTCATCATGAGTCCTTGAACCACTGTGCAGTTATGCCCCGAAATATGTTTTTTATAGCATCTGCTCAAACTACCTGTCAGCCTTTCCTCCCTTCGCCTCTCGCCTTTCGTTTGATGTGCGTTTCGTCCTTGAAATTATTAAATTGCTTCTTTTTTTTTTGGCATTCGAACAAATGCAACACGGAATTAAAGGTAAACTTGTTGCACCCTAATGTGTGTGAAGGCTGCGTCAACTATTTATTAAAAAAGTGTTTTTTTTTTGGCAAAATGATTTTCAAGGGTCATTCGAAATTCGACATTTGCCATTCGCCATTTGCCATTTGCCATTCGAGCGCTGCTCAGCTGCAGTTGCCGCCAGTTTATCAACGAAAGTGAAGCAGTTAAAACGCAGCCAGGGATCAGAGCGGAGTGTGGTGCGGCAAAGAGTCCCGGTTGGCCATAAACTCGTCGAACAAAAGGTGAGCGGCGGTCGTAAAACGCGGCAACATGGTGTGACATTTTTCAGATATACCTATATATATACACATATATATATATATATTGTGTGTTGTTGTTGTTGTCGGGGCATAGGAGTTGTTGTTTCCATATTTCTCTGCTCGTCGATTACGTTGGGCAAGGGGTGTGAGGAGCGGACAGCCTGGCTGGCTGGACAGCTCGTCGCATATTCGCCGAGTCGTGACTTTTGTTTGGCATTTTATTGTTACGCCAAAGGATTTCCAATGCATTTAAAAAAAAAAAACACGAATCCCATGTTTTATGGCCCTGCATAAGAATTGAACAGTTTTAACCCTTCAATGGACGTTGCCATTCAGCTTCATGGCGTGAAAAGTGACAGCAACAACTGGAAATTAGCAACTGAAAACTGGAAACTTGAATTTTTCCTTTGACAACTGAAAGTCCATCTGGCAAATTTGACCAGTCGCAGTCAAAAAAAAAGACAAAACATTTCTTGAACACATTTTGTGGTTCCATTTTGCTGCTGCAATTGTGATTTATGAGCCCAAAAAAAAAAAAAACCGGAAACTTAATTTTCGACAACTCTTTTCTGTCGAAAATGTGGAATATGTATTTATGTATACACTTTTTGTGCGCAGAACTAGATTCATATTTTCTTTAACTTAGCTGACATTTAGTCGGACAATTACTAAGAGAAAAAATATATAAAAATCACACAATGTTTACAAAGCATAAAAACTTAATTTAATCCGAATTAAATTGAATAAATTGAATACATTGTTGCCTTATATGCGATTACTCACTCTGATTATTGCTAATGATCATTATTCTGGAGACACGCTAGGCGGGAATGCCACAAATACTTGTCTGGGAGTCGAGGTTGCATTTATCATTGCCTTGCCTCGCATAATTTCGGCATGTTGCAGTTGCAAGACTTTGTGTGCCGTCCGAGCGACTGCAAAACCTCCTCGGAGCCACTCACCAATCCAATGCTAGCTGATGAACATACACTCAGAAAAAAAGTGTACATAACAAAAAATTAGAGTCAACTTAAAATCTATCTGAAACATAAAGTTAATTTCTGTATTCTAGAGATAATTCTTTATTTTACGAATAACTTTCAAACTTAAATAATAACAACAATTGAAATTCTGCTTTTATGTTCCCATATCGAAAACTAAATGTTTTATACTTTTTGACTTTTATATGTGTAAAACATAAATTGTTAAGAATATTTTATATTTTTAAAAAATATGTACTTAACAATATTTTTAAAAAGTTAGAATGCTAATCAATTTTTTCTATCTGCACTAAAATCTACTAAATTGGCTAATTTTGTTATAATTTTACAACTGCCTTCAATGTTTTAATATGTAATTTAGCCAAATATAAAATTAAAAACAGTCTAGTTTTTTAATTTTTGTGAAATAATAGGTGTACACATAAAGAAAATTTACATTTCTAAGTTTGAGAATAACATTCAAATTTATAAACTCGACCAACTTCTTAGTACGATGTTTAAATACGCTGCTCAAGAAGCTTACATTTTCTTTTTACTTTGTGGAAATATTTTTTATTAGATGATGATACACACTTAAAAAAAAAATGTGAATGGAAACAATTATATCCTAAAGAAACACTATTTTAATATATGTCGGACAACTTAACTTATTTGAAACTACTAATTTTAGTATCAGACTAAAAGCAGGCTAAGCTACAGATTATGTGTACACTTAAAAAAAAAACTTCCTAGGAAGCCACAAAATGCAGTTTTAAATTCTGTTAAAATATGTGAATTTTTTTTTTAATTTTGAGGCGCACTATTTTTTCCAAGTGTTTATTCTCACTTTGACTGGCACTCGCAACCGACTTCGAAGAACTCGTAAATATTGGCAAGCCGTAGCCACAGTTCCGCTACGGCCAATGCTCACGGCGGAACCTGCCTACGTCTGAGTGGAGGAGAGACGGGCAAATGAAAATGCTGGACACGCAATGTCAGTCAGTCCGACTGCCAGACTGTCAGATTGTCGGACTGTCAGACTGTCGGACTGTCGGACTTTCCACTGTGCGCATAATTGGCGGAGGCTCGCTTAAAAGTTGACTGGCTGCTGGAACGTCTATCGCAGTACTAAAAATTGACTTTTAATGGCCGGCAGTGATGATAAGCCCAGCTATTTTATGGCTCCAGATAGCAAGTGTCAGCACCAAGTATTTCGTATTTTTCGCAAAAACACCAGCTCTCAGTAGACTACTCTCCCATGGCATTACAAAAGCCACTAAATTCTGTGACTGATATCAGAAGTGGGTTGGAATTAAATTAATTAGCGGCAACTGAAACTTGTATATTATTTAACAGATCATTTCCTGAATATGAATGCTAATAGAAAAATTGCAAAAAATACAAAATAAAAAAATTATGTTAGGAGTAGTGGTTTTTAAGGATTAACGGAAAAATATGTTTCAACTTGCTTTCAAATATATTTTGAATATATCCAATTTGAATATCTGTGTAGACATAAGTCGACCTTTGAAAAAGCTTAAAATAATGTGATTCGCGATATTTGTTTTTAATTTTATTAAAGAAGGATACTTGAAATATAACTTCAAATGTTGTAATATTAAAAATAAAAGAGATATTTTACGATTGTCCCTATCAGAAGTTAATTTAAAAATTGCGTATCACTTGCATATAGACTTAATCGACTTATACTTCAAGATTTATCGATGATTTATGAGTAAATTATATATCTGTACAGATATGTAATATTTCCTTACATTATTCATTTTTGTTTTCTACTACAAAGATTATAATATTTCAACTTTATAGGGACGTTTGCACCTTTTGGTAACTTGTCATAGTACAGAGATAAACGATTGTCATATATAAGAATTTTATTTAACTTAGCTCCAGGAATACAACGTATAGTAAAAATTAAACTCCAGAAAATATAGTACAAATATTCAAATTGTTTGTATTAGGCTCTGCCAAAAATTACATTATAAACTTATTAAATGAACAACAGAAAATTGAATTTACCCAAATGCTTTGTTTGTTTTTTTATCCCAAATACCCGGTTTAACTAGTATAATTTATTTAAAAAATAAAAATTCTTATTTATTAAATTGAGACTTAAGCAAAGATAAATTTCATTTCAATTATTCTCAGTTTGAATTGCTTTTCAGTTTATTTAAAAAAAAATAAAACAAAATGATTGTGAATTGAGTACAATAAATTGGTTTTTTTTTCATTACTGCTTTTGTGTATAAATTTTGGTTTACTGCTGAGAAGATTCTACAATTCTTAATTCTATTGGAATTGATGCTTATGACAATCATAATTTAGTTTCACTCTTTCACAATGAAATAATCTGAATCCCAAGAATTCTTTGGAAATGGAATTCTTGATTTATGCATTTTTACTCTAAACTCTATCGGAAGAGAAGACCAGAGCATTAAATTTGAGTACGCACCTAAAGAGTTTTTGACCCAAAATGACCACGAAACAAGTTTCAGGCTGTTCTCAGCGAACTGACATCATGATGGCTGCCTCATAGATTTCGAAACATCCCTGACTCAACCGCATGGCCGTCGAGGCAGGCAAGGAACCAAATTCAACTGAAGAAATGTGTTGTGTTGTGGGAGAGAGCGGAGAGTGGAGAGCGGTGAGCGGCGAGCGGAGAGCGGCGAGATGTGCGCATGGGGGATGAAGTCTGGCCAAGTCTCGTTTGAATCTATTTATTTACATTCAAAGTGGAAAAGCAGAGCGTGGTCTGCGTTTCGGTCCAGGCCATTCCTATGCAGCTTCTGTTATCAGAGCCATTGCGATTTGCTGATTCCAGCCACAGCCATTGTTGCCGCCATGCCATGCCATGCCATGAGATGCCACCGCATTCAAAGTGGTTGATCCGGTTTACGGTCCCCTTGCCGCAGACCTGCCGGTGTCTTGCTTGGCTCATTGCTCTTTAAACTGCACGCTTGTGGGTCTCGGGGGGATCGGGGAATGTGCGTAGTTTTTTTTTTGCGTCTTAGCGAGTCTTATAAGTTGAGAGACGCACCTGAGCCAACACCGGAGTCTACCCGGTCCCGGTCATTGCATAATAAATTCAATGAATTCGAATTGTCGCGCTGGAGTCACATTTTTTCATTATGCATGAGTACTTAGCACCGACAAATTGGCATCATTAAACCCAGAATGGGTCCCACAATTTGTTATTATGCTAATAAAATACAATCGAAAATTCCAATTGACTCCCAATTTACTTACTAATTAGAATTAGTGGATTCTATTCGTCGTAGTCACATTTAATTTACATTAAATGTTTATTTAATGAGAAAGGTTTTTACGCTACTTAAAAGAAGAAAAAAATTTTATTTAATAGAAACAGCTATAAGGGAAAAACTATTAATAATAGGTAGTTAGCTACGTCAAAATGTAAATATTTAACTTTTTATTTATTTAATTAAAACAAATTCCATTTTATATTTGAGGCACTTTTACGCTAGCTTACTTAGTTAATTAAAAATATATATTATTGACTTTTTATTTATATAATTTAAAAAATTAAATTGTTTATTTAAATTTAAAATAATATGAAATTTTTTATTACAATACAAACAAACAGTGTAACTATAATAATTACTCTGAGTTTCGTTATCAGAAGTGCAATAAATTCGAAATACCTTAATCCAAGTAAAAATACAATTAATATATATTTTTTTAATTTTTTAAAAGTAAAAAAAAGTAGAAATTAACATACAAATTTTTACATACAAAAAGATTTTGACCGAGCTCACCTGAAAATACTGAAATACTGAAATTCATTTTCGAGAATAATTCCATTTTATATCACATTTAATGCAGAACGACTTTGAATGCTGCTTATTATATTGAATTGAATTTTAACATATAATAAAATATATGTTATATATTTAAATTTCGCTCTAAACTCAATGAACGTGTTTAATGTGTTTAAATTTTATTTAGATAAAAAATAATGTATTCATTTTATGCTTATCTACCTGATTGAATAAAATCATAGTACGGAATTTGATTTAAATTATACAAAACAAAATATTTGATTTGTTGAATTGGTGGCGAAAAGAATATTATTGGTTATGTTTTTAATAAAGTGTAATTATATTTAATTTAAAAAAAAAAAACATTATTGAGTGATTAAAAAATATTTTATTTTTTGGGTTACTTCTTGAAGTTTGATTGCACTTTATCACTCGGTCCTACGCTTATGCATTTTAGTTAATTATATTGTCTTTTTATTTTACATATATCCATCATGTTGTTTGATTTCCCATATAATCTTTGAGTCTTTTGTTGAGTTTCAATATTAATTAATAGTGATTTTAAATTTCCATATTTCAACTGCCTATTGCTTTAAGGAAAGAACAGATGTACAGCCGAAATTGTTAATCTATCTGCGGACAAAAATCTTTTTCTCACAAAATTGACATAATTATATATTATAATAATAATAATAATTTTTCTCTCATTCGACGGTCGGTTAAATAGAACTAAAATATATTATATTTTTCGGAGATGTTTCGAAATTAGCAAATGATTCAGTTTTTTGTTGGCTGGTCATCAGTGCATCTCTAATAGGGTTGCCTGATCCCAAAAAATTTGTTAATAAACAAATTAAAATAAAAGTGATCCAGTGAAGATTAACTGGAAAATACTTGGATACTGATTTTCTAATATGTGAATATGCCAAAGAGCAATTTTATTTTCAGTCTAGCTATTTTGATGTATTCAAAATCTTGATCATGCCCAACTTCATTTGAAGATACCCCTTAAGATCCCGTTTCGATGCCGGATTGCTCCGGCTCATTCGAATTGGATACCCAAGCAGGCAAGCGCCGGCGTGCGCTAATATTATTTTTCATCAGAATTATAAAAGTTCGCTGGCCAAATTAAAATTGAATCTCCAGCGAATTATTTGCTTCTTTGTGGTTTGGTGGAGGCAGCAGACGCCACACACGCAATGTGCCCCCATTGCCCATGATGACGACGGGGCTGCGTGGCGTCCCAGGAGCAATGGCAGTTTATGGGCACATCAACCATAGCAGAGCAACTATTGCAGTTTTGCAACTAGGCACACTTTGGCTCGAATCTCCTCGCTCTTGTGTTGGCTATCCGAGCTGGCGTTTAACTTTAATGGGGCGCTACCACAGCGAAAAATCTTTAAATTGTTGCAAATTGTATTTGATTGCGAGAAACACTCGGCCGGACGTGCCATTTTAGAAGATGCGCCCCAGTCAAATGCCTAGATGGGGGGGGGGGGGGGGCTGGAAAGCGGAGAAGACACAAATCTCGAACAGAGAGTCGTGCCGCTGCATATGGGAATGAGTATCTGAGCATTTCCTCATTATATCGTTCGACACTTTAACGAGTTCAAACACAAACTACTCTCGAGTGGCTTGGCCAGATGGGCTGAGAGAGTTGCCAATGAGAATGTTACGCAAAACCACAATTAACAAACATTCGTCGAATCGGTGAATTTTGTTTTTTACGACCTGTGCCAGTGCCACACGGCACTCCCTTTGATTTATTCAACCAGCAGCAGCTGACCAGGAGAACTGCCCGAGGCCGAGGCAGATCGTGGGGAAGTCACGTTTACACACTCTCATCCCAGGCATAGACAGTCACGGCTGATGATTTAACCGGGTACACAGGGCTAGGCCAGACTAGGCTAGACCCGACTATAGGAAATCCTTTCGACAAGTCACATAACTCTAACCAGTCGTTAGTCCGACACATTGCTGATATATGTCCGCGTCTAATGAAGACCTCAGGTCGTTGTCACCAGACATATGCCATTTGTTCGCGTTGAAAACTGCCGTTCTACGTGACTTCACCTACGAATTGCACCCAATGAGCAGTGCATCCGAGTGACCACACTCGGCTCTGCTAGTTTTTAGATCTATTCTCAAAGTAAGGCGGAGTTGCGGGGTTCCCACTAATGCGGAAACAAATCAATAAAATGTCTGCGATTCAATATGGGCTGACAATCAAAATAATTAGTAGAAGTATTCCAAATAAGCCGTTGAATTATTATATGAACACCTACTCCTGTAATGTATTTAATGTATTTAAGAAAATTTATTAATCAATTAATTATCATCAACTGTTCCCATTGAAGCTTTGTTATTTGTAGCTGATATTTTAGATCGCATTGAAAAACATTTGCATATCATGCATATTTTTTACAATTCGTACATTTATTTTGTATAATTAAATCGTAAGATTATGGTTTCTTTACAGCCACAATTTGCTTATTTAAGAATCAGAAAACATGTTTTGATTCCTAGTTTAATTATATATGTTATTTTTCCATTAGATTTTGTTACTCATCTAATTATTCTTATAATTCTTATATTATATTCTAATAAAATTTTAGATCCTTTTTAAATTCGTATAACTAAAGAATATATTTTTATAAAATAATTTATTTTTAAGAATCCCATTTTTAAAATTCTTCTTTAAAAATATTTGTTCATTTTTAAAGATTTAATTTTGAAAAACCGGAAATATTATGTTCTGTTTTCAGGGCTATTTTCATTTTATTGTTAATGTAAAACGAGACTTAAATAGCAATTTTAATATATATATATATATATATATATTATAATAATTTCCAAATCTAATTAGTTTAGTATTTTCCTTTATTTCCTTTATTTTGAAAGAGTTTGTTGGAATATTTTGTTGAAATAGAAGTTAAATTATGCACATAATTTAAGCGCTTGTGTTGCTATGGGATATAATAATCCAATCTGATCGTTTTTCATAGATGTACTGATTGCAGTCAAAATACAGATATATACCAAATTTCAAACATTATATTTCTTCTAAAAATGTACGTATTTAAAAATATTTAATTGTTATATTTCCAATTCATGGAATAACTTGATTCTACTCATTTCGTGGGCTGCATAAGCATTAGAACAGCTGACTTTGGCAATATCATTGAATCTAATTACAATGTGTGGACACACTGGTCGCCAGTGTTGATCAACGTGTAATCGTAGTTAATTATCATTAAGTGAACAATGCTTAATTATAATTAATAAGTGTTTGCTTTCTTCAACAACACATTTAACTAAAAATTTAACAATGGGTTTGGCCCAAATACTTTTTTTTATAACTTTGCCAGCTTAGGAAAGTTACTTCCCTTCACTCCTCCTCCCTATCCTCCTCCACCTCCACCACCCTATCAACGTAATAGCAAGGACGCATTTGCACTGCTTTGGCGTACTGCTTGACCGACTGTGCACGGCATGACTGGTAAGCGTGCTGTTGCGGCATATCGCAGCTAGATGGCGCTGCTGCAACCTACTTCTAATTGACAATTTCCCAAGTCAAAAATCTTACAAAATCGTGTTTTTATCTAAAAAAAACAAAAATAAAAAGAATGCAATGTTTATAATATCTATTTCGAACTGTTTTCCGGTGGACTTACACGGCTTTGGCATATCTCGCTCGTTGGCATGCCCCGTTGCGTTGCTAAAAAAAACATGTTTGCTTTAGATATTAGAGGGAGTCCGGAGTCCGGGAACCGGGGAATCGGGGCATCGAAGTGTGCGTGTCCCCAGACACCACTTGGCCATATTTTACCGCTTTTAAGCAGCGCGTAAATACTCACGCTTACTGCAAGAGTCCATTAAACGCTCGTAAAAATTTTACGATTCCCAATATGAGATTCTCTTAATATGATTTTTTATGATATTGAAATCTCCTCTCGCAGCCAGCCCATCATCAGCATTGGCATCACCATCTCCATCGCCATCGCCATCGCCATCGCCATCGCCTTTGAGTAACCAGAAAACATCTGAGGCCCAGCAGATTTTTGCTGATTTGCCTTGCACTTCGCCCAAACATACATTTTCCCCAAACTGGGGGAAAACTGAAAAACCCGCTTCAGGTATTCCGAGTCCTACTCCGCCACTCCGAGCCACAAAACCATCCGTTATATGCACTTCCAAAAGGGGGCGTGTGCGCCTTTTAATATCTTTTACCGAGGACTATAAAATCCGCTCCTCGCCTCACCTCTCACTCATCTCGCAGACAGGGAATGAAATATGAATTCACTTGAGAACATTTTTAAGTTAGTAACTAAGTCCATAAATAATTGGGAAAGTTAAATGGGGTTTTTATCTAAGCCAATTTAATGTTAACTTGCTGCAACTTGGAATGCAGGCAATGAACATGTTTTAATTGGTTCGATTTTACCGCTATATCATATAGGAATCAGTGCTTTAAACCGGAATAGAAATCCAATCATTTTTCCAACTGAATTTCAGAATCGGAATCGGAAGCAGAACCTAAATTCAAAATTGTTGCATTTGTTTCTATTTGTCGCGAATTGAAAGTATTGAAATAAAAACGTGGCTTGATCGACTCAGTTGTTGATCATTATCAAGAATATTTAAAACTGTATCTTTTACAGTATTTTAACTTAACTTTAAAAATGTAGCCAATTTCTAGCAAATTATTCTGCACTTATCCCTCATAAATCGTGTTCAGCTCTAAGTCTTCAAAATTGTCCGAAAAAATAAGAATATAAAATGTACTCATAAACATTTTTTTTAGAAAATATGACCTTCATTTAGATGTCTTCGTTTTTACAACTCGACTCTATAAAACAATTTTAAATTAATTTAGAGTTTTTAAGAAACTTATTTTGCATTTTTGTTATATATATATATATATATATATTGGAAACATAGAATAAAATATTGATTTGACAGAGAACGCTAAATGAAGGCAACTTAATTAAATGGCAGAAATACACAGATAAATTGAACGAATAAAAAATACTACAAATACTTTTTTAAATTTATATTTACTAACTGTAATAAATGCTTTGATAATTTCAAAAAAAATTAAATATCTTAATAACATTTCATATTTGATAACCAGCAGTTTTTTAACAATTAAAAGTACATAAAAACACAAATGTTGGGAAAACCAGATATAAATCAAATGCATTTGTATAGTAAATTCTTTATACATTTTTCTATTTGCAGATTCACCTTAAAAAAAAAAATATATATTTATAAATGGTAAGTGAGAATTAATGAGTATTTGGCATGGTAATTAATTTAACGACTGTTTTGTTTCGCTTTTAATTAGATTTGTGATTTATATTTTTCATTTACGTAATTTACAAAACGGTACATCATTGGTGCAATTAAAATGCAATAAATGTGGACGAGCGAAGCCCAAACCAGACCAGAAAGACACTTTTGCCTGCCACTTGCCACTCGTATACATTTTATTGAGTCGTTCTGAGGAATGCACTGAGTAGGTGCAGTTCCAGTGGGAGAGGGAGAGGCAGAGGCAGAGGCAGGTGCGGAGGGAAAAGTTGAGTGACATACAAGCCCACATTCCTGGGCGGGGGGCTGGTGCACGTCAAGCGGGATGCAAGATGCGGAACCAGAGCTGAAAGAGTGGAGAACGGGGAGCGGGTAGCGGTGAGCGGGGAGTCGGTGCCATAAAACACAGCTTTGTGTGACAACGTCGAAGGATTAAAAAATGATTGCGTGACAAGGCATTTTATAATCATCATCTGAATCACTTAAAAACACATCCATCGCCCGCTGCCCTCGAGTTGATGTCAGTCAGAGTCGGAGTCGGAGTTGGAGTCAGAGCCGGGGTGTGATCCGGATTGGGTTTAGGCGAACCGCAAGGGCCAAACAAGCCATAAAATGCCGCAATAAAAGTGTATCAAATTAAGGAATGAATTTGATGTGCAACAGAAGCAGCAGCAGAAGCGACCTTCTTTTTTTTACAACCGTGTTGCGAGTGATTCCAAGATTTTGACTCAGCTGGAATTGAGTCAAAGATTACATCCACTTCTCACTCAGTTCGATTTCACTCCGACATTATCGATTTTAAGTGCTTGCAATCCGTGTTTTTTGAGTTTATGTAATTGTCCGTAGTTACTTCCTCCGAAAAGCAGTTTGAGTTGAATTATCTCCTGTTCCCATTTAAGGGTGAGCTACATATTTATGTGGCATGCATCCTTGCCAGAATAAATACGTAGATTATATTCGCATTTCCCTAAAAGTGCTATACACACGATTACAAGTTCAAATAAATGTTTATTTATAAAATTAAACTTAAATAAAAATGATATTAATGAAAACAATTAAGAATACTTCGATTAGGAATTGAGAATGGAGATAGGCTGTGCCTTGACTGCTCCTGAATATATCTATTTTATATATGTGACACATACATGTTTGTGAATGTAACTATTATTAATAGTTAGTTTCATGTATTAACTATCTAAACTACTTATAATCAGTACCGGAATCTGGCAGCTTTGTAAGAATCAGAAGGAGGCCGTAGAAAACATCATAGCAGATTGTGTGGCCAACAGATGTAAAATCCTAGAAAAACAGTTAAGCTTGGCATAGAAACAACATTGATGGAAGATCTATTAGAGAACTAAAGTGGATATAATAAATTTGACTAAGTTTCAGTGCCTTCTATTAATTAAAATAAAAAAAATGTATGCATATACAAAATCTTACGCAAGCTTAAAATTAAATTATTAACTTCGGCTTACTCTAGATGAGGTATCCAAAAAGTTCAATAATTCACATTGTGAACAATGTTAAATATGCTATTTTGCGTTATATATACTCGTGCTGAATTTTAGAAAAACCTTTAAGGGTAACTCACCTAAAAATCTTGAAAGTATATATCTAAATAAAAAGAGTGTGTATAAATATATATATATATATATATATATATATATAAGGAAGATATAGCTCTATTCCTTTTTTTGTAGATTTTAAAAAATTCCGTTTGAGTTTCAGTCTGATCTTTGTAATTCTCTCAGCAGTCTCAAAAATAGGTATGCAAAATCTAAATCTTTTGGAAGAGAGTTAAAAAAAGGAAATTAAATTATTTATTGCGGGCAAAAGATAAGTTAAATAGACACTCGTTCAATCGGCAGTTATTATTAATGAAAAATATTTAAAGTTCAAGGTATAATTTTTCCAAAATTTAATTTAATGCACATTTTACATTTTATAACTTAGATCTCAGTCAAAAATCTATAAAGTTGAAGGTATAATTTTTCCAAAATTTAATTTAATGCACATTTTACATTTTATAAATGAGATCTCATCAAGAAGATTAAAATTATTGTGGCACTTATGACTCGATATATTTGTATCATTTGTATGTATATTGTGTTAATTTTACCCATTAACAAGGTGGCTATTAACATTATGGATTTACAAGTCGTTTTTTATTGTATGTTTTCCTCGCTTTTTATTGTTATTTTTATTTTAGATTCAACCTGTCGCACGGGCAAATCGAGTGCATTTTAGCTGTGGTCAGTTTTTCCATGCGTTTTACGATATTTACGCTTCCGCTTTTCTTCAGCGGTTACGAGATACGATATACGACATTGCGTAAAACCACACACACACACACAAATAGACACACACACATACGATTTACGATACCAGCAACACCTCCCGTTTGACGACGCATGTCGCTGTCCTCGAGTAGTGTTTTATTGTGATTTTGCTCATTTTTATTATTATGTGCTGCTCCTCTCCTCTCACCCAGTTTCAATTTTATTAGTTTATTACGGTTATTATCTTTTAATGATGCTCGCGAGCGCCGACGCCGCCGCCGCCGCTGCTGTCAACGTTTCAAATTGCTTTGTTGTTGTTGTTCATTTATTTTCATTCGCATCACAGTTGAGTAGTTGAAATGGTTGTTGTTGTTGTTGCTGTTGTTGTTGCTGTTATTGTTGTTGTTCGCATGTCCAGCAATAAAGTGTGAAGTTGTTTTATTATTTGTTTTGATTATCAAAATGACCGGATTACATTTTCCGGTCGTTAGTTGCCCCGCCCCTTTGGCGTACCCTAGTGGTACGCAGGTGCCACCCGCCAGCAGCCATCAAAATGCACTCAAAAGTGGCAACCCTCGAATTGTGTCGCGATATATATTTAATTTGCAATCATTTTAATAAAGTTATTTTTAGCATTTGCTGCGAGAGGTAAGAAATAATGTTAATTTTCTTATGTTTCAGCTATTTATATATATATATATTATTATATAGCATTCTAAACTAAGAAATGATTGCTTAATTTCTTTGACGTATTTCATATATAATATCTCTGCAATATATAACATTATACCAAAAATAAAATTTATAATAATAACTTAAAGTTTGACTTATTTGTGAAATGACATGTATTTTGATAATATTTGAAGCCTGCAATTTTATTTTGTAAACAAGAGCAATTTAAAAGTAAATAAAATAAGTTGTAAGTACAATAATTTAATAATTTTACATAAAATTAATCCACATGTGATATATACAAATGTTTAATAATAATATTATTACAGAAAATAATTTAATATTTTGAATAAATAAATTAAAGCATTTACAAAAATTAAAAACTTGTTTTTTTTTTAATTATTATCAATGAGATGAAATTTGCCCAAATTAGACGAGTAGGGACAAAAAATGTTTGCAAACAAGAGCCAGAATTAAACTACAAAGGCAAATGATAACGGAAGTATTTTTTCTTAAATTTAGGAAATTAAATGGAAGCTAAAATAAAGGAATGACATAATGAGGCCATTATGTATAAGGGATCAATAGCTTAGATTGCTGGAAATATGCAAGATTCTAAGAGTTGTGTACCAGAAAAATCAAAAAACGGTTATGACAAAATCTGTATTAAAACTATGAAATTAATTTACAGCACAACAAAGGCAATACTAAAAAATCAATTGAATTAATTTCTTTATATTATTAACAAACATTTGTAGACTAATAAAACTAAAGCGCGTTTATATTTTTATGTTAATTTTTATTAAAAATTAAAATAATATTTTTATGATATTAAGCTCTTTGGACTAGCGCAAAATTGTATAACTGTCAGCCTTGAAGCGCAAAGATAAATAAATATAATATAATATTTAAATAACGATACAAAATATGAATAAGTAATCAGTTACAATGTACAAGGTCGAAAGTATTTTTCTAGTAAAATATTAGGCTCAAATATTCGTGTAATATTCTCAAATCTTGGAGTGAAAAAGGAACGGCAAATGTCACCCAAGTTGTCTACAAACAAAAAGTCATTATTAAAATGTAATTATGTGTTTTAACGAATAAATAATAATGGAATAACACCCTCTTTGTTCATTTTAAACACTAGGGCTTATAGCTAGATATAAATATAGATAAGAAATATGGATAGACCTTAGGAAGCTATTGTTATTTTAATCCCTACAAAATGGAAAATTCAATTTCAAATAACTTCTCAGCATGTTGCCCGATGCCTATTTTAATCGTTATCCAATATTGAAATTATATTGTTATTGATACTGAACGATAAATTTGTCGCTCTACCTTTTATCATCTGTTTGAATCAACGCTTATTGATAATTATAAATTGTTAACTGATTATAATATTAAAGAAACAATTACAATACAAACATTAGAAAATGTGTACTGGAAAAGGTGCACACAGAGAAATGGAAAGAATGTGAGTATAATTGTCATTAAATAATAATAAATAAAATAAAAAATAATAATTAAAATACATAATTTAATAAATATATATAAATGATAATAAATAATTATATTTAATTTAAATCACATAAATGGAGTATTTAAAACATATATATATATATATATATATTCAAACCAAGCAAATAAATGAAAATAACTATTTTTTGATTACTCTTTTTAATTGCTGTGCTTTAAATTGCCAAAACTTGTAATTAATATTTCCCAATAAAATAACTTAAAATAACATTTAATATCAGCTAATCAGTTTTAAACCGATTTTGGCATTTATATACCGCCGGAAATATAAATTAAATATTCTTAATTAAAATTTTAACTATATTTTAATAAAATTTATTTTTTATTTGTTTTTCTATGTCAAATGAAATTAGGCGACATTATAATAATATAAATAAGCAAATTTGTTAAAAGTAATACTTATTCATTTGGATATAGCAATAAACAAATTATAATAAAATTAACTTGTGCTTTTTAAACTGAGTAGTTTGCAAATAAAACAAATTTAAATTCGATCTTGACTAAGTCCAAAAAGTGTCTAGTTAAAAAAAAATGCGAATTCATTTATCAATAAATTTCATTCCCAGAGAGAGAAATGTCTTCTTCGTGTTGAATCATAAATTTGAAATTTTTCATAAAAATGTCATAACAGCAATTTCAGCGACAATGGCAGAATACAGAAACAACAGTAACAACAACAGCAACAACGGCAAAAACAGCAACAACGGCAACTACAACAACAGCAATAACGGCAACTACAACAGCTAAGTTTGACTGTGTCGGCGTTTTTCATCTGCCAAATTTATGGATTTTTCGTACTTTCGCTTAAGGGTAAAACAACATACAAAGACTAGTTCCCATGAGGGTGAGCAAGAGCGAGAGAGAGAGAGCTAGAGCGTAAGCGACAGACAAGCGCCGATAAAGGAGCGAGAGCGAGCGAGGGAGAGCTCTGCAGAGTAGCGAATTTTTTTATGCGTACAATAAAAAATGACAATAAACATTTGTAGTGACTAAATTTTGAACTAATTTTTATTAGAAAACGCAGCGCGCAGTGCGTGTATGTAAATAAGAAACAAATCGGCAACAATGTTTTGTGCCGCACTTTTTGGCGCGCTTTTGTCGCATGTGGCGTGCAACGTGCATAAGAAATTGGTATAAACAACATGAATAATACAAAATAATTTAAGCAACAATAACATTTTGCCAAACAAAGCATAAAACATTTAAGAACACATTTCACTCGCTCACTTAGTCACTCACTCTTCCTCCCTCTCTCTCGCTTGCTCACTCTCTCCCTATCTCTCTGTCTCACTCTGTCGCTTGTAGCTTAAGCACTTGCACTCCAAACGATAGTTTCGCTCATCAGTTGCTGTTCTTGTTGTTGTTGTTGTGTCAATTGCTGAGGCTGTGTGTGGCGGCTAGTGTGTGTATGTGTGTGTCTGTGTGTGGATGCTTGGCGCATACGCATTCGCATTCTCACGTTATAAACATCAAAATTAAGCATCCATTGGGTGTGCTCTAAAAAACCAGAAATCATATAAGAAAATCCCACACAAAACGACTCCAAAAACGCACTCAAAAATCGCTCTTGCACTCAAAATGCCATTGCGCTCAGTCGCCGACTCGAACGACTGTGAACGGCCATCATGCCTCACACACACACACAGAAGAAGAGGCGAACGCACACGAACTCAAACAAGCAATGGCAACTGCTGCTGTTAACGTTTTATTGCGAATCAGCGAGTGCGAGCGAGACAAATAGCTGTGAGATTCGTGTTTCTTATTGCCATCGCTGCGCGGCCAGCGTCGACTGAGAGACATGAGACTATATTGACTGCATATTTGCGTGTTATGCGCGTGTGCCTGTATGCGTGCGTTTGTGTGCATGTGTGTGAGAGACTAAGCGCAGCGCTTGAAATGAATTGCTGCTGACTGGGCGACGGCGACGGCGGCGACGACGACGGCGACACTGTCTCTGCATGGCCAAAGCTGCGGCCTTAGCCTCGCATGGCTTTTGTATTGCGCCATAAACGTTTCGCTGCTCGTAACGCCACAACGGCCGACGCGGACACAGCGCCAGTACGCCAGCCAATACGCCAGCCAGCCAGCACCAAATAATTCCGCACCCACTCGTACCCGGCATCGAGACAGAGATCCAGCAACAGAGAGAGCCCCCCAGTCAGACGTATGTACTACATACGTAGCCAGACAGACAGACAGACAAACTCAGACCCAAACCCAAAAACTCTCCACAACGTCGTCGCAGTGCTGCGCTCTGTTCGCGCCGATGCCAGCGTCGGCAGCAAAAATTACCAATTACACGAAATTTTTATACTCTTTTAAAAATTTCGTTTTATTATAATATTTATTATCGTTGCGCGCAGTAGTGTCTGCGGAACAGCGCTCGCTCGCCGCCACAAAACTCAACTCAATTCAACTCAGCTTCGCTCAGCTCAACTCAGCTCAGCTCTGCTCAGTTCAGCTCCGCTCAGCTCAGCGCAGCCCCAGCTCGACTTGGCTTGGCTTGCCTTGACTTGACTTGGCCGATCTGCGATCCGATCCGATTCGATCCGATACGATTCGATTGGACTCGCCTCGCGTTCGCAGTCGCATTCGCTGTGTGTTTATTATTTTGTGGCATTCTTATTGTCGTTTTACTGTTGCTGCTTATGGCTTTATAGTGTGGTTTATAGTGGCACGAAGCTCGCGTAAAACTCACCGGCAGCAGTCACAAAAAAGAAAAACAAGCAAAAACAAATCCAATCAAAACATAACAACAAGAAAAGCGCGTATCAACAAACAAACAAACAAATATACAAAAGTACACATATATTTGCGCACACACACACACAGCGAATAAACGGTCAATCGACGAGCAAAACTACCCACTTAAACTGCAGTAATAAGTAATCAGTTATCGGTGATCGTTAATTGCAAATCAGTGCGTGAACAAAAACAAAATTAAAAACTGAATTGTCCAACAATAAGTGCTGCGTGCGCATGAATAAATATTAAAAAGCCATAAATCTAACGCACAGCTCGATAGTTTTTCACCTACCTGTGCGAGCCCGGAAAAAATAATGTATTTTATGGCATTTAAAACAAAGTAATTAAAGCCAATTCCCCTGCAGCTATCTACTTGCCACACGCACTCGAAAGGTCGTAAAAAAAACACACACACAGAACGCGTCGGGACTTTCTAGCCGCAGCCACATACACTGTGAAAGCGTGAACTGTGTGTGAATCATCGCAAGAAATTCGAATGCCATTAAAAAATATATCGCCCTAGTTGACCCGATCCGTCGAATCTCTCGAATACGGAGACAAGTGCCAAGTGCCAAGTGCCAAGTGCCGTCGCAGCCATTAAAAATCGCGCGTCCATAAATCAAGCGACGGCAGACAAACCTCGCCCTTAAACATTTTTCGTGTAATTGATGGTCGCAGTTTAATTACTTTTACAACAAATAAACGTCGCACACTCCACACACACACACACCCGCTGCACACACACACACAGGAGAAACAGCTGCAAGTGCATCTGAATACTTGTGCAAACAAAAAATTTAACAAATTTCGTTGCGAATTTCATTGTGCAACATTTTCAACAGAAACGCGTTGCACACACACACAACAACAACAACAACAACAACTACACATTTTCGTGTTAGCCAAAGCAAAAAGCTGAGAGCCGCTAATCGAAAGGTAAAACACAACTTTTCAATTTCCCTCAATATAATTCTCGAAGTGCTCAAACAAATTCGGGTTAAATGGTGCATTTTTATTGGCAAACTTTGAGCATCTTTTTAATATAGACTTGATATCTATCCTATTATTAACTTCCTTGAGCTATACTTAGTAGTATCTTTTTAACACAGACTTCATATCTATCCTATTATTAACTTTCCTGATCTTTACTTAGTATTTCCTCAATAACTTTGTCCCATTTTTCATTGTAGTTTCTACTAACCCTTTGGCAATGTGCAAATCGAAATGCGACATATCAAAATAGTTTCTTTTTTAAATGGTCAGACATCAATTTTTTATGTTGAAATTTAGATTTATTTCGCATTGGAAAATATCTAATTTAGTTTATGTGCTTTTTATGTGCGTTTTTTTTTCCAAAGAATATTCACCCATTTTCAGTCATCGTTTACGTCTTTGATTTATGTTTTTATTTAAGTCATGTTAATTCAGTTATATTTTATAACGAATTTAAAGTATTTAGGAACTTATAGAACTGATAATAAGAAATATGGGATAATTGAAGAGGTTACTGATTAGGAAATAAAAACAGTTGAACTATGTTGAACTAGTTGAACTATATAAGTAATGTAAAAACTTCAACATACACAAATGCTACTTCGTTGTCAAAAAAATCACATCAACTCTTAATATTAACATTTTCTTTGCATTGAATATTACTTTATAGAAGTTATACTTTGTGTATTTAAAGATGTTTTCAATATGCCTAAATTTATATATCAATTTCAATTCACGGTAATAATACTTCGGTGTGAGAAAGCATAAGTAAAATCAATTCATATTAGTAAAATCTTCATTCTTAAGAGTTGATCTGTATTTATGTAAATACTTAAATATCTATACATATTTTCATGGTATGCATTTTTTACATTTAATCATTTAATCATACATAGTTGAGTGTCCCAAAAAAATGTTCCCATCTTTGATGAAAGAAATGCCGCTTAGAATAAAGCGGTTTATCTTCCTATCATAGTCCGATTAGATAGTCATAATGACAAAGCAATTCCTGGGATATTTCTCTTAAAGTATTTTCTTTCGGGTATCGTTCATTTTAAAATTGCTCCACCCATTAAAATCAGAGGGTTACCAGGCAGAGATTAGAGTAAGCGAGAAAGCGAGTGTGTTCGATTTGAGTTTTCGAATTGTATTTCTTTCTCGCTCTGCCCCGTAGTGTTTGCCATAAGGACACTATTGTTGTCCTCTTTCAAGTTGTAGGTTCCCATAATAATAATAGTGAGATATATAAGTCAATTGCAATAATGGTCAATAAATTGGCTGGAATCGAACCAAATTTGTTAAAGAGCACATTCACACACAAAAACACACGCACAACAAGCTAAATATATATATATATATATATATTCAGATTCAGATTCAGATAAATGAGCTGCAAACCAAAAGATTAACAACATCGACCACATCCACCAAATGTACTAAAAAAAAAAAACAATAACAAAAATCGACTCCGACGCAATTCGGCAATTCTGGGCCAGAGAGAGGAAAGATATGTGCAATGTCAAAATTTGTTTTCGATAGTATGCTGCCAAAGTACCCACAGTTTCAGCCATTTATAAGTTCGCACTTAACCACAACACCCCCCAATTCGTCATCAGCAGCAGTTGCCGCCGCACTTGCCGCCGCAGCCGTCTCAGCCACAACCTCAGTCTCTGCGTCGACGCCTGGCATTCATCCGGGAAGCAGCACCAGCAGCAGCCACATCAGCGCCTCGCTATCGCCCAGCTCCAGTGGCCTTCATCTTGGCCAGCATCATCTCAGCCAGTCCTCCAACTCGCCCGTCTCCTCCTCGTCGCCCTCCTTGTCTGCCCAGCAACAGCAACAACAACAACAACAGCAGCAGCATCACCACCAACAACAACAACAGTCGCAGTACTCGTCGCTCTCGGCCGCTCTACAGCTGCAACAGCAGCAGCACATAAACAAGTTAGCCGCCGCTGCCGCTGCGGTCAGCTCACAGGGCAGCGTTGCCGGGCTTGGAGGCCATCAGTCGCTGAGCCACGCCCACCAGCAGTTGTTGCTAACGCCTCCGTCGGCGGGCAACTCGCAGACCGGGGACAGCAGCTCCTCGCCCTCACCAGCGGCCAGCTCCCCCTTCGCCATACCCACCACCAAGATGTATCCTTACGTGTCAAATCATCCCACCAGCCACGGAGGCCTCTCCGGCATGCCTGGCTTCTCAGGCCTAGAAGATAAATCCTGCAGGTGAGTTCACTCAAATATTATATTATTAATATGAATTTATTAATATTTATTATATATATATAATATATATATATTTTTACCAAATCAGCATTATTAACATTGCTTAAACTATCTAGTTTTTTTTTACTATAAAGTGGGCGATTTGTCCGTCAATTTGTATACCTTAAAAATGTTGAACTCATCAACAGAATGAGATTTGTATACACCATAAAACAACGCTGTATTATTTCTGTATATAAAATGATAGGTGAACAAGATGAAATTGGGATATATCTTTGAAAATAAGTTTACAAACTTAAATACAAATAGTTTTCTAGGAAACTGCTCTGAGTTCCCAAAAGAAAGTTTCATTCTAAATTTCAACTTCCTTCTATCCTTTTACATAAAGAAAATAATCACACGCTCAGAATAAAAAATTGACTTAATGTTTATGAAATCGGCATTAAAAATATAAATTCTTCTTGTTTTAGAAAAAATTACTTTTAATATTTGGAAAAAAAAAACAGTATACCATTTAGAAAAGGCTGCAATGCCAAAAATTTGTGTTTTTTTTTTTATAAATAGAAATATTTTCTATGGTTTAGAGTAGGTTCGAAAAAGTTGAGGCTCAAACCCAAATTTTTCGAACTTTTTTTTTATTGAAATTTAGAGTTTTGGCTAGTTTTTTATATTAGAAAATAGCTCCCTTAGATACCAATTAGCTTAGTTGGAAATCGCACAACTATCGAACCAAGAATCACAGAAAGTAATCGAAAGTTTTTTCGAATTTAATATATTTTTAAACTGTGTAAAATGTTTGCATATATGTGAAGCCTAAATATATTAATAGTATTAAATAATAAAACATAGTAGAAAATTTATTCAAAGTACACACTTAGAAAATAACAAACAATAAATTATACATATTTTTTCTACATTTTAAAACACTTAAATTTAAATAGTAAAACTGCAGTTATCAGAAAGCCACAACTATAATTTTAGAAATTTATTTTTTAAACAATATTAAAAATTAAAATTAAAAAATAAAATCTAATGCGATTTTTTATGAGTGCAGTAAAAAGTTTATATTTTATATTTGAATACATATTACAAACTCCCTTTTGCAATATTATCCTAAAGTAAAATCATGCCAAATTCGTCATAGATTTTATTTAGTGACTCCATTTTGTAAATAGATTAATAATTTATATAAAGTCTATCAAATGATTTTAATCATCTTGTGTATACATAAAACGTAGACATAAATATAAAATAAATAATATAATAAAATAGGCCATAATTCGTTTTGGGCTAACCACAAATCCATATCCCATGGACTCTACTCGATTATCGAGTCGCCCATTGACCAATCATTTAGTGGCCATTAGGAGCAACTGTGGCAACAAATGGCCGCTGGGAAAATTATAGTAGCGCTGCGATTTTGTCCAGCTGCCTGCTGCCTGTTTTTGGTGCCACACTGCCACTGTTGCCGGCCACAAAATTCGCACGCACATTGACCTTCCGCTGAGGCCATTTGCATATGGCCGGGGTCAAATGAGAGCTGGTATCACGCCACGGGCGTAATGTGTACAAAATTAGAGCGCAATTAGATGCAACCACAATTTTGGTGGGAATTGTGGCAGGGCGCAGGTCTCGCACACAATGTGTGTGGCTCATTAGCATTAGCCTGGCACACACACACACACTCAATTATGCTAATCGTGTATTGTTTTTGTTTTTTTTTTTTCGATTTACCAGCAGGTACACAGACAGCATGATGAACAGTTACCAGTCGATGAGCGTACCTGCCTCGGCATCCGCGAGCTTCGCCCAGTTCTATCAGCATGCAGCGGCCGCCTCAGCGGTATCCGCGGCCAGCGCCGGAGCCATCGGTGTCGACTCGCTGGGCAACGCCTGCACACAGCCCACCTCTGGGGTGCCCGGCGCTGGCGGCGCAGGACAGAGCATTGCGGATCTGCCGCGCTATCCCTGGATGACACTCACAGGTGAGTCACTGAGTCAGTGTGGAGGAGGATTGGACTAACCAATCTAAATACTATTTATTTCGCAATGAAGCAGGCACATAAAAAATTTATATTGAAATGGTTCATAAATCAACGCCACTCAATGAGTGCGTAGAGGCACTGGGGAAGGGGGGCCGGAGGAAAAAACAATTGCCTCTTTTGGCCGGCAAATTAAATTTATACCTTTATGGCCATTGAGGCGTATAAACAATAGATAAACGCGCTCGTTCTGGGCCAATTCCAAATTCATAATGAACACTTTGTGGGTCGTTTGATTCGCATAAGTCTTCCGCTAAATAAGAGCCAAAACATTATGTTTTTTTTTTATTTTTTATTTTTTCAACAACGAGTGGATGTGGAATGCCGCTGAAACTCACAAACAGACAGAGCAGATAGCTAAAAAAGTGGCGGCACTAAATAAAAAGCTAGAAAGAACAGCGATTCGGCTCGTCAAAAAATAGATACCCTTAAAAAATTAATATAATCAAAAATTAAAAAAAAATAATATAACATTAAATTCAAATTTTAAATTTAAATAAATCATTTATTATGTTCCTTAATAGTTTAAATTATAATATAAATTTTACTTCTGTATTTATTATTTCCGATAACCTTATTTTTTTATTTTGTGGACTGGACTGGCTTAACTTTACATTAAACTAATAACAAAATAAAATAAACGTTAATTTTTTATCATATTTTGTAAAAGTGTATTAAAAGTATAATTACAAACCTCTTTCATATGTAATACATATATCGATCTGTTTTTTACATTTTACCAGCAAAAAAGATAGGTTTAATCACAGTTCTAAAAAGAATAATTAAAAATGAAAATTTTAGTTTGCCTAGAAGCAACAAGAAAGAAAGAACAGGCGGACATATCGACTTGGCGTGTGGTGTTTGTCAAAAATATATTTATAAATATATATATAACTGTATATATATGTACATTTACATAAGTTACATCGATTGTGACAAAATTATGATGCCCCCTGCAAGACTATCAAAAAATGAAAATGGTTAAAAAATATGTGGTTTTTTTCCGTTGAAGTGGTTTGTCGATTTGTAATTTAAATAACTTCAAGGTTGCCATATACACACACACATATGGATATATATATATATATATATAACATATACATGTATACATATATATATATATATAACATACACATGTTTGGATGTACCCCCTCGCATACAAAACGTGCAATCAGTCAGCGTCGGATACTCGGCAAAAAGATACAGATACAAATCGTTTTTGTTGCCATCCAAAACAGTGGCTTTTCAATTGTTGTTGCTTTTGTTGTTTTGATTTGTTTTTGTTTTTTTTTTTCAATGATGTTGCTGTTTATTTCTTGTTATGCGTTAAGCGTAGAACAAATTTCGCGCGCATTTTTATGTGGGTCAGCTTAATTTACGAGAACCGCGTTTTGCATCGCACTTTTTGCACAGCTGATTTATTTATTTTGTAGTCCGTTTTTGCAACAGCAGAATTTTCGTTAAAATTTTTGAAATATTTTTTAAACTGTCTCAATCCATTTTCACTGACTCTCGAGAGTTATGGCCATCAAAATATGAATGAATTGCCAATTAGTCTGAATTACAAATTACCCTTCAATTGCCATGTTAAGGAGGCACAAAGGGATTTTAGATCATTGTCTGTCTGCTTAAATTTAATAATAATAATAATAATAAAATAATAATCCTCAATATCGGTATTAACCTTTTTGGCTATTTAACTGGAAAAATATAGTAGAGGCCCCCGACTGCCAATTAACTTAAGCTTAAATTTGAATTGGAGCTAAGACCATTTTGGAAAATCCATTTAGAAATTCAAAATAATTTTAAACTTATATGTTTAACCTGATTATCTATGCCTCAAACCGGAAAAGGTTAATGACTCTCCGTCAGCAGAATAAATTTAAATTATTTTGTCAATATTTAAAATTGAATTAATTCAACTGCATATATTGTTAGGTGATTAAATAAATTTAAATTAAAAAGTAAATCACGTGAAAAAATAATATTCAACATTTTTCATTTCATTCGCATTCAAAATTTACATTTTAATTGTGTTTTCTTATTTTCTTTCACAAATCTTTGGAGCTAAATAAAGTTACAACTAGCCAAAATTGTTAATTTGGGCCATTTTGAAATCTGAAATTATTTATCCTCTAGAAAAATCAATAATAAATAAATAATAAATATATGAATTCGATATTAGGATCATAAAAGAGCATCATAAAAAAAGAACAAAAATAATTTTATTCGCAGTTTTTAAATTAAAATTTGTTATAAAGAATAAACTGAACAAAAAATTATAGCAGAAATTTGTTAAAAGTACACTGATAATTATGAAAATTAGAAATAAATAAGCAATTTTTAGAACACTAATCAAGAAACAGTACTTACTTTAGTTTTTAGAAGAAATACTAGATAACATTATATAATATCCTTTTAATATCCCCTTTGGTGAAGAATGTTTTCATAAGTTTCATGTTAATATTAATTAACATAAAATTGCTATGATTTTCTGTTAATAGTTCTCTGCAACGGTAATTAATTTTGTTTGAATAAGTTTATTAAGTACCAGCTGCATAAAGATAGTCTTAGAGATTTGTCTAAATCATGTGATAAAGTATACAAACTTTAGACACGATATCTTAAATGTTATAGGCAATTTTTGGTATCAAACTAACTGTTGTTGGACTTAAAATAAGACTCGCATGACGGGTTGCTGCCTGGAAACAAACGGTATTTTGCAGAAGGAAATATTTTGCATATTTCTCACTCGCAGCAACACAGCGATAAAATTGTCAGCGAGATCATAGACGACTCGCTGGCGATGAAAGTAAATATGAGCATGACGCCATTATGGCAGCCAAGTGCGCGACACGTTGTCGGAGCACAACACACACACACGACACACACGCACACAATATAACAATGCATTTGTAGCTGCCCGAGAGAGAGAGAGGGAGAGTCGCACATACATAAATATATATATAGATATGCATTTTGTGCATTTTCTTGTAGCTGTGCTTAGCCAGAATCGATGCCGAGCCGTGTGGACAACGTTCTCATTCTTGCCCCAAAGCCGATTCCAGTTCCCAAATATGTCACACACACACACTCTTTGTCTCTCTCTCTCTCTCTCTGTCTCACTTTGTCTCTCTCTCTTTCTCTGTCTGTTTCAATTTGTAATTTGCTCTCCGCGTCTCTGTTGCCAGACCCGGACGCAGCTTTACAGCTGAATGCTTGCCAACTACAATTTAACTAATGAATTTTAATATTTTACGCCAAAGCGTCTGAATGAATTTTCATTTTCACATCGTTGCACCAGCCAGACAACAACAACAACAACAACAACCACCACAATGTTGTGCTATGTGCTATGCTTGGTTGAGGATTGGTAGGAGATGCATCTCGCTGAAGCTGCAGTCTCTGATTATGCTGATAAGAAAAAGCAGCAAGTTAACTTTTCGTAATTATCTGGAAAATCGAGGCAAGCGAGGCGACTCGTAAAAATTTGAATTAGCAAGCGCAGAGCAAAGGAAATTGATGTAGCAAAAAGAGAGAAAAATGAGTGGAGAAGAACTGATAATTTGTACAAATTTATGTAGAAATACGAAGAGAGAAAAAAAAAGGCTGCAATTCTCAATGAGACAAAATCATGTATTCCCAACTCCATTCGTAGTCGATAGCAACAGCGACTCTTCTCTCTTTCTCTCTGTCTCTGGCGAATTTGTTCATTCATATTAGAGATTGTCTGTCTGTCCCATAAAATGCCAACTGGGGACAGGGGCAACTGCACACAAATTTGTGTATTTTAATTAAAAACGCGCCAGGCTAAAAGCCGAGCAGCTTCATCTGCTTATTAATTAGGCGTCACGTTGTCGACGACGACGACGACGCAGTCCACATTGGATGGAGCCGCTCCGCTCCGACTTCGCACTGGTCATTGGCCACTTTACTTTGTTGGTGGTCTGAGCCTTCGAATTGGAACTGCAGTTGCTACACTTAGAAAAAAAGAACACCTGCATTTTATACCATTTATTTATGCCAAAGTTTCTACTCATATTAATTTGAATGTAAATTAACAAAATAAAAGTTTGCATTAATTAATTTTGGAGTATTAATATAAAAATATATATAATAAAAAATAATAAATAATATTAGCAGCTAAACTCGAATATAATTGCAGCCTTTTATTTTGTTAATTTACATTCAAAATAATATGAGAAGAAACTTTGGCGAATTTATAAAATTCAGGTGATTTTTTTTATTAATGAATTATAATTCTAAAAACAGCAAAACATCAGCACAATTTTAGGACTGTTGATTTGGTGCAAACATGTTTATTGATGTCTTAAAATTATTTATAAAAAGAGAAAAAACTATCTGATACTTAGGGTGAAAATATAGTTGCCGAGAGAGTAAGTTGAATATTTAATGCATTTCTTAATAATGAAAAATAATTCGAAAAACAGCAAAACTGCAGCACAATTTTTGGATTCTTGATTTGGTGCAAACCTCTCTCATATTAAGAAAAATCTTTTTTAATATCTAAAAATTATTTATAAAAAGAGGAAAAACTAACTAAAATTTTGGATGAATTTCTTAGTTTTCGTCCAATTTTGTTTCCCAGTGTATGCGTTTTTTTTTTGCCTGGCACTGACAACTTAGCTAAAATGCTTTGAATGAGTTGCTTGCTTGACGTAAGTAAGAAGAAAAAAAACAGTTTAAAAAATGTGGCAGATAATTAGTGAGGTCACGTTAATACGATAATGTATAGAAACCGGCAACAGCCATGTGTAGTTAAATGTCAGCCATAAAGCTCAAGGCTAAACATATTTAACCCTCAACGCTCAAATTTGTATGTAATTACAACTAAAAAATAACTTCTACTTTTTTCTACTTTTGCAGATTGGATGGGAAGTCCCTTTGAGCGTGTCGTTTGTGGCGATTTTAATGGTAAGTACCGCTAGTTAGCCAAAAACCCTTGAAAAACAAATGCGTCGAATGGCATTGGCCAATAATGGGTTATCCGCAAAAAAAAATATGAATTATGAGTATGGAAAAATGCATCCTTTTCCAAAACATTTTCTTTTTTTTTTTAACTCCGAAATGTCCTTGAAGCAGAATTCATACCTGCTGCTGCTGGATGTTGAGCAGCTGAACCCTTCTCGCCGCATTCGTCACAAGACGCGCTCCTGCTGACTTCGAAAGTGACTTTATGGCGACCTATCATAAATCCTGTCCTCAGCCTTTTTGAGTCCAAAATTGTATGCCTGTTGCGACTTCGTTTTGTTTATTGAAGTCATTTTTCTCGCAGGCATCTTTCACTCGCGCGACAATAGACACATCCGGCAACTGGCAACAGACGATGCCTTTTCCCATATTTCGATCGCAGATTCGTGCAACTGTGAAAGTAGCTGAATTTACTACAAAACTCTACAAAATATATACATGTGGAGGCAATACAAAATGCGAGTCAAGTGTTGACCAAAATCGTAAATCACTTTTATAGACTGCAGGGCAAAATGAAGTCGAGTCGCCAGGCACCCCCCCCCCCCCCAAAAAAATGTCTGCCCAATTTGTGTGTGTGTGTGTTGGTCATAACAATTAAAGCACGTAACGAAAATCCACAAAATTCGAGGCGCCAAATTGTTAAACATAATAGAGAAAAAGTGTAATTCAATTCAACTCAACACAATTCGAGAAAATTATGCTCGTTTCGATTGTCTGCCCCGGATCGGGGATCGTGGTTTGTGTAGCTTCAGTTAAATTGATTTTACGAGCATTTTTATGATCGATTTACGATTTTACGGACACGCATAACGATGCTGACTCCGACTAAGTCAGCGTTACGGCACAGAGCTGCCTCAGATTACCGCAAAGATCACTGCCCAAATGGGTATATTGGTGTCCCATTTTGCAACTTGCCTTAATTACTTAGTTCATTGATAATGACCATAAAACATTAAACACAGTAACCCATGAAGAGGAAAAGACGAGTAGCACCAACTGACGATCGGATCGGACACACAATGGGAGTCATAAAAAGATTAACGACTTTGCAACTCAATGCGGTTTATGTGCGTCACGTAACAAATTTTGTTGCCACGATTGCTTCAATTAGTTAACACAAGCAAAGTTGCTTTATTGACCAAATCGAATTTGAGCACAAATTAAGTGCACAATTATGTGCACAATTATGTGCACAATAAATCAAATCATTTCTTTCCATCAACTTATAATCTTCTTTTGATATTTATTATTATTACGAATCGTATTTAAGCGAAGATTGCCAGGTGTAAAATATTGCTGAAGTGCAACCAGAAAAGTCGCTTTTCCCATATCCCAGTGAAGCCATTAATTTGGAATTGCACAGTAGTTGCAAAACGATTTTCCAACCGGTCTCATTCAAGACAGTGCCACATGTGATGCTCCAGCTCTTGGCTGTGTGGCATGTAATTGCGGTAGTTTTTTATTGGTGCCGCTCCAAACCAATCTCTGTCTGACGGATTTAGGTGGGACGGGGTTGAAATCGGAGTCGACTCTGGCGCGGGGCTAGGGAGAAGAAGTGGCTGCCAAAGGCACTCGGTGGTTTTTTGTACGTGATGTTGCATTGCTTTTCGCTTCACAGATCGTTTGATATTCGAGAGTTGGCTAAACTTGCCTTTTTCCCCCCCCCCCCTCCCCCTCCCACCATCCGTCACACAACTGAGTCGTTTGTTTGCTCTGTAAATAAATCAATGTGGGCGCTGTTTGAGTGTGGGTTAAGTCATTTGAGCAGTTTACAACACTAACAATCGTTGTTTGACAAGTAATTAACTCGATTTTCTTCAATTTGCCCACATATGTTCCCTTTTTTGTTATTGTTGACAGTTTGTGCTTTTAGCCTTAATTGCTTATGGTTATTATAATGACACATTTTACTGTTGAGTTAGTAGAAGAAGAAGTTATTTGATTCATTGAAATGCGGCTCATTTTTTATTAGCAATCTTTTCTCATTAAATAGCACATTTAAATTATTAATCTAAAGAACACATTTCAGTAAATCACATTTTGTTCATTCCTGCTACTATTTATATTTTTATATACTACTAAAAATGCTAAAAATAATTTTGTATATAATGAAATTAGAAGATGTTTTTGCGGACTTTATTTGTCAACGTATTTTCAGTTTTTATGTCATTTCTTGTTTCATGCCAAGCACAATCAAATTGTAATATGAAAAAAGTATTTCATAAATACTTTATTCAGACGAATCGGTCAGTCACGTATATATAATGAGGGGGGGGGATGATGATCATCTTTGAGATTTGGTCTATCTGTAGACAGACGCAGTGCTTCATTTGGCTTTTCACCTTTGTTGCGACAGCATTAATCACGTGCTAAACAATAATATTCATTATTTTTTATTAATTTAACATGCCATAATCGTAACTCATGATAAGTGTTCCCGTTGCGGATTTGAGGTCACAATAATGCGGCACTGAATCAAATTGACAACAGACACAACAGTTTCATATTTAGTTTGAGTTTCAGTTCAATTCGTTGTCAAATCAGTAGCACAATGAGCTCTTTTCAATTTCAATTTCAATTACAATTTTGATCCAGCTCCAGCGGATGTCAATGTTAACGTCTCCCGCTTATCACTACACTCAAAAAAAATTACACTCAATTATAGGTAAATGAAAATTTCTTCAAATTGAAAAAGCCTCGTTTTCTATTTTTTATTTAGATATAATAATTGCAAATATCTCCAAATACAAAAGCCTCGTTTTCAATTATCATTTAAATATAATAATTGAAAATATTTCCAAATGAAAAAGCCTCGTTTACTTTTTTTTTATTTATATAAATAATAATTTAAAATATTTCCAAATGAAAAAGCCTCGTTTTCCTTTTTTGCATTTATATATAATAATTGAAAATATTTTATAGATAAATGAAAATTTATTCTAATGAATAAGCCTCGTTTTCAATTTTCATTTATATATAAGAAAACATTAATTTTTCTCAAATTAAATAATTTGTGTGTTTTTAAACTATCGAAAATGTTTCTATTACTGAATTCTAAAAATACTAATGACTATTAATAATTTAAGCAATCCAAAATCCAATATTAAAGTTTTGTCATTTAAATATAAAAAAAAAAACGCTATAAATCAGACATATTTGTACAATATAAATATGTAAGTAGAAAAACCTTCTGAGTCACCCTTAAAAATATGAAGAATCTCTAAAAGGCATGGCAACATTTTTTTTTTTGCTGAGTGTATATACGCATCCACATCTGTATCTGTATCTGCGTCAACCAGACACGACGCAGATAAACCCTGTTGCAGGCCACGGCCTGTGGACTGGAGCAACCACTTAACGCCTAGTTGGGTCTTCAGTCAGTTCAGTTCTCCATGTATTTTCCTAGCTGGTTTTACTGAGTGGGCCCAGTGAGTTAAGAGAGCTGAAATTTTGTGTCCCCCGTCCCCCCGTCCATCCGTTCGACGCTGCAAGGGTTAATTTATGAGGCGCGATAAGCGAATTCCATTTCGTTTCGGTTTTGTTTAATTTCCGATTTTCTGTTGTTTTCTTGTTTTCATTTTTTTCTTTTTTAATATTTTTTTTCTTTCTTGTATGTATTTACTTTTGGCGTTTTCCATCTCGCTCACACTCACGCTCACACTCGAGGGCGTGTCGCGCGCAGTGGGCGGGGTAAATGTGCGACACCGTGTTATCGGCACGTTTCGTGGCGTATTTTTTGTTCATACCCCCCGCACCAGCCCGCTCGCGCCATAGCTACAGAATATTTCAAATGACACGTTTGCGAATGCGAGCCAGCAACGGCAAAGCAAACCAGAAACGCTGCCCGCCAACCCCCCGCCAACTCCACTGCATGGAGTTTTTAACTACCCTTTGTGGCTATTAATCGCGGTTTTAATGCCCAAGTGGCGCAAATTGGCAAAAGGGTTTGAATTACACACACACTGAACGAGAGCACCAAGAACCGGGCCGGGCTGGCTGGCTGGCTGGCTAACTGAGAGTTAAAATGGCAACCAGACAGACAGGCGGAGGCTGGCGCTTTGTCTTGCCACACACACACACACACAACACACACACCCACACACACAACACACACACACACAACACACACACATACAACACACTCAACAGACACTTCTCGTGCAGACGACATGCAAATTTGCAGACAAAATCAAATTAAAAGCGCACACGTTCCACAGACAATAGCCCTTTGGGTGCCACTCCCCCCCTTCGCTGCCACTCACCCGCCCCCCTTGCTACCCCCAACAAGTTAGCTGCGTTGTCATTCCAATTTAAGGTTTATTCGTCTTATTTGTTCGCACATGTTGCAGAGAGCCTCGACACGAACTTTTGCGTTTTCATTAATTTTAATTATAATTTAAATTTAGTCAAATCCGCACTAAAGTTTTATTTCAAGTTGCTGTTTAAGTAAATTGTTGTTGTTGCTTTTAACGGATTACTTTAGGTGTTATTTTGTTGTTGTTGTGAATTGTTTTTCACGTCTCGCGTGCTCCACTTCATTTCCCAGACATTTTCCGCATTTCGCACTCTGCGTGACGGTCTCCATTTGGGCTCCATTTTGGATGTGGATGTGGATTTCACGCTGTTGTAATTGCTCTTGGGCCTCCATTAATTAGTGCAAATAGTCGTTAATATAAATTTAATGGCGTTATTATACACACCGGCTAATGCACTTTACAATTCTGTTGCTGTTTCTGTTGTTGCCTGAGAAACTTTAAATTTATGTGTCTGAGCTGCGATTGCGACCATTATCGTTAGCGATATGAGCCATATAAATATATATACACACAATACATATGTAAATAATATGTTAAATAAAATCTAATTGATGATTTCACTTATCTCTATGCCTCAAAGCACGCATTATATTTATAAAGCTATCATTTTCTAAAAGGCTTACAAAAAAAAAACACGTGCTTGTTTTATTTTTTACTAATAATGTTTTTGGCTGCATAATTCAATTTAAAATGCGTATAGGCAGTTATTTTGATAATATTCCAATTTGTGTTAGCTAAATATATTAAATAATTTTAACTGCTTAGTAACTGGAAATTAACACAGCACACAGAGCAAATAAGCTTTTTTGAAAATTTTATTATCAAGGCAAAAATTTCTAAGAAAAAATTAGTTTACATATTTTACGTAGTTAAAAGTTGTTTCAACCAGTTCTACCTTATTTTTTATTTCTGTAAAGATTGCAAATTCAATGAAAAATTGTTGGAATATTTAAAGATTCTTAGATAACTTTTGAATAATTTTTAAATCAAATTATTCAACAAGAAAGGAAAGATCGTGCTTTTCTAAATATCGTTCAAATCGTAAAGCCATATATATTGATATGCCGTAGCTCGAAAATCCATTTGCTGCACTCACATTTTACACAAAATTAAATAAATTTATTGCAGCTGTATACACATTTATTGCAAAAACAATCGAAAAGTTTAAAATAAAATTAAGGGAAAAAAGGGAGTGGTTGAAAAAAGTAAATTTATATGTCAACAGTATTTTTAAAAGTTGCTGTGATTTTAGCAATGAAAAATAAAATAAAATATAGCTAATTGGCAACTGTATTTTACAGTCGTTAATTGCTCTGATTGTTCCTCATCATCAAATGATGTATGAAAACTAAAATACCCAATTTTGTGTCTCTTTTGTCTCTTTGGTGTTCGAAACGATAATTTTTGTCTAATACTTAAATATGCACATCATAATTGTTGTCTCAATAGGACCATTTTTTAATTTGAGTTCAATATTTGCTAAGCAATCAATTTAAGCAAAAGAAAATACAAAATTAAATTAATTTTAGAGAGTTGGAATATTTAAACTGAATACATAGAATATAAATATATTTTCAACATAAGATATAAAATATTTTTAAAATTGGCATACATTCTAAATAGTTCATTAAACTTAGTAGAAATATTTTCTCAACACACTTATAAAAAAATGCTATAAATAAATAACCGGCTAATGTTGCTTCTTTGTTTTTAGATTTACTTAATAAATCTCTTCTTTTTTTCTTCTTTCAAATTGAATAATCTATTGTTGCAGAAAGAAGTAAATCAACTTTCTTTCTAGCTCAAATGAAAACATAATTTTAAACACCTTTTTAAAAAAATACCCTTTAGACCTTTCATACCTTTTTATCTGTAAACATAAATTCCAGTTTATGAAATTTGAGCTTGAGAGTAAATTTTTTGGGGGTAGTCAACAATCAATATAAAAAAAACAGCATAAAACAATTTGTTACCTGGTCTTGGAAGCCATTTTTAGGATCTGCTCTTAGGCAACCATTAAACAAAAGAATGCTGTCACAAATGCAGACACGCACGCACACACACACACACACACACACACAAACAAACACACACACACTCTGAGTGGCATATGTGTGGATATCATGAATCAAGTTTGTTAGCTAACAAAAAAAAAACGCGGGGGAAATAGAAAAAGTGAGCTGAAGCGGAATTTGTGGTCTGTGGTCTTCATCCGAGCAGGCCAAGAATTTGGGCACCATTGACAGAGAGGAAGTTAATTTGTATTTGTATTTGTGTGGGTGAGTGAGCCCATGGAGCACACACAGGACCACACCTCAGACCGAATGCCAGGCAGGCAGGCAGGAGGGCGGCGACAATATCAAAATTACAAGTATTGGGCAACGGACTCATTTAAATTTCTATACAAAGGCCTCGTTGTGGATCCGGGTTCGGTAATAGGAATTGGAATGGGTATCGAGGAATCGAGGAATCGGGGCTAAGCATGAGTTATGTACATGGCTAGGTAAATATAGAACCCGCAGCAAATGCGTCGATCAATCGATGTTTTTTATACGAATTTAAATGTCACGTTTCTGAAAAGGCAGGGGGAGCGACCCGCAATCGATGAGGGGAGAAGTCGCGTCGGGGCATGGGGATGGGGGATGGGGAAACGTCACCCCTCTTGGAATGGCGATTTAATACGTCATCGTTCCAAGCCGAAGTCGCGCAGCCCACACAACAACTTAAATTATGGGCAACATCTGCTCAAGTTGTACGTCGAAATAGAAATTCGAAATTCGTGTTTGTTTTTACCAAGTGGAAAAAAGCGACTGTTTCGGCTTTGACTATTGACTATTGACGGTTGCCAGTTGGCAGGCGGAGTGTGGATTCCATACAGTGGCAATATCGATGTCGACGTGTTCAGTGGGCCGTAAACGGATTGGAAATACTTTTCTCACTTGCAAGCAGCTGAGTTGGTCTAATTTTCAATAGAAGTCGCTTTATGGTTGCCAAGGTTCATGGAACGCACAAATGAACTTGGCAACAAAACAGACTCAGACAGAGACACAGACAGAGACAGAGACACAGACAGAGAAACAGAGAAACAGAGAATCCAAACCAACCCAAATGAAGGCAATCAATTTCAATTCAGTTTCTTCGACTTTGCCTTCTCCTTTGCCGAAAGCCAATGAGCCATCCAAAGGGCAAGACGAGGCCAATTGCAGTCGTCGCTGAACCTTTTCTTTTATATATATTATTATACATATTTGTACACTCTGTCTGTCGATGAACCGGCGGCTACACACACTCCAAAAAATACCAACTTACACACTCAGATATATTGGGCAGCACTTCATCATTGTCATCATTGATTGTCTCGTGTCGATTCGCGGCGATTTTAATCGCAACTGGTGCACATTAAACGCCTCACATTTGCAATTAAATGTAGCCAAAAACAAACACACAATAATACACACACACACACACACGCACACTAAAGTGTGTTCAAGTTTAGGTCAGTTGGCGACGCGTGGCCGGAAGCTGCGGCTACAGCAACGACAGCTGTCAAGCACAGACCAGACCAGTCCAACCCAGTCCTGTCCAGACCAGACCAGACCGTCATTGGCAAAAATCTTGCGGATTACCAATTCTAGACGCCTAATGCCATTTATAGGCAATCGTTACAAATGTTCCAGCTGCCCGAATGGAATCCGTTTGGCTTACCTCCTTTGCCTCCTTGCCTCCTTGCCTCCTTGCCTGTGTCTCAGCTTGCGCCGTCTTTTTGCAGCGTCTGTCCAAAATTAGTTCGCACTCCCCCCTGGGGCAAGCCAACAAATTTATCGAAACTTTCATTCGGTTGCCGCAGAGCAGGGTGTGGAGCACCAAGTAGCCCTCTGATTTTGCTCGCCTTCTTTTAGCAAGGTTTTTGCCTTCTCCGTTTGCGTTTTTTTTTTTGTATATATTTTTATTCTCTTTGTTGTTGTGCGGTTTTCTTCCGTTTTCCCTTTTACTTTTGGCCATATATTTTTCACATTTATGGCGGGTATTTTGTCTTATCACACCCTCGTCTTTGCAGTGAGTGCAAAAAATATCCCAACTCGTACGCATCCTGGTCGTCGTCTGTATTCTGTGTTGCTCTGCTCCTCCTCTTCTTCTTCTTCTTGTGACTCCTTGCTGAAAGTAAGCACACGAGGCTTGCGAAGTGGTTGTGGTTACGGTGGGCCGCCAAACCACCCACCAGATTAAAAATACCATAAAGACAGTAAGGGTGAATGGCTCTAATGGCTGCCGTTGCTCCTGCTCCTGCTCCTGCTCCTGTTGTTGTTGTCGTTATGCGCTGTTATCCCCGCTCCCGCTCCCGTTCCCAGTACAATTTAAATGTTACTGTTGTCATGGCTTTATGCATGCGTGCAGGCATTTATATATGTATATATATATATATATATATATATATCGGTCTGGTCCTAGTGAATAACAGCCCCGTTTTTAACAGGAGGTACGCCTTCATTACCAGAATCTGTCTTTAATGTCGGCGAAGAAACATATGCAGACAATTGTCACACACGCAAATCTGCCCAACTAAATCATCAGTAATTGCGAATAAATCTTAATGTTAACAATACATTTTCTACATATCTTAATAAAGCAACGCTAATTGAATTTTTGAGCGACCTCTACTCGGCTACACAATAACTCTAGATCTCAATTATGATTGCTTAATTGTGCCATAAACTTTGGTGTATTTACATCTATACAATAAAAGTAAAAAATAAAACTATTCTGTTTTATTTTTAGTTTTTATTATTTACTGAAAGCATACTGAAAATTTCATACATACTTTTTCACATCGGAAAAAAAATAATTCTGCTTGTATATTTTATGTTTTTAATTTAATTAAACAATTTTATACTCATGTGAAAATCAAAGATGAAAGATTTAGTTCACTTAAATTGATTGTATAATGAGAAATGGAAGAAACAAGAAACAACATTATTAAATTTCAATAATATATAAATTGAATGGCACAAGAAACTTCGTAGTAATTTGTTTTAAGCTTAATTTAAAGGATTTTTAAGTGATTAAAAAAAATACTGACAGCTAATATTTGTTTTTATTTATTTTAGATTTAAATTGTAATCAATTCAGAGTATTCTTTGAAAGTAATGTTCTTACTTGCCCCTTTCTATCTTTATATCTATCTAATCAAATATATTTGGAGGGGTACAATTTAATTGTGAACTTTTAAAATAAAAAAATTTATCTTGTATAAAGTATTTCCAGTTATAATCAAATTGATTGACCAGGAAATAAATGCGACATTTGTAGAATATGAATTTAACTGGCTCTGTAAATATTGCCTAAAGCTCAATTTATTTTTTTAAATTGAATTTTAAATTAACTTTACAATTTTAATTAAGCTTGTGAAAATATAAGTAACCTTACTTATTTGCTGAAGATAATTTTGTCAGTTATCTACACTTTTATTGTAGATATGAATTGTATTTATTGTCTTGGCCAAACTTCAAAAATCATTAGTGTTTGCATAAACTTAAATTGTCTTCGTTACATGAGATAAAATCCTTTGGGAGGGGGGGGGGGGGACCAAGGCATTTATTTTACAGTTGGCTGTTGAATTTGGCAACAAACGGTAAAAGCAACAACAACAACAACAATAGCAAAATGCGTGCAATTCCAATAATGGCGCGAAATATTTGATGAGAATATATTAATCCCCGAGGAGCGGGCACTTAATGCTTTATATTATTTGCAACAGCAGAAACTTGCCACTTGCCACTTGGCACAGGCCCGCAGCAGACAGATAGCGAAACCCTGCCATATATTTTTCAAGATTAAGCACACAATTAGCAATTTATGCTACTGCTGCTCCTGGTGCCATGCCTCGCCTGGCCTGGCATGGTCTGGCTCTTTCCCCTGGTCGAGGGGAGCGCTGGGGCTGGCACGGTGTTGTTGTGGATGTGGGTGACGGTGGATGAGGGCGTGGCCGGATAGCAATGCTAACGAAAATAACAACATTGGCAACGCGTTGCACATAAATTGCACAAAAAGCATCCCCGGTCCCTGGCCTGTCGCTACCAGGTTGTACGGCCTCGCAACTCACCCCTCGTGGAACACGCATCCCCCTTCCCCAACTTCACTTACACCACCCAGAATTTGCCCTGTCTTTTTCCGGGCTTGCCTTTAGCACGGAATGTTGCGCATCTGATTAAATTTAAATAAATTTAATAAACATAAATTATTTGCAGCGGCAGCAACAGAGCGTAGCATCAACTCCTCTGCCACCCTCTTAGCCATGGAAATAAATGGCGGCGCTTACCTGCCCCGCCCACCAATTTGCAAACGCCTTTATTCTGACGTTTTTCTCGCTTTCAGCTAAAAGCCGAACAAAAGACGCCAGATGTTGCCCAAAACAGCGGCGAAGCAAAGGCAAAAGCTGAAACAGACTTTGAGCGGCTTTTCCTTTGAAATTTTAATTAGTCCTGGCAACACTGCTGGCTGCGCATTTGCATATCCTGGCAAATAGCTGGTCCCTGGGGAAGCCATTTTGTGTCGTGCATTCGCCGAATAACACTGCAATTTGTGTTAAATACTCAAAAGATCGTCACAAAACGCTTTGTCACAAAAAAAAAACAACGAATCAGAAATCTGGGAGCCAATTTGGAACCAGTTGTGAAGACATCGACTCATTTTGTATTTGTTGATATATCTGTGTGTGTGTATGTGTGTGTGTGTGTTGTGCGCTGTTGAATGCCTGATGTTTATTTATACATCTTTCAACATGCCATCCGGGAAGTTCGTTTCGAAAATGCATACCAAATACAAACAAATCAGTATACAAAATACCAAAACCCTACAAATTCAAAATTCAAAATTTATTGAGCGGTGAAATATCCAGAAGAAAGTATAGACAAGTCCAAGTGATGCGTGGAGACAACATTTTTTCCAAATCAATTCTCAGAAGAAGATAGAAAATTTAACTTATAAGTTGTTTAAGAAATTTAAGTAATAATTCATTATACAATTTAGGAAGGCATTTAAAATACATTCAATAGCCAAGTGAAATTCTACACAAATTCAACTTATGTTTCACACTTTCGTTTAAATATGCATAAAAAAATAGTTAATTTATTTTAATATTAAAATATGATAATCAGAAACGATTGTTATAATATTATGTGCACAGCGTAAAATATTTAAAAATAATCCTGATTTCTGCAGTTATTTCAGAACAGAAATATTTCTACTGTGATATACGACTATTAATTTTCTTTAAGTTATAAAGTCGACCGATAGTAAATATAAATATTTCAGATGGAAAATATTTCTACTATGATATACGACTATTTATTTTCTTAAAGTTATAAATTCGACCGATATTATAAATAAATATTTTTAAACTTATTCTCTGTGTGGCCATTTTTTTTATTCAGCATGAATTTCTAAGTTAAATTTCTTGTGAAATACACACATTTCGTGGATTTCTCAAATGCTTAAATTCTGTTTGTGTTTTTCTTTGCAAAACTATTGCCATCAGCATTTTTGGGTACGCAGCAACTAAAATCGTACGAAAACAAACTTTGTGGCTGCCAAAAAATGTTGCGCATCAAAAGACAACAAACAATTGCTGGAGAAACTTTAGCAATTGCCAGAAATACAGTTGTTGCAAATCATGCAAATTATGGTACTCTCAAATATGAAAACAGTTCCAATTAATTGCCAACAACAATTACAACAACAGCTATAAAAACAAAAGTCACTTCACAAACAGATAAAGCGACAGAAACAACATTGCCCACAATGTATCAAAGTTTGTGTCAAACGATTGTAAATTTGTTTATTGTGCATCATAACAAAATTTGAAGCATAGAAAATAGAAACCAAAAAATGGCTGTTTACTCTGCAACAATTTGTGTGTCGCTTGGTAAACAAAACGAAGCCGTCGAAAGAATTTCCAACTGCTCACACAGAATTGTATATAAATTTAGATGCTGCTTTACACATTTCACATATTTCCCCAATTAGTATTGGCCCTAACACTTTCGGCCATCCAAAATACTTTTAACGCTTTTACGTACCCCGACGAAGAGCGTGTTGTGTGTGTGTGTGTTTCGGCGTGTGTGTGTATGTTTATTGAATTGTTTTTATGTTTTTAATGTCATCATAAGTTCAAGTATATTTTATGATTGAGAGTTGTTTATACTCATCGCAATTTATGGAATATTATGAATGTTTTCAATTGTTGTCGAGGCATTCCCTAAAAATCTCACAAATTCCATTTCAGTTTTGTTACAGTTGCAGCCACGACGGCACTTGGCCAACGCCAGCACGTCTAGATTGGTAGTGTCTGTTTGGGCCACAGTTGTTTACTTACTGTTGGCTGTTGGCCTCGCTCAATAACTTATTATAGACGCACAAAAGTTTCAATTACTGGTCAAGAAATGACACATCGCCTGTCAATTGCAGCAAGAGTTTATGAGGAGCTAATTGATTTTAAAATACAAAAATGTCAATATTGATTTTGCACGAATTGTGCAATAAACCGGTTAAGCTTGGGATCGCCAGTTGTGGCTTAAACTCGATTTCTAGTTACCGCTAATTAAATGGCCATATATTCATTGACTTTTATCTGCGCAATGCGTTGATGTAAGTCAATGAAGTATAATAAAATATCAATTAAAAACACAAATTTGCAATTAACTTAATTGTCTGTCAATATTTTTTTGAATACCTAAAAGTTGACTTGGATTATAATAAAAATATTATATGTTTTTTTAATATTTATTTTATTTCTTTTTTAATTATTTAACGCACATTTGTATTATTTTCAAAAAAAAATTAATTAATTTAAATAATATTTAAATCTTTGTCCTCTATTTACTTGAATTTTTTTGTGAATTAAAAATATTCTATATGACAGACAAAACGGTATTTCTGTGTATTCACATTAATAGAGACCTATTAAATATTGCATGAGAGATTTTACTATGCGACAGTTAACTATCAATATTAATGTGCACATTATGTTCATCTATGCGATGGCTGCTGCTGCATTGGGATCAGGTTGCAAGCTGACTGCATTGAGTTAATTCCACAGGGAATGGGTTGCGGGACGGGGGAAGGGCGACGGGTTTCGACAAGAATCGTCCATTGACGGCCATTACAAAAATCTGCCGTTGACTTGAATGAAAAATCAATATGTCTCGCACTGTTTCAGAGATTGAGTGCTGGCTCTTTTTTGGCCGCTACACCATCTGGCTCAAAGAGCGCTCAACTCTGCTCTTCTCTGCTCTCAGCAATTCATGTTTTCGCTTGGCTCGCTCAGCTGTGCGCCAACTCACCACCAACAACACAGCACAGCAACTCAGACTCACCACCAAATAACAACGGCTACGTTTTTCTGCTCTCTGCCAGCAACAACAACAACAACAGTTGTTGCCATGACGACGCTCCCATGTGTGTGTGAGTGTATCTACCTGTCGGAACCATACACGAAGGCAGCCATATTGTATTCCAGCACTCCTGTGCGCACTGCAGCCATCCCGCTCGCACCTGTGCGCCATCATTGCGCGAGTCGTAAATCTCTTTTAGGGGCGAGTGTGTCCTGGGAGTCGTCGTGATTTATGGCACGAATTGTAGCTGCTCATTGTAGCGAGTAAATAATTTAGATTAGTTTAGCATTTTTTGTGCTCCGATTGGAATTCAAGTTGTTGACAACTGTCCAAAGCAGCTCCTCCACAATAAGTTTTATGACCCTTGCCTGCCACATTCCGCAATTCCGTTCACTCGCATGCAATCAATATTATATTATTTATTTATTTAAAATGAACTTCGAATATTTTATATAAATATTACTAAACCTTAGATTTAGACAAATATTTTACTTTCCCTCAAGAAAAACCTAATCTTAAGTGAAATGCATTTTCTAGAAATGATTTACAACTCCTGCGAAGAATGCACCTTTCAAAATATTACGCAAAAAGATGTCCCTTTGCATTGTTTTCGAAAACTCGCAAGTTGCCAAACCATAAAAAATGTGCTGCTGCCGTGAAAACCTTTCACAAAAACGAAAAACTCAAAAAACTAAAGGGAAATACAAAAGGTGCTGTCATAAAACAGCAAGCGGAAAAAGTGAGCCGTGGCCTGCAATTTGCAGATAGCGAAATTTTGATTTCCGAAACATAAACACGAAGCCCATTCCCAATCCCATTTCCATTGCTGCATCATCCACGCACCGTCAAGCTAAAAATTCGCACAGGTAGCGTGAAAAATTGCTAAAAAAAAAAAAAAAATAAAGTCAAAACAAAAAATCAATCGAAAACGTAGGAAAAAACTGCTTGGAAAACATTTTCCTATCCCAGCGGGAGCTACTGTTGTGAATTTCGCCTCTGCTTCACCCTTTACATGCCGTGCAATCGGAATCAGAGCCAGCCCGGCCAGCCCAGCCAGACCGGCCAGCCGACAATCGACCCCCAGGGAGATAATGTCCTGCCGAGCATCGCACTGTGTGGCGCTGCCGTCTGACGTAAGAGAATTCTAACCGGGCCACATGAACTCTTTGTTTTCCGGACGAAGCAGGGATTCCGTTCCCGTTCCCGTTGTCTTTTTCGATTGCGTTTCCCTTTTTCTTGAAGCCTGCACCTGCAATTAAACAATTTCCAATCTGGCAAAGTTTTTGCCGGAGCTTTTGCACACAAATCAAGCGCCTTATTGCCGATATGAAGATGAAACCCGTTCACATAAGGAGAAATTCCGTTTTTGGCCGGGTTACATCTTCTTTGCAGCTCGTTAAGAGTGTCCAAAAACAGAAGCAGAACCAGACCGGCATCACCACTCATGACTAACGTTGTTTTTTTTGTTATTGTTTGGTTATTTGCAGGGCCCAATGGATGCCCACGTCGCCGCGGCCGGCAGACATATACCCGCTTCCAGACATTGGAGCTGGAGAAGGAGTTCCACTTCAACCACTACTTGACCCGGCGGCGACGCATAGAAATTGCGCATGCCCTCTGCCTGACTGAGCGCCAGATCAAGATCTGGTTCCAGAACCGGCGCATGAAGTTGAAGAAGGAGTTGCGTGCGGTCAAAGAGATCAACGAACAGGTTAGTTGCGCTGATTTCCATAACGGATCGCGTTTTAAAATTAGTCATCATAGCTGAGATCAGAGAAATCCCTACTGTGGACAGTCGTTTAATGTGCTTTTGTGTTCTCTCTTCTTTTCATGTTCCATTGTTAGGCACGTCGCGATCGTGAGGAGCAAGAGAAGATGAAGGCTCAGGAGACGATGAAATCCGCCCAGCAGAACAAGCAAGTGCAGCAGCAACAGCAGCAGCAACAGCAGCAGCAGCAGCAGCAACAACAGCAACAGCAGCACCAGCAACAGCAGCAACAAGATCATCACTCGATCATCACACACAATCCGGGCCACTTGCACCACTCCGTTGTCGGTCAAAACGATCTCAAGCTTGGATTGGGCATGGGTGTTGGCGTTGGCGTTGGTGTCGGCGCTGGCATTGGTCCCGGCCTCGGCGGTGGCCTTGGCGTCAATCTGGGCATGATGAGTACCCTGGACAAGAGCAATCACGACCTACTCAAAGTCAGTAAGGTCAACTCCTAAATGGGCCGCCCATCAACAGTCAGCCACAATCATTACCGTCATTGTCACCAGCGCCACAATCCAACAACCACCACCGTCATCGCCATCGCCATCGCCATCGTCGTCGCTTGATGTGTCACGTTTGGCGCCTCTTCGTCTCTTCTGTGTAAAAGAAAACAAAACAAAAGTTGATAACATAAATACGTAATGTTTTACATAGTAAATAGTTGTTTAAGTCTACAAATAACGGATATACATACATACATATATATATATAGAAAGCCCGGTACATGCATACTTGTACATATGTGTGTACTCGCATGCAAACAGGCACATGCAAGTTCAATGACTGTGCACAGTGGGTCAATGTCGATTTGTTTGCAAGTTGTCAATCAAAAATGAAAAACACGTTTTAACTGCAAAGGCTTTAATTATATTTTAAACAAATGACTTTGTTTTATTACGCAGATATTAATTCAGATCACATTATAAATTTTTAATAATCGACTAATGGCAGTGTTGCCTATTTGATAGACAGTATTGCCTCAAAATGTAGGAAAGTTAAGTTTACTTAAAAACATTATTAATTTCTCTTTCGCATAATAATAATTACAAGCAGCTACAAACAAATTCCAGCCCAATGTGCACATCGTATTGAAGTTAATAAATACATCGATCTATAAAAGAAAAATAAATAAAAATAGCGGTAAATGCTTATGTAGTGCTTTCGAGAGCAAAACGCTGAATCTGAGAGGTTCGCAGAAAACAAACAATGATTGGAGATAACCATGTGAATTGAGCTATATTTTATAGTCAAATAGTCAGATAACCCCGTGAAGTTGCCAGTGGCACATTGCCAAGGACAACAAAGCGAATAGCGAGTTCAACTGTAAAATTATTTGCGACTGCTGTAGGATTACATATATATATACATATATACATATACATATACATACATATAGTATAAAGTAAAGAATCACGATTAACTATGTTTATGAATATTATAAAACTTTATATATAAATATATATATATATATATATATATATAAATATATGTTTGTATTTACAGATATGATACCCCTACTTACTAATAGAGAAATAGATCGTATGTACATTTTGTACTCATATATATTTATTGGAATTTTTTGTGTTTATGTTTTAAATCGAAAAAAAAAACTCTTCCAACGTTTTGTTTATTGTGTTGTATGTTTTTTGCAGTAATTTGTTTGTATGCCAATGCTTTTAAATTTGTTTGCTTAGACGAAATCTAAGTACAATAGTTCCGTCAATGCCATATTAATATTAATTATAAATACCAGCTAAATGTAAATCATGATAAGCATAAAATGAAAAAACAAAACGAACAAAAATAAATTTACACAAAAAAAAAAAGAAAAGAAAACAAACAAAAAATGCGCAAACATTTCCCTATGTACAAGTATAAGTGTATTGTAATATGTAACAAACGGTATGCAACATACCCAAAAGCATAATCACGATTTAAAATACGTAATAATATTATTAACTATAAAAATGGAAAAAAAAACAAAAACAAAAACAAAACAAAATAGATGTCGATTTGCCAGTGACTAAAATGTTTTCAAAGCACATTTCGGTGTGTAATAAGCGTTAAATAAAAAAAGCGCTAAATATTACAAATTTTTAAATTTAAAATACGTTTCAGCTTAAGGTTGCAACAACAACAACAAAATAAACTAAAAATCCAGAAATAACTAAAATTACCACAAGAAGTGAAAAATTACAAAACATTGAGCAGGCCAAGTAAAAGGAGCCTGCAAGAACCCATATACGTAGAGTTTTAACTTCCCAAAATAAAATTAAATTAATGTAAACAGTGAGAGAAGAATTACAAGATGATTTAAAGTAATTAAAGTAAAAAAAATTAAAGGTAAAAACAAAGTATATATTTATTTATCATAATTGGAGCGAAGCATAAACTTTCACATGCATATTTACACAAATACAAACGTAACGATTTAATGACAAAAAAATATATATTACAAATATATATACAAATATGAACCTATATATATTCTTATATATGTATGTAGTACTGTCAACATTAAACGCAGTCATATTTCGCGCACATTTTGTCTCCAGATTTGCAGGATTAATTCCCTGCAACATCTTTAGTCAAATCCTTTCCAAATTTTGTATGCTTTCGCTTTGTGTTTTTCGGCATTGGCTCAAGTGATATTATTATACTAATTAATGGGCATGTTATGTTTTTTAGTAATTTGTTATATAGTATCCACATCTCCCCCAATCTGCAGGACCTTTTGCCTTTTGTTTTGTTTTACAATTTGAATGAATTACAAATTTTGTTGCATTTCCGTTTTCGATTTTGGTTGCCATACAACAATATTTATGGATTTGTGGAAGTTTCAACTTTAAATAAGTTTAGTTTAATGGCCTAGCTAATTTGCTCATTTTTTTCTTAAAAGAATATTTACGTTATTTGCATACTTTTTGTTTTAGTTACAAGCAAAATTATTACTCTTAATTTTAATATAAGTTGTGACAAATTGTGTAAATTATGATATAATGTGACTTTTCAAATGAATACGAAAATAATTAAAAATCCTATAGAAAACTTGTTGTTCTTATTTCGCACGTCTTCGACAAGAAACACCACAAAATATATAACAAGAGCCCATCCAAAACATTGACCGGCCTGTCAGGGTCACAAAATATTACGAGAATCGACTAACCTAATAACTAACAACTTATATACGTAGAACATCAAGAAACCTATTTATTAACATAAAATACACATATACAAATAAATTTAAAAAAAAAAAACAATACACAATTTTATTTAATCAACTACAATGCGAAATCGAAATGCATTTTCGAAACAAAAAAACGATAGAAATCGTCTACACACACATATACGTAATTGAATGATATTCAAACTTTATGAAGGACTTACAAGTGTATTACAGATAGAGTTATAGAGAGGGTGATGCCTCACAAATATTTAAAACGCAGCAACTCTTGCCCAAAATATTTGTAAATAAATGCAGTGCAATGCATAACTTATAAGATATAAACAAAATAAACAATTACACGATTTGAACGGACTTTTTCGCGCTTAAAAAGAGTCCCAACCCTTAAAATATGCAAAAAAAAAAAAAAAAAAAAAAAAAACAGATAAGTATTTGAGTTTAAAATGAATGAATTAAATCAAGCATTAAACGGCGCTGTATGACAAAACTAATCTTAAGTAAACACAATAAAAATTATTAAATAAATAATAAAACTAAAAAAAGCTTGTTCAGCCTTATCTAAAAATGTGAATAACGGAATTACTCTATTGATTATAAAATCGGATAACATTCATTTCTGTCAGCTGATTTGCAACAATTCCTAGTGATGCCTTCTGAAATTTTATACTAGGGATTTTACTTTGAGATCGTAACACTTGAGGTTTACATTCTTTCCGGATACCAAAGGATAAATTCTGTTTGCTCTCGGTGCGTATTGCTTGGCTTGACCCAAGTTTGTCAGATTGAGAAATCTGAGATCTCCTAAACCGTGGTAATATCAGATTTGTTACGTCGGTTGATTTTTGGTCGGTTCTCAGTTTTCTATAAACTAAACTAAAACTAATTCTAGCTTTTAAATTCTAGCAAATATATTTAAGCTTTTTACATTTATTTTTATTCTGTATTCTAATTTAGTTTTTGGGGTGTTTGTGTTGGTAATAATAGGATAAAAATTTAATGAAATTAGCATTAAAATGGCGCGTCGATTTTATAGAATGAAACTTTCGAGGCAAAAGGTAAGATTAAAAGTCAAGTTTTTATCGACTTACTTCTAAGGCTAATTGACTTATTATCGATTTAGTTTCCCGTCAGCAAAATTCAGCTAATTTTATAGTCATTTTATATTCTGGGTATTTATCAATCTCTATGCTGGAATTTGACGTTGTCAGCTTAATGCTATTGATCAGAATAATATATAAAAAAGGTCCATAGAATTAACCGTCGATTAAATGAAATTTGTAATTTGTATGCAAATATATGTAATTTCCTAAAAAATCTTAACAAAGGCATTTCTTAATGCCCGTCTGTTCTTTGCTTAAATTAATTTATTATTTTTATTTAATTTATTTATTTGTATTTAGGGCTTGACTAGAAGATTTATGCATGGGTAAATACAAATGCGAAAAGAGCCCAATAACTATTAAATAAATCATAAATAATGTAAGTATTTATGTGACATTAAAATTTTTGTGAGTTAAATTTAGTTTATGTATGTGTCTGTGAAAAGTTAAATATTTTGAAATAAAATAAATTAAATTACAAATACATAGATATAAATTTATATTCAAAATTATGTGTCTACAGCTCTAAAACTGGTGTGTCCAGACAGATAAACATGTAAACTGGACTTTTATTGTCAATCAAAAATTGACATACATGTATAAAGTAGAACTCATTTTTCCTGCAAATCTATTGGTTTTTTTTTAAACTAACTATTTTTTAACTCTAGTAGAATAAAGGCTGACATAATTTCGGGAAACTATTTTAAGGTTTTGTGCAAGGGAAAAGACAAACAAAAAGCTGACTTTCATCTCATAGTGGAAAAACAATATTAAATTTAATAGTTGAATACTTTTTGGAGAGTTTTATGATTGAAATTATTGATTAAATGACTATTCGACCCGTCTTTAATACAAAAATATGAGGAAATAAATTGTGTTCTACATATAGTTTTCAGGGCTTGTAAGATAACAATTCCAGTTTGTTCTAATCATTGTTAATAACTGACATCTGATAAATATATAGCAATTAGATCCAATCATTGCTATATTCATATTGATAGCAATTGTTTATTGGGATGTGTACGACGCATAAATTCTCACTGCCCAAAATGGATGCTGCTAATATTAATTAAGGAGTTTCATATGATGAAAATTGATTTCAGTGGGAAGGAGAAAATCTGGTACTTTGGGGTACACACAGTGGGGGATGGGCTGTGGGTAAATGTGCCATGTGCTCCGTGCTCGAGTTGCAATTCGCAACGTTTGCCACGTACAGCAGAAATGTTGCAAAACGTCTTTAATTAAATTTAATTAATGCGGCAACAACTCAACGGATTATGATAATAAGAGCACACATAACGGCGGCCTTTATGACGAGGCACACATGTGCACAACAGAGATCCCAACAAGGACGAGGGTTCCCAATCGCAGGCGTCAGAAGAAAAAGATAGAGAGAGAGAGGGGATATGGAGAGTGGGATATAGAGGGGCCAGACGTTGTCCCGTTTGGAGCAACGACAGCATAATGGCTACGTCAACGAGCTGCGTCTATGACGGAAACGGAAACGGAAGCACGAGCACACAAATGGCTCATGTATGCAATAAAAGAAACTTTCGAAAACGCCAAAATGGCGTTCCGAAAATTGTCCCATTAATGATGAGTGGGCGGCAGAGTGCAGAGTGAGCCCGAGGCAGGCAGCAAGTGTGCCTGCCGACTTCGGGTCTCGGTTTTGGGTTGCCAAACATTTGCCATGCCAGGCACGTAGCCTGCCATAAGTTCCCATTTGGATGCTGTTATTAGAAAAGTTTCTGCGATAAACTGGCCCCGAAGCCGATTATCGACGCGATAAGGCACCGTATCAAATATGAGAGCAAAAACAATCTCAATCGCACACAGATGGATACCAATAAGCATGAAAATGTATTCCATCTCACCTGAGGGAAAAACTGACTTTTGAATACAATTTTTACACATAGCTATCTGGATTAAATGCAACTAATAAGAATTTTTTTTTATTCAAAAAATGTATTGTTTTGTAAGTTGTCTGCTTATTGATTATGGAAATTATATTTTTATTTTTATGGGCTGCAATAATATCTAAAGTTGGAATATAAGTTAAGCAGGCCTTGGACTAATAAAATAAAAATGATTTATATTATACTTTTTCTTTTTTGAGTTAAAATGATTAATTTTTAATAGACTTTGCAAGTCACTTTTGTTACAAACAATTTTAAGATAAATCTTACGCATTTAATTATAAAAGTTTCTTTATATTTTTTTTAAGACTAATAACAACAAGTTGTTATCGGATTTATTTGATATGTATTTAGTTACAATTAAATTATTTAAATTTTGCGAAAAATTAGTTAGTCATTGACTTCGAGATATTTAATAAATTAAATGTGTTTTTGTAATGTGGAATTAGATCAATTTTTTACCACAATATTTTGAGCATTCATTTTAATTATTATTATTAAATTAATACATATAAAACTAAGTTGATTTTTATATACAAACTTATCTATCAATCGACTGAAGTTATGACAACTCGATTCAGCCAATTCCCTGCCAAGATAGTTTCAAAGATGGTTTCAAAACTAAAATCGTTCATTCTTTATATAATTGTAGATTTCCTGGCATTACCTTTAAAATTTGTATATCAGCGCTATTCAACCCCGCTGAGTCTGCCAAAAACTTGTAATACCAAATTATATTGGATCGGTGGATGCGTTTAAAAAAAATATTTATTATAATTTATTGAAATAGGAAACAAAGCCGCAAAAGCCAGGCGCTGATCCTACTTTGAATTCAGATGATGTTTGGATGCTGCTGTTGCGGCATATGCGCGGCCTAATTACAACCGTGCCACAGATGTTCTTTCTGCCACGATGCTGCGTCGCCCCCCACACCTGGCGAGGAATGCGGTGCTCGAGTAATCCTGTGTGCTCGCCTGGCAACAGCGGTTCAAAATGACCGAAATGCTAGGCAAAATGCAATTACAGGCAATTACTAAGCGCGTTTCGTTTAATTGAAACATAATTTTGCATAAATAAAACAAGGCATAAAACACCCTGTTCAATGGCACCCACCACCCTTACCCTCCCTCTCCCTATCGCTCTTGCTCTCACACTCACATTCTCAGTCAGCCGCCATTAATGTGCAAAGGGTGTTTTTAAAATGTAAACAACCCGCCCCCCACTCCAACCCACTGTTCCCCTGTGCCCGTATCTGTATCTGTTTCTGTTTCCTGGCGCAGCCCTCTTCCCATTCCCAGTCCACAGTTCGTGTGCAATATGTGCAAATAAAGGGCCCCAATTGCAAACCTTGCCGCAGTCACCCATTTTCAGCAAATGACAACCTGTGGCCAATGTTTTTCTTGTTGTTGTTGTTGTTGTTATTGTTGTTGTTATTGTTGCTGATGTTGCTGCTGCTTCCGCTGCGATGATGCGTCGGGTGTCTCTCACAGCTCATTGCGAATGCACAGGTTGATTTTATCCCCTGGCACTTTTTCATGTGCCGCCTCGAATGTGTTTGTCAGGCTCAGCAATAGGCTTTAGTTGTTGCTGATTTTTTTCTGCAAAATTTGCGCAACCCGCTTTGCTATACGAGTATCATAATTTATTAACAAAACGAAATGAGTTTTTCCTTTTTTGCCTTTTTTTTTTGAGTACGCTTGCTATAGTCATTCAAAGCCCCTGGCGCACATGTTTCACATTTTTCAATTTTAAATATTTCTGAGAGCTATCGAAAAAAAATTGTGCAAAACAAATGAGAATTAATGGATTGAAACAGCTTCCATTTTTCATAATTGAAGTATCTAAAAAATATTCTTACATTTTAAGCTGGGATATTTCTCCAAATTTCGGTTGTTGCTTTTGTCAAAAAAATTATATTTTAAACTAATAAGTTATTTAAATTGGCAGATTATCTTCAGCACATGTTTTTGTTTAAACCAGAAAGCAAAGAAGGTAATTTTTCAGGTTGAGAATCCATAGACATAAACACTTATTTTCTACTGAGCGATTTTCAATATATTATAACAATAAAAAAAAAAAAGAAATACAATATTTTTAATATTAAGTAGGCAAAATATCTTCCGGCACTGGAAGATATCCGAGCGGCTTTTGTCTGTTTTACTACGGCTACTTGGCACATTACCCGGACGACACCCCCCCGTGATCAGGGGGCGTAAAACGAAAACTGTGTATTGAGGGCTGAAATACGCCGCTAACATTGCAAAATTCTGTTGATTTAATAAAATTGCACCCATGAGACTAATTCATATGGAACGTTGGTAGTCGAAAACAGCCAAATTCAGTTTCTGTTTCAGGTACACTTTTCTTTCCTTCTTGTTTGGATGTCTATGCGTGTGGACAGTGGGGCAAAGATATCTAATCATGTCAATTCTTATTTTGTAAATAATATTTAATTAAACTTTAACAATGCATCTATAAAAGACATATTTTAAAATATACCCACTTACAAAACAAATACCATTTTTGATGTAACATGGTAAAAAACAAAGTCAAACAGAAATGGCAAAATAATTATCAAATTGTAGAATTAACAAAATATTTAATTTCAAAACCAAATCGGCAGTTATTAAACACTTTGTTGTAGTAATATACTTTCTGTCCTAAGATCTGCCAATAGCTAATAAACAAATTCATTAGAATTATTATTGTTATTATTATTTTTATAGGGTTTATTAGATTAAATATATTTTTTATTATTAATATCTGAAATATAAAATATGTGGTGTACATAAATAAATTTAAATTACGAATAAATCCATCGTTTTATTGGTAAATACAGAAAACAAAATATTCACTTCTGTGCTTACTTTTTAAAGTTGGCCAAACAATAGTAAATTGTTTGTGTAAAAATTCCACTTTAATATATAAAAAGCTTAAATATTTTTTAAAACTTTTAATATCTAAAATGATTATGTTTATAAGCAAACGGATATATTATATCAACTATATAATTATTGTAAACATCACATTGTTTTTTTTAATATTAGTATGCTTAATCATTAAATTAAATTTTATTCAGTTTTTTTTTTATTTTTCTGTGCTGCTATATATTAGTTTAGATTAACTAAATAAATACAATTCGCAATTTTGTACCACTGTAAGGAACTGTTGGCTGTTGCTTGTACGGCGTTTTCACGGTTGCCTATTACATTTTCGGAACTTCTGTTATCATTTCGAATTAAATTTGGCAACTTCCGTAGTTGAGGACCCCTGCTCATTCCTTGTCTGGCACATGGCCATGCCGTGACCGCTCATCCCCAAAGCCACCCTACGCTGTACTCTTTGCATTTGGTAAAGCTGGTGTCTGTTGAGCCCATTTGCTGATTTATATTGCATAATAACGTCGAGCTGAAAATTGCCTCGACTACGATGACTACTTCGCCATCTTGGCGACGCGACGAGACCAAAAGGTGCGCCATGTGAGCAATTCCGGCTGTTGTACACAATTTGCCAGCCAATAAGCATTATGTCACACGCCCACTCCGGAATATGCAGCAACCGTTAAATGACAATTGTTGTGATCTGTGACAAATTTATGGCATCGAGTTCGACTATTCGGCGAAACACTTTGCACTGCACAAAACACATCTAATCGGATCGATCTTCGATAACCATTTGTTTTGTGGAATCAACCAACTGTAGACATAACTGGAACAATCCACCTTTGAGTAGCCGCCTTGTCTTCTGGCTACTTGAACAGATGTAATATCTGGCGCATAATGGCAGCCAAATTTTTGACTTTCGTACTATACAATCATATTTAATAAGGCATTCTTTAGTCCTCGTACTGAACACACTCTCACACACACACACACACACACACACACAAAGAAGACAGAGACAGAGGTGGAGTGTTATACCTGAGACTACCACTGAGAGACCGTGACGTATCTGTCAGATTAAGGAAAGGCCATAAAGTGTGGTGAGCAGGGATGACAACAGCAGCAAAGGCAACAGCAACAACAACAGCAAAAGAAACAACAACAACAACAGCAACATCAACTAGAGTTGAGATACGGCCATTGTTTTGAATTTGATGCAAACATGGCAGTTGGCCATGCCCCTCGGCTTTCCCCCACTCCTGCTCTCCGGACTCAGCCCGTCCAGCCAGACTTACCTTTAAATATAATCGGTTGACTGTGGGCACTTTTCATTTACACTCGTATCATATAAATATCTAACCGAGGCATCTACTCGGTGGTGTATCCGCCGTATCTATTCAAACCAATGCAGACCTTTTGGGCTCTTTTGGGCTTCATTTTGATTTCGTTGTGCAATTGAACAACCTTTACGACTGTAAACAGACATTAAACTGTCGACTTTCTCAGTAGCTACTCGCCTCGTCGCTAGTTCCAAGTGCAGTACTTTGAATTCGATCCTGCTACATCTTCTTGGTGGTGCACGATGATCTCTCAGCACCTTCGATAATTCCCGCTAGGCCATCGCCAGCGACAGTTATGACTGCGGACGGCACATAAAAATGACTTTAACGGCACTAAACAGTTCATAAAATACTTGCAACATATGCTCCTAGAGGCCAACACTGGCGCGTGTTTACCGAGAAGAGAGCTCTTGCATCTCTCGGAAAATTATGACTGCTATTCCAAAATTTTAGAATTAATTACCCAAAAAAAAAAACAAAACACAAATTGTTTGTCAAGCTGTAATAATTGCTTTAACTTTGACTTCTGCATAAAATGAGTAGGTTATTTTCAACAAATTAATTTCAATTTAAGCTGAATCTGTTTGCCGACTAATTAATACTCTTACATATATAATGTATATATATATTTTTATATATATTTCGAAAATTTCTTACCTAAGTTTGTCAGAGACAGTTCTGAGTTTGAGTGTGACTCAAATGCCTTTTTTGTTAATTCCAAAATATTTAGCATCTTGTTGATTCGTAAGACAATTAATTATATAATTCATTTGTTAATGCGGTTTTTTTTGGCATTTTTGGCGGCACCTTCACTCATTCTGCAATGCCCCTCCCAAATTGACTTTTGTTCTTTGTTTCTGTAAAATTCGTTATTTGAAAAATTAATTTGGGATCTTATTTTTGCCTCTTTATGCTAACTGGTTATTTTCTGCATTTTGTTTGATTTATTTTTGCAATACTCGATCTTTAAATGCGAGATTGTTAGCATCTTGTTGATTTAGCGCATTAATAATAAAAATTGTCTATTATTATTTTTATGAATTGGTGATTTCTGGACTGCGACCAATTAAATCTATTGTACCCCATTCTGAGTTTATAGCTCCTTCATCAACGCCAGCTCCTGCACGAATTCCAGAGTCTTTGTTGTGTTTAGGGCTTCTATGTCATTGGAACTCATAAAATGCATCCCTAGGATGCTGCATCTTTTCCTGGATAGCGTTATTTTTTGCTTACCTTCTTTTGGGCTAACCTTAGAAAACACTTTTTTGTGTTCTAGTGCATCAATTGCTTAATTTAATAGCTTCTTTTTGTCTCATTGTGTCTTTTCTACCCAATTTCTGCATTTTGTGCTGTTTGACCAGAGTTGTCAATAAATCGTGCTACAAAGAAAATCTTAAATCTTGGCGAGAATTATGCACAATTTATGTGAAAACACAATAAATGCCAAATGAGCAAAAGGGTCTATGGGCGTGAATTCGATAAAATTGTTGTCAATGCCAAAAACGATTGCCTCAAAATAGTTTGAGATAAATAGTACTCAAATGGTTACATCGACAAACTAGTTTGATATAATGTAATTTCCCATTCGATATCAATTTTTTGGGAGCAGACAAGCTGCGGATACTATTTGTGCCAGCAAATCTTCGGCCATTATTTCAATTTCTAATTTTAATCACCAAATTTTTATCAGTTATCATTATCATTAAACAAGTGTTCCCATCAAATGTAAATCGAAATATTTGTGAGTTTTAAGCGTATAACTGATAAAGGTTTTAATGATTTCTTTTTCCATATATTTTCATAAGTCTTTCTTTCCCACTCTCATCTTAATACTTCTTTACTCTTTTCACAAATTTATTTCTGGATAATAAGTCTTTTCATACAGGGTCAGAGAGGTTCTTTTAGTGGTTTATGTTCATTAGTTTCTGTTTTTATTTTTATTTTGAATCTACTATAAAATTTGGTGTTCTTTCATTATTTTCCTTTTTAATAAAATGTTTTATTTGGTGTGATTGGTTTTTTTTTAACAATCAGTGAAATAAATACTGGTCCATTTTACTAAAACACCTCAGTTATTAAATTAAATTTTTTTTTTTGTTTACTTTATCAAATGTTAAAGCAAAAATGGAAAATTGATCCAAAAGCTTTTAATAAAATATTTTAAGTCTTTAAAAAAATTTCCAAACTACATTACAAAAAAGTAATGGTACAATATGTTTTAGAAAACTTAACTTAAGCTCAGATTTTTCCCAATTTCTTGCGAATTATTAAAGTTGTCTGTTGGCTAAATTTGTATGTATCAGATTCAGGCGATGCCATATATATACCATATATATCCGAACCAACCTGCGCCCATAACAGATACAAAAAATTGCAATTTAAAACTCAATCAACCCGCAATTGGACGCCAAGTCGGAGTCAGAGTCAGAGTCAGAGTCAGAGTCAGTGTTGGTGTCAGTGTCAATGTCAGGTGTAGACCCACCATTATCCGACGACCATTCTGTGCATTCTTTATGTATCTGTTGGAAAGCACATGGCTCAGCTTTGGGTTCACCTTTGGCTTTGGCTTTTGGCTTTTTTACCTGCGTGCGTGTGATCCCACAGATGCAATTTATCTTTTTTGTTGCCCGCCTTATGGGCCATCGCGCTCTTTGTGTTATTGTTATTAGCAGCTTGAACCCTTTGTATGGTTATTTACCAGCAACAGCAACAGCAACAACAACAACAACAACAACAACAACAACAACAACAACAACAACAACAACAATATCCACCGGCAGCAGAACAACAAATTCTCATAATCAGAAACATCGATGCGTATTCGAATTCCCTGTTGCGTTCATTTTGTTTCAGTTTGGATTTCATCTTCTTCGGTTTCTAGGTATGCCCCTCCACGCATTCGTCTTTCGGTTTTAATTTAAAATGGAATTGTGATTCCGAAGATACGAGACCGACACTAAGCCCAGGCAGAACTGCGCCCGCACCGAAGACCAAACACCAAAACCCTCTGCGGTTGCATTTTCTGCTGTCTGACAGCCTGCGGCTTTGGCCCCTGCTCCACAGCTCCAACTCCTTCTCCATCCCCGTCTCCTTCGCTGGCACGCATAGCGCTTCGCTCGAAACGGAACGAATGACTTTGTCTGCGATAATTTATGGCCACAGCCCGAAACCCAAACTGAAACTCAAACCCAACTTTGTGTCACTGTTGGCTGGGAGTCTGTGGCAACTTGGGTCTTAGTGCGTGTGTGTTTCTGGGTTTCTTTCTTTTCTGCCACAAAAACTTTTGGCATCGTTCCTGCTCAGTTTCCGAACAGGATGGCTCTCCTGTTGTAATCATGGAGTGCTTTGTGGTTTCGAATTATTTACCAATACCCCTTTTGGCCCGTCTGTGGACCAGAGAGCAACCGCCTCGACCACAGGCAAGAAGCCAAGCTTACAGTTTGTCTTAGCTTTGGCAAAAGTTCCAAGTTCTGTTCACTCGGATTAATTAAAACCTCAAGTTGTGCCTGTAACCTTTATTCCAACTGTATTAGAATGGAGGAGCAGACAATCCAAGCTCGCATTTCGTATTCAGTTCGAATTAAATTCAATTCAATTCTGTATGTAAATGTTGCCCATGTTAGCTTGATTATGTGTTAATTCCCGTTCATAGCGAGAGGAGTGGGGAGAGGGGGCATTGTACCGATTTTATGGACCACAACATGTCTTAGGCCCGACTTTATCGGGGGCATTAATTGCAACATAAATTTGTTTTATTTTAACATTTCGCATCGTCGTCTTTATCGAAGGCGCATTTAACTTATAAGTAGTCGGCGTTTAAAGAGAAACTGCATGGCAGAGAACTGGAAACTGGAAGTTGAAACTTGTTTTCGAATTAGCCCAGCGCCAGAACAACACTAAACATAGCAACAACCACCGCTGCAGCAACAACAACAACAACAACAACAAGAAAAGCAACAACTGCTGACGGCTTTTATTTTAGCCAAACCGCCAATTGAATCATTTTTATTTCACCCATTGAAAACACTAAAATACTCGCCCCACATCCAAAACTGACATCTTCATTGGCCGTTGTCATTCGTTGTCTGTTCAAAAATTCAACTTATAAAACTGTAGTCCACAAAGAAAATGTGTCACATTAGATTCAACGCATCTGATCGATTTTGGCTATAACTTTGAGTTAATCATTTCTATTTAAATAATTATGCTCAGAAATTGTAGTCAACAACATATATTTATAATACAGGTTCTTAAAAAATAATTTGAAAATTCAATTTTTTTTAATTTCTTTTGTGTCCACAATAAATTAAATAGTTACAAGGCAAATAAGTGGGTCATCCAAAAATATTAATAGACAGAAAGGATCAGAATTGATATTTTACACTGAAAAGAGTTTTTCTTCTTTATTTTATTATTATTGTCCCACATCACAAAATGGTTAAAATCGCACTGACAATAATGCACACCATCACAGCATATTTCAATTTACTCCAAAAATAGATATGTATGTTTAAATATATATAACATGTCAACAATATTTTCATATGTTGTTTTCATATAGTAATGGAAAAATATAATAAGATACACTGGTGATTGGTGTATTTTAAAAAAGTATTTAAGAAACTATTTTTTTCACGAGCCGAGTATTTTGACATAAAGATACTTTTATTATATTTTTAAATATTACAAAGTCATTTATGCTTATAAGTAATAAGTTTAATAACTAAAAGTATTACAATATGAACTATGAACAGTTTTAAATATGCTTTAATATTATTTCCTTAGTACAAGCCTAAAAAATCACGATAGTATAAATTATTCTGGTTGTCCTATAAATAAACTCAACTAAAATAGTACATTTTAGTCTTTGAAATCTTTCCATTAAAAAAGCAAGCTATTTTTCCTATTTTAAAAATATAATGTATATCAAATGTAAATAACATTATATAACTCATATTGAGAAAATTACAAGAAAAGTTAGATTGTATTGGATTTACTTTCCATATTATAAAGCTACTAATAATAATTTTTGAGTTTCCACAAGTGTTTTTTTAAATAAATTATTATTTTAATTTTAAATTGGCTTAACTTTTCCTAATATTTGTATAATTACAACATCGAAGATATCTCTTTAAAATTATTAGACAATTTCGAAGTATAAAATGTATAGTTACAGGTTTACAAATCTCCAGTGAATCATGGAATACATAAAATATGTGAATTAAGAAGAAATACGAATTTTACATACATACTTTAATATACAAATAAAGATGATTATGATATAAATATATGGCATATCTGTGCACAGCTACCCAAACAAATCAAAGAAAACCAGTTTTAGCTTTAACAAAATTATGTGTGAAGCACTAAAGGAAATTGTTATTCATAAAATTTATGAAGATATTTCAAACAATGGACTTAAACCTATAATTTAAGATTGGCAAAAATTAAAAATTAAAAAAAAAATGACCTATTTTAAAATGCTTATTGCGCTTTAATAAAATAGGGAATTAATAACACAATACTTCAGTTTCTTAATTCAATATTTAAACTGATATTTCATTATTTGTCAGGTATACTATGGTCTGGGAGAGTATATCATCTTCGCCCTGCAAAAAACCCAGTTATTTTTTCATGGTATTTATGTTTTCAAAATTGTTGTCGCTGACTGCAATTAATGAGATTTGGAGTTGAGCAATAAATTAGATTAATTTACTGAGCGCAAAATGAAATTAAGTTGCAAATAACGAACAGCGAATTTTGGAGCGCTGATTATTAATATAATACACATACATACATATGTATTATTATATATTTACATACATATGTGTATAAATTTGTTTTTAAAATTTATTTTAAGATTTATTGACATTTTGTATCTACATTTTATGGGGAGAACATCGTATAATAAAGATTACTTTTTGAGAGTTTTTTAATTTAGTATTATTATTATTATTATTATAAATGAAAAAATCAATAATGAAAATCAATATTTGGAAATTGTTTACAATATCTACCATGGTTTGTGTCTCCACTAAGTTGTACCAATGATAAGTTAACAAGGAGAACAAAACTTTCGTTAAGTGTGGATTGTATATGTTGCTGTTGATGATTGTCCGAGTCAACTCCAACTACCACCAATTGGAGTAAATAGCTACTTCCATATCAACAATATTAACATAAAACGAGAACGGAGCAGCTGTGAAGACTTATCTATATAAATCGAAGTACATATGTGCACCAATTAATATTAATATGCAGGTACAAAGTACAAAAATGCCATCAATTGTATCAGCGTTAAGTTAACTACGAGTGGGATGAGTAATAGTTGGATTTTTTCAACAACCTATTTGTAGATGAACAATAGATGGCGCTGTGTAAAAAGTTACAACGTGCCAAACCGACGTTGCCGAATTAAAATGGAATAACAATGATCGAAAATTGTCAGAAAATTCAGTTAGACAAACAAATATGTCTTGTTTTCAAAAATTGTGTGGTTTTTCCCGTGACCACCTATCACTACATTGTCAAATAAATTATGCGAATTATATTTTTTTGGTAAATATAGCTGCAAATAAAAATTTTTTTATAATTGTGTTTATTTAAATTTGGAAGCTTAAGGAACTTGAACATTTTTTTAAACGTGGAAGACTTAAAAAAAAAGTGAGGAATAATAGAACAGAATTTTATTGACCAGTTTTAACGGAATTAAGAATACAAATTAAATCTTGATATTCATGTAGACTAATTTTGCTCGATGACTTTTATTAAGCTTACGTACAGATTTTCAACTTATAAATTATGTTTTTTAGTCCGGAAGCTTCTTGGACTAGTAGAATACCAAATCCACCACCAGCATGAGAGTATATACTGCTTTAACCTGGTGAAAAGCCGTAAAGACAATTGGAAACATCATCCTCACCACCGCTGTCCCCTTCAGACAGAGAGATATCGTACGGCACGACCCTATCGTTTGGTGCCTCGATCTCCGGAGAGGGATACTGCTCGACAGACCCGTCCAGCTTAGCTCGCTTGTTATGGCCGCCTTATACAGCTCCACAGAGCTCCCATCGACACACGCTATGACCTTGGTGTTACCCCAGTACCATTCAACATCTTTACATCCTGTTGATTGGGATTTCTTCAATCCGTCTTTGCGCGAGTGCCAGACTCTTTTGGTATTGTTTTTATTTATTCCCTGATAACCGGTATTAACCTTACGTAACCTTAGTAAACTTATATTACAGGATTATGGACAGGAGGTGGGCTTTTATCGATTTTGGGAGGGGGCGTGGCCCAACTTTTTGTTTTCCGTATAGCTTAAGGGTGTAAACAACAATATAGCTTTCAAATTGGTGACTGTAGCTTTAGCTTTTAAATTGTGTGCACTGGTTAAGGGAGTCAGAGTAAACGCGGCCAATTTTTTTTATCGATCTCTTAGGGGAGTTACCAGTAACTTACTATCACAATTTGAAACTCTAGCTTACTAATTTTGGTATGTGCATTTCTGATATATATTATAGAAGTTCCTTGAGGCGTCGAGTGTGGGCTTGGTAATATGCCGATCTTTGAAACATTCTTCAAGTCCAGCAAGTTTACAAGTTTGGTGACTCTATTTTTAAAATGATGGTAGACATACAGATTTATCGATTTACGCCTTCCGAAATATTGGCTTTGACATTTGTACGACTTATGCATCGCCTAGTATATACATCTCCAAACAGTATAAAAATAACATCTCCAGCCTTTTTGGAAGCTGTAGTTAACTAGATTAACTAGATTTCTAGATACTCCCCTGAAATATATAAAAAATTTAGAAATTAAATTACTTAAATTATTAAAATACATTAATGATTAATCAATAGGAGAGATTTGCTCCTATCCCCCTAACTCCCCCGTCCACACTTCCAAAGTTAAGTGTTTTGCTTTCTTGTCATATGAATAACGCAAGTATTGCAGCTATTCTGGATATAAACCAAGAAGATTCTTCTTATAATTTAGCTGATGGTCTGAGAATCGTAACGTCGCAGATACAAACATGGAGTGTGGAGTTCCGATATGCCATCGCCCTAGTTTATCGGTCTTCTGAATCTTTGTTGGTTCTGCTAAGGATCCAGAGCAAGATCGACACTGACAAGTGGAAGGTAATATCTAGAAAGAGTGAGGGTGAAGGATCTCTCATAGTTATCGGCATTGATGAGCTGTGGAGATAGCTGTGGACTTCTTTGGTTACAGGACCATATACGCAACTGGCTTAAAGCAGACACCAGGCCTCCGGCAAGCCAAATGCTTAAGCAGATAATAACCGCGCGGAAGAATAGGCTAAGGATACTCACCGGCCTAAGACATTGTAAAGTAGGAAGTCAGTTTTCTAAACTGGGTAGCGAAATATGCAGGTTGTATGAGGGCGAGGAAGAATCCTTTAGGCACATCCTAGAATATTGTAGTATCTTAGGGATGCATGCTCTCAACTCTAACGACATGGAAGCCCCTTAACCCAACAAAGATTCTTGCATTCGTCGGCTCAAAAGGAGTACAATAGTTCTAGCAGGTTGCAGTACATTTATATTCCAACAATAATAATAATAATAAAACTTAATCTTCTTGAATTTAAATGCTACTAAAATATTATTGCAAAAGCTACCGTAGAAACTTGTGTGTTCAAATTAAAGAAAGTTTACTACAAACAAAATTATGACTTGTAGGATACAAATCAATTTATAACGTAAAATGATGAAAGAGAGTAGAGTTCAGAAAGCGCAGCATTCAGTCCTCAATATGAAGTCATCAAAGTCCCGATTACCATATGCTGTAAATATATCGGTGCATCGAGAAAGTAAGTTGTTGCTTTATAAAGACAAACATTTCGTTTTACATCGCATACTGATTTTCTATTGTAATACTCAAGATATAAATTTAATAATAATTATGACATAATCAGTCCTACATGTACAGCACCTAATCCATCCTTTCGAAGCACAAGTTGCCATGACTGTCCTCTTGTGTAACCCTCTGTTCACTGCGAAAATCTTATCATTATCTGGTTTTAACATCTATATATATATCCCAGTACTACACTGTATCACACAATTAATGGGTACTAGCAGACAAGTAATGGAGTCGACAAATTGAATAAATAATTACTGATTGAAAAATCATATATATATTATTTGGGTACACATCTTGTTCGGGTGATGACAGCGAGTACCCGAAGGCAATGCGGACAATTTTTAGAATTTGTAGAATGGAGCCCAAGCCCTTCATGATATTGACGTGTTCATGGGTGCGAGAACAAGTATTCTTCTAGGTCATGTATCTAATAAATTTATCAACTGTTAACTACCCTCACTTTGTAAAGGGCGGACCTGGTCTCCTTGAGAATATGTGTATGTACTGTCTGCTAATGGTACCAACATAGGCTCTGAGCAAGCTGAATTTAGCTGGATCATTGCTATACTCCAGGAAACTGGAGATCTGGCCTAGCAGACATCCAAAAAGAGTTAACAATAAAATAAAAAATCAGAAATATATTTAAAAAAAATAAGTTAAAACTTACAAAATGACGCTTCATCTAATTTTTATTAAATGCAGCTTATACCATATTTTTTGAATAACTTTTCAAGAATAACTTTTTAAGGACTATAATGATTGGACTAATATTCCATGTAAATACGAAGCAAAAATCACAGTACATTTCAAAGTTTTAATACTTTTAGTAAAAACATTTACTCTTGAGGACAATACATTTTGATCGAACTGAAAAAGATCACCCCGGAAAAACATTTGGCACCAGTCTAAACTTAAATCGTATATGGACTCAACACAAAGCACAAATACATCTGTTTGGGGCTGATACATATTTATTTAAATGAATTTATAACTGTATAGATGTAGTGTATGTGTGTACATAGAGACATGTGTAAAAAGTGAATAATTATCAATACCTAATATCTGAGATATTTTGCCTAAATTTCTGTGGAAGTAGCGTAGCAACTTTCAAATGAAGGTATTACACACACACACACACAACTACATCTACATACATGTATGTATGAGGTGTGTGTGCAAACTGTTGTGAATCAAAGCTTTGTAGGAACTTTGTATAAACAAATATGCGCATACCTATCAATTGTAATATATACACTCCAACATACAGATACAGATACAGATACAGATACATATTTATGAATGTACTTGCTCGATGTCTGACTCCGACACTTAAATAAAACGTAAGAAAGACGGTTCTTTGAAAAGCAAATAATTTTCGAGCGAGTCGCACAGGCAATTGCGACGCGATTTTATTAAGTTTGAGATTATTAGAAAAAGTTTAATTGTTTTAAAAGATCAAAGCACAAGTTTTAGAAAATGTTCATCTTAACGATTTACTTATTTTTCGGCGTGGCTCTATCAGTTGTGATCGCCTCATATATTTTAATAATTTGTGATTGCCAACGAAAAACAATTATTAGTAATGCAGATTCAAAATCTGATCAAATTAATCGAAAACTAGCCCAGGCACCTGGCCCACGTCCTTGGCCAGTAATCGGAAACTTGGACATAGTTGGACGCTTCAAAAACCCGTTCAGAGGATTTGGAACGTTAGCGAAACACCATGGCGATATTTACTCCCTGACTCTTGGACATACCCGATGTCTTGTGGTTAACAACATAGACTTAATAAGAGAAGTACTAAATAAGAACGGAAAGTTTCTTGGCGGACGACCTGATTTCTTGCGTTACCATAAACTCTTTGGAGGTGACCGAAATAATTGTAAGTCTGACTTTTTAATTATTATAATTAAGTGATAAATTTAGAATAAAGATAATGTAAGGAAAAAATGCAGGAACTTTTCTATCGACGGTGTGCGATAAACTGTGATGTGATATGATATACTTGCCCTTAGTTATAATGGGAGTGTTTTCGTCTGAGAAGAAGTTTTTCACATCCGGTTTCTAGATTTTTGATTGTAAGCTAAATTTGTAGGCTAAATTTGGAAATGTGAGAGATTTTTAGTGTTTTGTACAATAAGTGGGATTTCTTAAATTGACGAGAACAGAAAGGAAGAGCAGAGCCTAAATTACATGTTGTCCAGTAAAGTAGGCTAAAATTGGGGCTTTTCATTTGACCTAATTCGAATATTAGCAAGAAAATGTGTTTATATCGAGTAACCACTTAATTCTACTAATAAAGCTATATATTCTGCGTTTGTCTAGCCGTCTGTATGAATTTTGTACTAAGAGTAATTTATTTTTTGCCTTTAATTTTTGACTCTAACTATTCGATTCCGTAAGTTTTATGCTTTTTATGATTTGCAGACAAGTATATCCGGCGTGACGAGCTGGGTCGATTTTTAATGAAGACACTATAAAAATACTAACCAAATTTCGTGACTCTAAAAATCACATTAGCAAGCAGATTGTTGAATATAATTTTCAGGAAGCTGAGTTTATTATGAGACAATTTTACCTTTTGGGTTAAGGCAAATATCGTTGTCTGATCCTTTAGCTTTTAGACGATTACGTAGGAACGACGATTTTAGAACATGACTTTCTAGAAGGGTTGGGTTACCATCGACCAATTGTTTCCTAATATAGTCCAATTTTTTTTTAACAATAACAAATTACAAATACAATATTTTTTGAATTGTCCATGATAAATTCACTGATTTTAGTGCAACTCGGTAATTTCTGTGTTATCTAGCAAGTCAATCGCTTGTAAATCTGACTGCTTGACCCGATTTACTGCATTGACCTGTTGGCATGGGGCATCTCTCATCTCAATCAATTTTGACTTATGCGGCATTAAATGCCCTAAATTCGAAATTACTTTAAAAAGAAGTGATAACTTCTTGGGCCATTCTTATTCGAACTTTCAGTGTTCGCTTCATTTTATTAGCTCCTATTTTGCTGGATCAGCTAATAGTCTATTGACAATTTCTATTTTAAATCGCAGATGATGTGTAAATCTGTATACTTATTTCAAAAGTGCATTTGTTTTGCTCACCATGCGTTTCATATGTTCAGCCTCCTCTTTGCAAGACTTGAACATTTCTATATGGAAGCATTTTTAGCATCTTCTTCTGCTTTTCGACAACATGTTTTTTATCAAATTGAGAAAACGACTTGGTTTTCGACGTTTAAGATCGAACTCTAAATCCGGCTTGAGAGACCAACAAATGTAGACAGACGAATAGTTTGTGTTCAACACGATGAGACGATGCTTATTTTCGAACTGATCTGCTCTGTCGAGCAGGCCTTTATTTTATTGTAAATTGTTAAGCCTCAATACATATGTTTTATGTCTAATTTCAAAGCTTGTATCTCTAAAAATAGTGCGACTCTATACAGGCCAGCCTCAAGGTCCTACCCCTAAGAATGCCACATGAGTCCGCTACACTTCTAAGATAGTCACCTGATCCAACTTTAATATATCTCTGGTTAACTCATATGAAATTAAAACTACTTTCTCAAGTGGTGTGTCGTGTATTGGGAAATTATAAGAGATTGAATTGTCTCTGAGTAAACGTAATATTGGAATCATTTACATCACTTACATCACATTACACTTACATTCTAAACATTGCACCACCAAGATTATTGATCACACTTCTCCGTTCATTAAATTCCACACTTGTCTCTTTACGGCATGTAGGTTATGTTAGGACATATTTTCCCTATTGCGTTGGTTGGATTTCTGAGAGATTGGATGTGTCTGAGAAAAAAGTCCACCCTAGAAATTTCCTCTTCTTATTTGCTTAGAAAGCTTCTGAAGAAATTTCCATGAGGGAGACACACTGGCTGCTTGGGCACCTATAAATCAGTTGTCAGTGATTACTTGGATCACTGTAGAGCAGTGAATAACCATATCGTGAGCGAGATATTACAAGTTGTGATTGAATTCCACTTCATGTTTGCTTGGGGTTTGAAATTCTTACACACAGCCTCTTCGGAAGCACAGAAGAGATAATGCTTTGCATCGAAGTTGCCCTCAATAACCAGTGTCCTAAATAAGGTGAATGTAAAACTGTTCCGCCCTGTTTACCCTTGAAGTATCTAGGTTTATATTTACATAAATTTATATATTTAGCCATACTATGAAGATTAGACACATGGAAAAATGAGGTCAGTTCTAATCGGAATTAAATAAATTTAGCTTCGATCAGGCTGATTTCTATATAGTACATTATATAATATATTTTTGCAAATAATGTATTACATCTTTGCCATATGTATTTCCTTCTCACACAGCTCTTGCCCTTTGCGACTGGTCGCTGCTGCAACAGAAACGGAGAAATTTAGCGCGACGACACTGCTCCCCGCGGGAATCGTCGTCATACTTCAAGAAAATGTCGAGAATTGGATGCAATGAAATTACGATTTTAATGCAAAAGTTGAAAACGGTGATCAAGCCTGGCCAGGCCTTTGATATAAAGCCTCTTTTGCTAACAGCATGCGCAAATATGTTTAGTCAGTATATGTGCTCAATGCGGTTCGATTATGAGGATAAGGAATTTCAAAATATAGTTCATTTTTTTGATGAGATTTTTTGGGAAATTAATCAAGGATACGCACTAGATTTTTTGCCATGGCTCTTACCCTTTTACGTCCAACACACAAAAAAGATATGTCATTGGTCTACCACAATTCGTAAATTTATTTTAGAGCGCGTCATCAATCAAAGGGAGGTTAATATTGATTTAGACGGACCCGACATCGATTTCACAGATGTACTTTTAAAGAGTCTTATAGAGAATAAAAACGTTACCCGCAACACGATTATTTTTATGCTAGAAGATTTTATAGGTGGTCACTCAGCGGTAGGAAATTTAGTGATGTTAACTCTATCGTATATAGCAAAGGATCCAGTTATTGGGAGCAGACTTCAGAGTGAGGTCGACTTAGTGTCTAAAAACGGTCAACGAAATATTACATTATTTGATATGGATAAAATGCCTTATACCATGGCTACTATATTCGAAGTCTTGCGGTACTCATCTTCTCCTATTGTTCCACATGTGGCCACAGAGGATACACAGATATCGGGTTTTGGCGTTAATAGTGGAACCATTGTTTTCATTAACAATTATGTGCTTAATATGAGCGATAAGCACTGGAAGAATCCTGAACAATTTCAACCAGAAAGGTTTTTAGAAGAACACGTGAACAGCGAACCATTACCAGCAAAATGTAATAACAAGAGAAGATGCTCAGAGGAATCAGATTCAGGAATTGAGTTTGAAAAGGAAGCGATATTACATCATTCTGCGGTAGAAAGCACAAATATCACGACCAAGCTTTTTGAAAAAAATATTAAAGTGGACTCTGAGCCAAGAAAATTTCAATTAAGAAAAAATATTCCTCATTTCTTGCCATTTAGTATTGGAAAACGCACCTGCATTGGACAAAATCTGGTGCGTGGGTTTGGATTTATTTTGTTAGCCAATATTTTACAAAATTATAATATAAACAGTGCTGATCTTTCTGAAATTAAGATCAAACCGGCATGCGTAGCATTACCTGCAGTCTGCTTCCCGTTAGTATTGACCCCAAGAATATAATATTCGAAACAAAAAACGAAAAAAGACGAATAAAACATGAATTTTTGTTAGCTTAAATTATTGTAGCCATAAGCCTTATGTAATAACATGTATAAGTATATAAATATTCCCGACTTATTTCGAATTATTAGTAATTTTTCCTTTCCATGTGCACACACTTAAATATATTTTTAAATGTATAAATGAATATTAAGGAGACAAATTTTTAATTACTTAGCTGGTTTCGTGCTTCAAATAACAATATATAATTATTATAGACAACTTATGGAAATGATAATAAAGAAAATGTTTATTATATTTTGTACTCAAAATGAAGGTGAAAAGCTATATTATATTCTCATTTTTAGCGAACAAAATTATGTTAACTTTACACTTATTGAAACCTGTGCAGTTCATAATTTAAGTCTTCAAATACTGGTCATCTGTAATTCCATTAAGAGTTTTTCGAAAGACTGAAATAATGTATTTTTTCTAAGTATTCAATAAAGATATCAAATATAATAAAACTGCCTCACACACAGACCATTTGATCCATAGAGATGCCGAACAAAGAAATGTCGAGTCATCGAAAATATTTGTGGCAAGCTTAAAAAGATTTCTTAGCTGACCTACCGAAAGCAGCAAGTGTATCTGGCAAGACCGGTTAGGACTGAGATGAGCATTTTCCAGCTGTTGTTGGAGAGTGTCAGCAGGGAATCAGATATATTTTCCGTGCATTGGTAGCTTCGTAGCCAAGTGCATCTGGCTTAACCATTCCTTTACGGACATTCTTCAATTGGGTAATGAGAAATTATAGATAGTTTGTGGCGAACAAATCGATTCCCGATGTGGAGTGTAGAGACTTATCGCTTCAGTAGGGTATCCAATGACTAGACACTTGATTATATCATCAAAAAGTTCGTCTAAAGTAATAAGTCCCAAGAATTTCCTGCGACTCCAACTCCTGCTCAACTCGATTTGTTTGACAGTAGACGACTAAAAATGTCTCTTGCGTACCCAAGTTGAACATTGCTCATGGCTGGAAATCGCAGAAGATTCTTCAGTTTTTCACCAAGCTTGAAGTTCTTGCTACGGTCGATCAAATGCACTACTTGCTCGGCTTGCTACTCTCAACAGCAATTGAATTTGACTAACCTAGTACATCAGAACGGATAGATCTGAGCTCTGAGTACAGATTGTCTGATAACAGAAACGCCTCTTGTCGCGCACTTCTATGCTTGATATTTTAACGAGATAACTCAGGTACTATATGTGCAATTGAACAGTACACCATTTCTTCGCTCTCCCAATATTCGGAGAGACCCATCATACATTATTTTCAGAAGTACCTGACCCTATGTAGTAGTTCGCCCGTTACTCCATTGTCAGTGTGGTTGCGCAGCTTCCTAACTTTGAAGTAGCCGCCAATAATACTTACTAGATCTGGTGGTATATGTCACCTAGTCATCTGCTACCCTCTATGGTATTTTGGCCACGTTTTGCTACCGGCTCAATGGCGTCTATCCAAACTCCGAAATGGTCAAAGGAGAAGTCATTTGCCTCTCTCCTGTGGACACCAATATTGTTGTTTCTGTTATGTTGTCAGGCCTGAGATAAATGTGACTCGTATGTTGGAAAGTAACACCGATGCAATTTGACCTAGAACGCTCATATGGTAATCCTAACGTATGAAGCCCCTTTATCACTAACTTGTATGTCAAACCACTGACATCCGAAGTCTGCAGTTCCGTCAAATCGATATTTCAACTCTTTACAGTTGGTGGCCCCTTCTAATTTCGTTTGGTACTTCCTTGTCAAGTAGCTTATATTTCCGTGCTGTATACCTTTATTCGAACAGTGGACAGGAGCACCTCGTCGAGATGTCATACTGAGTCGCCTTATAAATGAGTCCGTCATTTGCTCAGCAGTTTCTTTGAGGTGAAGTCCATCCAACATACAGCTACAGCTGGATGCTTCTCTGTACAACACGATGGTTGCTGTACCTAAAGCGAAGCTTTCTCTATTGAATATAGGCCACATGGCAGATCTCAGCCCACTCCACCTACTAAAACCTCAATTATAAAAATATTTTTCAAAAATTTTAAATACAGTACCGATAAATGTATCTTAAGTACTAATAATAATAGTTATCATTCGCAAAAAGATTTGAAATAAAACTCATACATATTACGAGCCTATTGTAGAATATATTTATTAAATAATAAACTGTGCCCCTTGCGGCAGTTCAGTTATACCAATATACGAGTATATTATTATCCATTAGGTATATAATACTTAATTTTATAATTCGAAGTTAAATCCCTTAAACAGCATCAGCGGGACTTTGGAATTCAGATAGAGCATGTATTGGATTTTGAACTTTTTTCTGCGATCCTTTTCGAACTTTAGCGCGAACTTCTTCTGGTTTCTCAGGTCGCACTAGTGGTTTTTTCTCTGGTGCTTTCATTTTCCATACTACAATTGGAGACTTTAGAAAAGAAAAAACAGCGTTTAGTATCAAACATATATCAGATTTTAAAACATCCGAAGAAATCTTTCTAAATAACAAATGTTAAAAGAAAACTTCTTGAACAAAAGATTGTAACTGAATATACAATTATAAAAATCATTAAAAGGTTGTTTTTTTGTTGACATCAACATCAAAATAAATCAACGGCGATATAGACAACTTACAGTAACAGTGCCTTGTCTAGTATATTTTGTTGATGCTACGTAAGAGTATTTCACTGTCAGCACAACGGCATTCATTAGATTCTTAGCTGCTTGTATCAAAGAAGTAGCACTGTCCAGCTAAAGGAATAAAAAAAAAACAACGTTATTCAAAATAAAAAATTAAATTTACGATTTGCTTACCCCCGAAACAATTAGCTCCCCGCTAATATTTTGGACATCTGCTTTGACTTTAGAAGTTATTTGGATTTGATGACAGTAGAGAGCAATACGTTGTAAATATGCCAACAAGTCTTTTTTGGTGCTGCTTTCCGGACACTGCTCTGCTATTTCACGCGTAAGCTTATCAAGTTTAGTGCCAGCCTCGGATATTTTCTTGGCGGCATTGATAACATCCATGGTGGTCTTCAAAGGGCCACGACCTCTGAAAGTTGTTGATATAATAGACAAATAAATAATTTAGTTCACTAATTAACTAAAATACATCAAATTAAAAATTTTAAAGATAACCCTTAAAGTAAATAAAGTGTCCTTCAATAATTTTTTTGACAACCTTGGTTCCTGAAAACTAATGATTCGTCTTTCCCAGCTTTGGGCAAAGTGTTAAAACAGTGGAAGTAAGTAATGGAAAAAGTAATCCCAATCAGCTGCAATAAAAAGCAGTCTTCCAAAGGGTCTTGACCTAGTCACCTAAATGAAAAGCTATATAAGCAAAATCGACAAAGCTTATATTTTCTCACAATTTAAGAGATAGTCACCAAATTTAATTTTACGAGTACCGGCGATGGTGCTTCGGTTGAGCTTGAATTTCAGCTAAACACAAATCTAAATCGTTTTTAGATATTTTGAACGCTTGATTTTTATTTTATTTATTTATATTTGAGCACAGTAAATTTTAGCTTGCTCCAAATATATTACTTTATGTTATGGTTATGATATAAAATACACGGTCAATGGCAAGCAGCTTTGCAAGATTTTTCCATGACTCTAAGGAAATAATTTTTTTTTGGTAATAACAGAATATGTTAAGAAATACCTTGTAAAATCTGTCATCTCCATCATTATCATACACATATGTTTTGCCAGGAAAATGATGTCGTTTCCAGTATCGTCCCATTTAGCAACCTCTGAATCAAAAGTGAGTTTTTCTCGTCGAAATAGCTCCACTTGTTGTGCAATTTTTTGCTTATCCTCTTCGGTCATTTTACGCATTGCTTCCTAAAGATATAAAAAGAAAATGATATAGGCACTGCTGCATTTTTGTTACATTGCACACTTACCCTAGCAGTGCAAATGCCGCTTATATCCGGATATTCGTCAACAGTTTGGTCACCAGTATGAGCACTTGCTGTAAGTGGTTTAACATAAATTTAATTAATTTATATGGAAAATTGTAAAATATTCATAATTGGCATGCTATAGTTAGAAAAATTACATAAATATAAAAACATCCTCATATACAAAAAAAAAAAGAAAATTCTTTACTCCATTTTTTGATGTGGTGCATACCAATGATGTTTAGCTTTGTATTTCATTCCCTTTACTGATAATGCCTCTTTCATTAGGTAACATTTGAATTTGCATTCAATACAATGCGATACAAACAATAATTTAGTATTATTAATTTTAAATTTCCTGATGTAACATATAATTTGAAATATCTGCCATCTACTAAAAACGTGCTTCTTCAAGGTAAATCATTTTAAGTTATAATTTTGCTTTAAACTTCATACTCGTATAATAATTGATATATCTGAAGTATTGCATGGTTTTATTAAACGGTGAGATTAAGAGTTTTATCAATTACTCTACTAAATTTTCCTTCTCAATTTCGATAGTAAAAGAGGCTAAAAGCAACCTACTTTCTAAATTATTTAATTACTTATATCGCCTATTTGGGGACCACAGATTTTCCTTTTCTCATTTTAAATTTAGTTGTTAATTTTTCTAAGCCGCACGGAAAAAATAAATAAAAGTAATAATTACATCGACTGCGTGTTTCCAATGTTAAATCTTCGACAGGTTCAAACTCAGTATCCGTGTCTAAGTCTTCAGAACTCTGAAATGAAAACCATAATTATGAAACTTGTAAAGATTATTAATTCAAAACATTTAAGTGTTTAAATCAAAGTAAAAAAGGTTTGCTAAAACAATGTTTTTTTTTATATATAATGTATTTTATATTATATAAACATTTTGTTTTCGTTGTACACAATGATTTATCAAAGTCCGAAAACCGGGTTTGCCGGGTGATGATCTTTAAGAGCCATATTGTTTAACTAAACACCAGTTGACGTTGTCATGCAATTGCCTAGAATGTATATACTTTATGGAGTCGGAAAGTTTTATAGATAGGCTTTGAAAACATAAGTTCCAACTTCTGTTACTGACGATTTTTTTAAAGATTTGTAAGCCAGCACACAGTTTGTCACTTGGAAAATTCTTTAGTTTTTTTAATTTCTTACCCTGTTCATTAATACTGCACGTCGAATTTCACGTACACCATCGTATACCAAACGAGAGGCATCGATAAAATCATTCTCGTCCACATTTTTGTTTGTATTGGTGGCAAGGGCTTCCACTGCAGCATCAACTCGTTGTTCAAATTTGATCATCACTAAAATAAAAATAAAAAAATTATAATCGATGGTTAACCTTATTTTTAGTGACAGTGTTTATTATAATAAAAGAGAATAAGACAAGAATTTTAAATTTTTTCCAAAATACAAATATATGGTCGATAAGTAATACTAACAATACATCATTAGAAAACTACCGACAACAAAGCAGCAGGTGTTTGGAAATCAATTAGTTTCGATATAAGAATAGTAAATCATATGAGTTATATGATTTTATAGTTCGATGATCCTGATTGACCCGTTTTTAGCGAGTATGGTACGAATATTTTGGTAAACAACAAGTTTTTAATACAACAAGTCATTACTCGATTATCCGATCCGACTGCTCAAACTGATCTAATATTCATTCAGTTTTATAAGCTAACTTTAAAGTTGAGTGAATATTTCGCAAAATAAAAACAGACAGACCGACATAAATATAGACTCGCCGATGTTTCCTTTAATGTGTTGTAAGCTTCACTACAAAAATGATAATTCTCTGAGAGATTATTAAAATGAACACAATAGTTTCTTATTATTTGGGGTTCGAAAGCATGAAGACAACAAGAACGTTGCTGCCGTAACGTAACCGATATTTTTATACTTGGTGAACTTAGCTTTGAAATTGTGTTATTTTTAAAATTTTTAATTTTAAATTAAGAACACTAAGGTGTTTTTAGGTTTATACTATAAGACAATATATATAGGATAATACCAACCTTGCTCGCGGAGCACTTTAACTGCTTCTAAAACTCGCTTTGTGTAAATACATGGTTCATAGTTGTCCATTTCAGCCTCAACAACATTGCACACACGAGACGAACGACCCTGAATAGAGCCAGCTGTTCCGCGCAGATCCTTAGCATCGCCAACTTGTAAAGCCATGACACATTTGTTTACGTCTTCTAGAATATGATTCTCAGAAACAGCCAAGAAGTCGTCAATGGTTGTTATGTCATCCACTGCTTCTGTTAATATTCGAACTTGCACTTCCCAAGCTTGGCGATAAGCTGCCATGTTCTCTTGGGCAACTTTAGAGTTTGGTCGCACCGTAAGTATTGATGCAGCATTTATTACTTGAGGACATAAACTTTCTATTTGGGCCGCAGCATATCGAACCATTTTTACTCCGTCCTCGTTATTCGACATACTGCACACGAGATTAGCTACTTCAACTAGCTTTTCAGCATGCTTCGTGAATATCTCAGCCTTTTCACGCACTTTTTTTTCATTTCCAGATTTGGCGGCATCAATTAGGTCAATCAAAGGCGTAGTTGTTTCCAAAAACGAATCAGACACATGATCCACAACAGCCTTGCGAAGCTGCCGTCGCAAATCTCTCGTTTTGCGACACATTTGATCAATCGCACGATCTAGCCCGGGGCTGTTGTCTTTTTGACCCATCTAAAAAATATAATATTTTTGAAAATTACAGACATAAGTAGATTTCAGGCTTCAATTAACTTACATTTGACATGTATTCGGAAAGCAAATCCTGTAAAGCTTGGCGAACAGCATTACATTCGGCGACAATTCTCTCCCTGCGCTCGTCCCTTGTACAATCTGCATCGGCCATTAGAGCTGCAGCACTAATAATACTCTCTAAACGTTCTTCGAGAAGTTGCCGTGACCGTTTGTCACTGTACGTCATGGGATCCATTACTATTCCCTCCTAAAATATTTACATATAAATGCATATATAAGAATACAATTTCTCAATTTATAGTATTTAAAATTACGTCAAAATCGTCCAAGGCTGCAGCTAATTCTCCGGCGCCACTGTAAACATCAGTCGGCTGTGATGATTTTCCTTGAGCTACATCGCTGATCGTGTTCACGGCATCGCACACTTGTTTTAAAATAAAATCTCGATTGACTTTGGCCAGATCCAACTCTGGATGTCGAACGTAGACTTTAGATGCGGTTAAAAGCATTGTTGAATGTTTTTTTAACATTGCCCGAGCAGCAGCTAAATCATCCCGCAGTTGTGGATCTTTTAACTCTTGTTGACGCTTTGCTGCTTGTTTTATGAGTTCTCCAGCATTGCGACCAAATTGCTGAATTATCAGGAAAGCATTAATGTACAAATCCCATTAAAATAAATCATATGCCCTTACCCGCATGTTGTTCATAAGCTCGTCTTGGCTAGATGCATTTTTGAGTTTATTAAGATCATCTTCAACAATGTGAAGAGACTTAAGTAACAAATGAACATCAACCATGTCTGCTAAAATTAATAAACGTGTAACAGCTGAGAGCAGATTTCTAGCTGCCCGAACCATGTTTCCTCGCTTCAGGGAGCTACATGGATCCTCTGAAAATTCTCTGGCTGCGATGCTCATGGCATCTCCTGTTTTGCGCACCTCGTCAACGGCAGACAGCATTTCTTGAGTTATGTCTGGATTTTCATATGCAATTTGCTCTCCCTTCTGAATAAAATTTTCAGTGGCCTTCTCCACAGCTGCAACTAGCGCGCTTGCCCGCTTTGATTTTCCTACAAATATTAAACACATTATAAATAATCTAAAAATAATTAAATACATATGAACATGTACATATGAATGTGCATATTGATCAAAATTAAATTGTATTAAGTAATACAGTAAATTAACATTTAACCATTGTAAAATTTACAAGTACCACGCCCAGGATTGTGCAAAACATAAACATTCCTGCATTAGGATAATAAAGAAGGAATACTGTTTGTAACATTTTACCAGGAAAAAATAAGTCATGAGAAGAAATTGCTTCTGAGCGGACTCAATTTATTCTTGATAGATAGGACTGTAAGATAGGACGGACATATACAAAGGGTTTTCAAATTCTGTTAAACAAAGTTCTTGCCGTTTAGAAAATTGAGATACAACTGGTTTGCAAAGCACCAAATTTGCTCAGAATATAATACAATGTGTGAACAATTATGAAGATAAATGTAAGACAAAATTAGCTGGATGGAATAAGACGGGAAGTCATTAATGAAAAAGTAAACAGAAAAATTCCATATACCGTTTAAAAAAATAGTCGTCGTTATTAGTGGAGAAAACTGATTTAAACTAATACATAACGCAAGTAAGGATGTTTTCAAACACCTTATGAATGGCTGACAACTTTGTCATGCATCTGTTGTTTGCGTGAAGATAAATTATAATGATGTAAGGGCTGGGTTAGCATAAAAAGCGTTAGCAATTGATGTAGCAATAAATTAAGGCATATTTTAAATACACCACTTGGAAAGTTATTAGGCTCATGAGAGAAAAATAGATGAAAGGAATTATAAGTAAAAATGGAAGCGAATAAAATTTTAGTAGTCTAAATATTATCAGGATGGGAAATTTGGTAGAGTGGACAGAGCAATAAGGTAATTAGGCAAAGTTATCAATTATATTTCAAGAAAACGACTGGTAGGTAAAGATTGCGGTTTTACAATATATATACAATATATAATAAATATTATTACAATTCAGTGTAAACTGCCGTCTAAGCATTTGGAAGTTTATTAGAGAAGTTACAAAAAAGTTATACGCTTATTAATACAGTTTACCAATATATATGACAATTCATTCTTATTATTAATATTCAGGCATTATATTTAAATTGTGCATTTAATTGATTTAATCTAAACTCAAGACAGCGATGCAGTCAGGCATAACCGACTACGAAACACTCTGAAAATTTTGAAGGCAGAGAGAAGGGAGAAATTTTCCAGCAATCCACCTTCCAATTTTGGTAACTGTAGAGATCGTTATTTACGGGAGATATAGTCTCTTGTCGTTTTTGTAGGCAAGAGTGGACATAGCCCAAAATTGTATATTCGTATTAAAGAAGGGTGTTTCTTTCAACGGTGCTTTCAAATTTGGAGACTATAGCCTACAATTTGTGTAAGATACATGGTATATTAATTGACACTAAGAAATGTATCGGATTTGAAAGGAGGAAAAAAGGGTCGTCATTCAGGGGAGTTACCAGTAACATTCTTTCAAAATTTAATGACTCTAACTTACAAATTGTGGAATATATGCTCATTTTAGATTTTTAGAACAGAAGTTAATGGGGCGGCCTGATCTGATAATGTATATGCCGATCTTTGAAGATGGTTACCAGCGATTCACTTCGGAATTTTTAAATTTGTATTTTGAATGTATATGAATGTTTTATCGATTTAGATTGATTCATAAGGACAAATACCAGCAACAAACATACTCAAAAACTTTCAAATTTTAGAAGATGGTACATGTTATATACCGATGTCTGAAAGACATCGCCAATAAATTATAATATATATTTAAAGTTTGAAGTCTTTATGTCTAAGGATGACGATACACAACTTTGTGTATATTCTGAGACACAGACAGCATGACTGACATTGCACAATACCAAAATTTACTTATTCGTGTAGCTGACTTTGAAACATCGGTCTGAGATATCTTAGGCACTGGAAGGTATACAAAATTTTCATCGATTTTATAAAACACTCAATTGTGTTGATTGCAATGCATGAGACATGGTTTAAGAATAAAATTTAGCAACACAATTAAGATGAAAGCCCAAAAACTTTCTTGCGCACACAACAAAAACAACGATAAAGTGATGCCCTAATTTTGCACTCACTTCTTTAAATCTTTTAAAAAGCATTACATTTTTATGAATTATTTATAATAATTTATATTATAAACTTAAGAACTACAAAATAACACCAAATTATTATTAAGACAAGTTAAATTGTCGTATAAAAAAGATCCTTTACTTCAGACTTTTTTTGTTTTATGTTTTCCCTTTTATTGAGCAAAATTCATAATTAAAGAAGTCTAAGCGACAACCATTTAATGACCTACTTTGGGCACTAATTGGACTGATGCAAAGTCATGAACAAAATAAACACCAAACAAATACTTTTCCAATGGGGATATTAATATTTTTCTCACATACAACTCAAAAGGCAATTTGAGTAAAAGCCCATTGTGTGAATTTCGAGAGCATTACTTTAGATACAGATACACACATATGTGTGTTTATTTGTATGTAGTAGTAGACTATGTGTACCGAAAAGTGGAGTTACAAATATGTTAAAATGTTGTTTATAAACATGTAAATTCAAATGTATTTACATTCATACATATAAAAAAAAAATGCATACTAATAATTTAGTACATATTTAAATAACGAGCTGAAAAACCACTTTCCATATAATGCCTCACCTTTTTTCTTTTTGCTTGGACCTTTGGTGTTCACAAGCGTTGTCACTTGCAAAACTAAGGGCTCCAAAGTTTTCTCCACTGACATGGTACGAATTTCTAAATTTTTTGGATCCCATTTCAATGCTATTTGTCCAAAATCCGAAATAGATCCCATTTTGACACGAAAATATTATATTTTTCGCGAACAGCTCTCTATCACCTTTATATGTTGGTAGACGCCTTTGGCTAGAGCTGGACAAACATCAATAGTATCGATGTTTTTGGAGTTTCTCTTATATCGATAATTTCGTAATCAAACTACATAGTGAGAACAAGGGAACAACAGAAACAGAACACATTGTGTTTCAGTTCTGCCTTGCACTTTTGGGTATATAATACCAATCATTTCATTATTACAAAAATATTTAAAGGCATTTCCATCTCAATCAATAATTTAACGAATTTACAATTTAGTCTGTCCTATTTTTGGTTTTTTTTATCTATCTCATCTGAAGGGTTTCTGAAGCAAACGCTCTAGTTGACTAGACACAAGTATACTCGAGCGTTTATATGAATTATATTTGGTGATAATAAAATGCTAAGCAACTAAAGTCTTTATTTATTCATATTTGTATATCTTTTATTTAAATTATTTGTAAATGTGTATATCGCTAACTCTTATAATTTTATTTTGTAAAGTAATGAAGCTCGCATCCAAAAAAAAATGAACCTAAGCCGATATTAACTTGCTAACCGTTCTGTTGGGACCTCAAGGAGATTGAGAAAAAGATCAGGCAGTTGCGCGACTATATGAATTTTAAGCCGACCTGCATAAATTGATTTAGAATACTTCTAACTAAATTTCAGTCTATTTGTTAAGGATGAACGTTTGCATTATCGCAATTATATTGAACTATTTTTTAGCATAGTTGTAGATAATCCAAAAACTTCGAATTAAAAGCAGAGAAGGAATCTTTGTCCGAGACTCTGATCGATAATGGTATGTGCACCAAGGGTCAGGTCACAGACCTCTCTACGATGTTTAATAAGTGGGATCATTTCCCATGTTACAGATCATAAGATCAGTGTTCAGCATAAATGCTAAGAGTGACTCACCTCTAAAATTTGAATCTATACTGCCCCACTGAGAGTGCGAAGCATTAACATAACGTCCTCGAATAGGCCAATTTTTCTCGTTTCGCATTACTCGTGGATAAACTAAAAGCTCTCGTCTAGTGTTGGCCCAAGGAGGGCGTGGGCCATATAATGAGTAGCTTTATAGAAGCGGGCTGTGAGCAAAATAACATTGAGATTTTTTAGCAATAGTTCAGTTTCTTAGTTTAGCTTTAAATTGAGCTCCTCTTAGTTTTAGTACCTGATGCCTAGTCGGCAAACCTTGCCTGCGCCCAAGTTTTTTGAACTAGTGCAGTATCAACTCCGCTTTCATCTAGGCGAAGCATACGGGCAGCAATGCTTTACAATGGTGGAGATTTAGCTGCAGAAGTCGCAGTGACGTCTAGGGACAAAATATGTACCACTGTTGTAATGCTGCCATCGGACTGCGAAAATTCATCCTCATCGTCTTCTTGTCACTAGCATTTAGGCCCGTTTCAGCGTCGGCTCCAGCTCGTCGTCGTGCTCGACTGGCTTGTCAAAAGAATTCCCACCGTCCGCTGCATCCGAGTTAAACATCTTTACGGGTATTGTGCTGAACCCAAAGTTAGCTCACTTCTTGCGGCCTCGATACGGCCGTGGAGCCTGCGTCTAGTATTACGTTGATAACAGACAGCATCTCAGGATCATTTCGAAACAGCCACTCAGCTTACGTGCACTGTTCGCAGCAGTTTGCCCTATGCAACAACCTTCCGAAGATTAAGCTGCACAAGTAATTGGCTTCTCTTCCGTAAAGGCAATTGTGGCAGAGCTACACTATCATGTTCCTTAAGCACTTCCGCAGCATGAAAGTCAGGCTTATTATCAGGGGTCGCCAGGTATTTGATTTGCTCCGTGAGCGACTGAGCCTTTTAAGGGAATCCAGCAGCTGACTATAGGCACGCGTCGCGTTATACTTTAGTGCTATTTTTGCATTATTTATAAAGTTTCGAGCTAACCAAGTATTTTTTGGAGGTGATTAATAAACTTTTTATGTAAGCTTTGCTAATTGGAATATTATATTTAATTAAAGTTATAACAGAGTGTATTCATCTAGAAAATGTATAGCTTGATACCTAAAATATTTCGGAGTATTTTACGAGGAAAACAAAATGTATTATAACAGATATTTAATATTTATTCTGTCAATACTCAATCCAGTCTGATCGAATTAAGAATATTACAATGTTTGCTTATTGAATTTTTTAATGTCACATTTTCTTTGTTATTAATGTTTACACACAAAAATATTAACAAAAACAAGTCGCTATTAGTTTATGCATAAGTATTTACTAATTTGTGTAAACGTACATTTGATTGGTTTCGAAACCGTTCTGTTTTTAATTGATATAGGTTATGGCCTTTAGAATTTACATAGAAAGGTGGCATTCTCTTTTTTCTTAATACAATTTTGTTTCCCAAGGTGAATTGCATAAAATCAATTATGCGATCATTTTCTGAAGTTTTCTTATCGACTAGAGGACTTGCTTTTATTTCTGTCAATCCGTTTTTTGCCATTTGACGTTCAACAATATGCAAATTTGATGCATTTGCTATATCCTGATAAGATTTTTGACGCATAAGTCCGATAAAAAATGCTTTAACAATATGCTGTAGGTTAGTTGACCCCTCAATTTTCGCATACAGGTCCTTTATTCCGATCACCTTGCAGATAGTTTGTATAGCCCGATGACATACCAAACCATGACCCTCTGGTTTTTTAAAAACAAATATTTTAGTTTTTCCGAAACCTGTATAAAAATCGTGATTAATGGTTCTGTTTTCGTAAAGATCTATGTCCATAAGTTTTTGCCCTGCTCGATTTTTGGATTTCCGAAGAGCGGTTCGAACTTCAGGAGCTTTAGCGGTTGCAAAACCAGCCAATCCGTTGGAATTTCCGGTAACAGATAAGACCGAATATCTTCGCTTTCTTCCCATATTTCCTTTCATAATAAAAACAATTTTATTTTCCAACACACGCGTATCAAATGAGTTAAACATATCCTCCCCGACAGCATCAGGCGGCCCAGTACTGCGGCCTGGCATTTTTGCTCCAGACCATCCTCGATCAATTGAATTTAATTTTGTTAGTTTGAAATTACTAACAGAGTCCCGCAAATTAATTATATTTTTTTCTCTATCTAAGTTTTCAGATAGTTTTTGCTGCTGAATAAGTTCGTTTCCTCGTAGAATCGGTGTATTCAAACCTGGCCATATCAAATTTTTTTTGCCGAGTCCGATTGTTTGACCGCGATTAAGATCCTTCGCAACTTTTCTTCCTGATCCCTTTCCGCGTCCTCTTTTTTTACCAGCATTACTAACAGCCGTTACTCCGCGCCATATATCCTCAGCAGGTACTGAAAAACAAAGTAGAATATGTTAATTTGTATATAGCCGATAAGTAAATAGGGAATAAAATATATTATAGCCGTGACAATTATAACATACACTTTTCGCTACTGTAAAAGCGATAATAATACAGAAAGTTAAAATAGTTGCTTTTTTATACTTTGATACTGAAGATCGCACACAATTTTAAGTCTATAGCCACCAAATTTGGTTGGTAATTTTTTTGGAGATTTTAATTGACTGTTTCCTCCTATATAAAAAGCTTGTTTTTGCCACACTGAATTTATGGCCGATTAGAGTTAGTGCTTGTTTACGTGAGATTGGATTGGATATGTAACTGGAACCAACGAGTACTGAGAGATTTAAGATTTGTACTAATGTATTGTTTACTTAGTTCTTGTACTCTGAAGACGCCCGTCTTTCAATGAGATTAATCTATTTATGTTCATGGCAGATTTCTAACCACAAGACCCATTATGGCATTAAGTTTTTGAATTTTTATTATTTTATGAATACATATCAAGTTAAATAACAAATCTCTAACTTAAACACTTTGCTAATTAACCGGTCCACAAAAATTTACCCGTTGTTATGATGGAATTTTTGGTTGTTTTTTATCTACATCCTTCATTACGCACTCCATCCATAACAACACATACACATAACAAATTTGCGTTTGAGAATATAAATTCAAGCGTACAATTTATATAATGTATAATTTTCATAGGAAAAAGTTATCGTCCTTTTATAAATACATATAATATTAGGGAAATAGTATTGATGAGATGTAGCTATATTATATGATCATAAGCGTAATTCATAGCACGTGTACTTACATTTATTAAAGAAGCTTGTATTTCGGGAAAACAAAAGTGTTGATGGAACACTCTGCAAGTTTACATGATTTCCAAGTCTAAATACAGAAGTTTTCCAGTTATTCGCAACAAATGACATCAACAACTTGCTAGCCATTTCGTATTAACTTCTAAAACTAAATACGTCCTATAGGTATGGTAAAAAAACAAGCAAATATCACAACTTATCGATATTTTAAATAAAACGATATTATATCCGATTCCGTAAACGACTGACCGCAAGACTAAAGTACCATGTTTGGATTTTGTGAACAGCTGTTCAATGGAGTCAATATATTGAAGAATAGTAAACTATGAGTGAATAATGATTTTAATCCTTATAAAATAAATGTACTTATAAACGCCGTAAAGGCGAAAAAGTTTATTTATTATATTACTGCCTTTCAGCAGACCATTTTGTTTTAAGGTTCGCGACATTTTCGTTGATCTGTAACCTGGACTTAACACCAGTAACAGATACTGATGCTAAAGTTTCCTATGTGAACAGTATTTCAAGATGTTACTCTGCGTGATTAGCTAGAAGACGGAAAATATTCGATATATATTGGTTGTGATTTATTGATTACATAATCGATATGATTATTGCGTATCGATATTTCGTTATGTCGAATAACCTGTTGTCAGCAACACATCTCCAATGAAAGGAAAATAAAAACAAAGGTGTAAATATTTACTTTATGAAGTTTTACTTCAATCGAAGAGTCAATAAAAATGTCGTGGTTTAATCTGTGGGACGGATTAAAAACGAAGACATGCAGGTACCTACTGCAAAGGTATTTGGGACAGTTTTTTGAAAATAATCTCAACTTGGAACAATTGAAAGTGGATCTCTACAATGGCAAAGCTGTTGTGGAAAATATATCACTAAAAGTTAATGTAAGTATAAATCAGATTAACTCATGTCGATCAACACATTACTTTCCCTTAAACTAAATTAAAGTAAAGTAAAAATGCATAAAAACATATTATAACCAAATTATAACTTTCTACGCACTAAAATTATTTGGACTGATAAATAGTTTTTAATAGTTGGTGAATGGTAGCTCCCACATGTTGGTCACTGCTTTTCCACAAGCTACAACAATGTCTTAAAATAATATTTAACAATGTTTATTTTTAGGCTCTCAACGAATTGTTTGAAGGTCAAGGCTGGGCTTTTGAAGTGGTTTCTGGACAAATTGGATGCTTGACGGCAATGGTTCCATGGAATGCTCTTATGACCAACGACAGTTTACTCAATATCTCAAATTTGACTATAACTCTCAGACCAGTCACTCGTTGCCAAAGCGGCACAACTATGCTAGAATCGATGTGGTCATCCGTTAGTAGTTCCATGCAAATGGCCGAAGAATGCATGAAGCAAATTGATGACGACATACCATTTCTAAATCACAACAATACTTTGATTGGATTGGAAAAGTTTGCTGAAACCATTGACAACGGTGAGTACCAATATTACATAAAATAAGAAAAATTTTTTTAAAAAAATACCGTAGTGTTGGCTTTAGATCTGACTTTAATAAAATCACCAGGGGAGCTTTGCTTTGGTTAAATTATCATTTCATTCGCAACGGAGCATTGATATTATTTTGGTGTAGTTGCTATAACCTTTTCGCCACTCTATCTCGAATATGTGGATACAGGGACACAAGATTAAACCTTTGTTAACTTGGCAAGGAAATTGTGGGTATATATTGGGGGACAAACTAATTTTATTTTTGTGTCAATAGACAGCTTTAAATGGTTTCAAAGGTTTTATTTTTTTCAAATCATTTTCAATTGACGAAAACATTGAAGTATATCTTAATAGCTTTCTACAGGGTACATATGTCAAATAAATAACCATACTTGTACTAAAAAAAAATTAAATTAATTTTAAAAGATAGATGGTTATGACTATGTACGAAAAGGATGAAGTTAAATAATTTCGATGAGCAAGGAATAACACGTCCTTTTAAAATGCAAAGCGAAAACAAATGACGTTCGTTATTAAACATAATCAAAAAGCTTTTCAATTAAAAGTTGAATTTTCAATTAAGATCACAATTATTATAAATCTATTTTGTAAATATCTAATTTTCTATTATATTTTTCAGTTCTGAATCGTATACATGCAAACTTAACCAACACGACGATAAACATCGAGTACACACTGCCAAAGTCAAACAAAAAGCTTATTATAACATTTAAAGCTAAACATGTTGAATATAAAAATCAAACTGGATATGGAAAATATTCATCATCAAACGAAGGCTTTGGAAGTAATGATGATAGCACGGAACAGCCTTCTAATTTGAAATATTTACCGATGATTGCAAAGCACAACTTAGTTACTAATGATTTAACGATTCACACTTCGGAACTTATTTATAGTGAAAGCCATATTGGGGAGTTGGAGTCTGTTGGAAGTCTATGTAAAATAGTGGAATTCAAAGGGTGCCAGAATTTTGAAATTAGCGTAAAACAAACTGAAAACATAGTTGGTCCAAAAATCAACCTGGAAGTTGTCATAGATGACATTTATTTTATGCTCACCCCTCGTCAAACGCATCTGCTAACCCGAATTTTAAAAGGATTTGATGATGTGCGTCCAAAAGATAAGATGTTAAAAAAATTTTCGGATTATAAAACTGAATTAACTTACCCACATTGCAATACAAAAATGACAGGCATTGTTGAAAAGGATGGACAGTGGTGTCCTCAAGGAGATAGTTTTAAAAAATCAGAATTTTTGTATACGGATATGAAAAAGGTTAAAATACCTAATTCTGATATGTCTTCGACATCTACCAATAGCATATCAACGTCTTATAGTAATGCTCAATTGTATAACGGCACGGTTGAAAAATCTGGCGAAATTTTAAAATTTAAAATGCAAATATTTAAAATTGTTGCCGTTATTTTACATAATGATATACTTTTTGAAAATACTACTTGTGGTGTTGGGACCAGCAGTATATATAGCAATGAAAGTTTCGAGAACTATTCGAAAATTGCGAACATGTTTTTCCCAAACACTTATATGGAAAATCCCTGGAAGGAACACTGTATACCAATACCAAACAATAACTATCTGTTGATTATGGTCTCCTCCTTGTTGGTAAATGGAAATCAACAAAGGCGATGTAATGAGTTAACTTTAAGGAGTACATTATCAGCAACGACATTTGACCTAAGTGAAATACTTGACAACACCGAGTGCCACCTAATATTGTTTGACAGAAAAAATGTGAGTATTGACCTATATGTATGCCTTTTACTAACTTTAAATGGATAAATGATTATTATTATAAAGAAATACTTATATATAATACATATCTATGTAACATGCTGAAGGCACTGTCTCCAACCATAATAGACTAAATACCTTTATCAGAATTAACAGTCTATTTCTTCTAGCCATGTTCAAAAGATTTCGATCCATCTATCCGTTTGTTTAGCACAAATCAAATTACGTTTTTTACTCAATTTGAGCTCACTTAACTAGAGTATTATCACGTTTTCCAAAAAATATTAATATAAAATAAAATTGACCCTTACTCACTACTTTATATCTATATACCAATATGTAATCTTCTAGTTCACAAAATAGTTTTAGATTAATAAACAACTCGATCTAACTATCGTAACTTTATTCACCTTGCTCACTCTTGCAGTTACCACTTTTCTTCCATAATATAATTTAATAAAAATTTTAATTTAATTAATTAATTACTTTTATTTTTAGAATTGCCAAGATGGATACCACACTAGACCAGAAATTACTCTGTCGCATAATTCGTCGTACCTTTTTAAGCAAAACTACAACACGTGTAGTAACACAATTGAATGCACCTTAGACGACTGTACTACTGAGTTGGATATTTCAATTTATGACAGGCTAGGTGCTCTTATAGGAGCATCGCCTTTTATAGACTTGAATGCTCATGAGGTAGTCCAGGAGAATTCAAATCCAATGGATGTGCAAATTAAATGTAATTCATTCAAAGTACATTTAAGGTAAGGTTAACACACTTACACTGGTTACCCAGAAATTTAACTTTACCTTTCTATTCTGAAAATGTCGACCACCGTATACAAAAAATAGTCTGCTTGTATTGCATTTCTATTTGCATTGTTTCACATGTGGTATAATTCAAGTATATTCTTGTTGTTGTCGTTAATAAAACGTTGTATGTGAGGTGAATTCTGTTGGTATAGTTGTTCCATATAAAAATGTGTATTTACTGCTAAAGCAGTGGCTTAATACTGATTTTTCGTTTTGAAGAACATAAGTGAAATATTTGCATAGAAGAATAAAATACACAATAAATTTCACACAGCTCATAATTTATTCTCTAAATTTATATATATGTGTATTATATCGATATATTAAATTTATTCTTTTAACCAATAAAATAGGTTTCCAATCTTAGACGGCGGAATTCTTCGTGATCCTTTGATGAAAAATATACGAAGCGACTATCTCTTATTGGACTTCCGAAATGTATTAGTACAGTGGAAATCATATATTTGTATAATTGTGGATAAAGTCGAAGGATTTTATTGTGTAAGTAATTGTTATAGAAAATCTTTATCTTAATCTTAATCTTATCTTAAAATGTAATATTTTCAGGATGAAGGCATTCAGAACGCTATTCATATCATGCAATGTTCAGCTCAGAATAAACTGGATAAGTCGACGGCGGACACAGAAAAGTAAGATGTAATCTATTTCACATTTAATAACTAAATTTTGTCTAAATCAGACAAATACATATTATAACATTTTTACTATATACGGCACAAGAAAAATGCTAGGTTATCGCGATGCGATCTCAGAGTATTTTAAGTATATGTCCATATTTTTTTAAACTTTTTTAAACGTCCTTGAAGCTCAAAACTTAAACACTAGAATAATGCTGCGTTGCAGAGAGGCAAGGAAAATTTAAATTGTAAATAAAATGAATATATTTAAACTTCTCAATCTTCATTGATCGGGCATTTGTACAATAGGCTAATATATTCGGAAAACTATAATATACGTCTTAGGAGTGAATCCTTAATTCAACCCAATATGATTTTGACTCGAATTTTGCAAATGTTTTCAATATTACGTGGAGCTTCAAAATGAACTTTAATTTGAACTGCGAAAGCAAACGTTGAAATGATATGATGAACTCGGAGCTATAATTTTACCTACACTATAAATAAATTTTTTTTTTTGTTATTGTAAAGCCGCTTTGTATGCCTAGTTAACAATTTTATAGTTCGGCAGTCTGTTAGCCAAAATAACAACATAACTTAAAAATAGTAATCCAAATATGATTTGTACATTTTTTCAGAATTGTTATAAAAGTCCACATTTCCAAAGACAACTCGAAAGACGAGGAAACAAAATCTTTTGAAAACAGCGCAAGACAAAAATTTAAATCACCTTTCAGCTCTAAATGTTCATATGGTTATTCATCTAATATCGAAGGACTTTACGAGAGCACAGGTAATAAATAATTAAAAACCCATATCAAATGGATGTTTCAAAACTATGTCAAAACTAAAACAGATAATTATGCTTCTGTACAAATATGCAAACAAACTTAACAAATGCATTTACTATATAAGCCATATTTTAATATTATTTAACTTAAGAGCAGGAGTAACCGAGTGTTTGGTACAAATCATATATTAAGGGATCTAAATATAGGGGACTAAGATGCGGAACCCTGCAAAACTACCCTTATCGGATAGGAGTAGTAACTGAAGTAGTTGTGACTTAACTTACCGTAATGTACGGCTGTAAGCGAAATTTCTCCGATCTATATCCTTTTTTTTTTACACATTTTAAGCTATTGACATAAAACTTGAATATGTTCCAGGTTTCATAAAGATATCTAGAAAATTAAGAAATTAGTTAACTTTAAATGGACAGCGGGTTTTGGCTATTTATACTCGATCTCATCAAGAATATATACACATAATGGGGTCAGAGACAACTCCTAAGATATTGAGCTTTATATCACAAAATATTTTGTAATCTTAAAAATTTGTATCTTTAGTTTGATTGACTTACTTTTCTAGAGTTTCGGAAACTATATTAATTGTTGCGATGCCTAATCTTGTACACAACATATTTGTTTTCTTTTTTTTAGACAAGACCGATTTCTTTTTGCCTGGAGAAACTGATGAAATAAATGAATTTTGTGAAGATTGTAAGGATTCATCCAATTTGATAATTTTGGTTTCTGTACCAAAAGTAAAAATTGTGCTAGAGTAAGTATAATTCTCTGTTTTCCATATTAAAAATGTAGAATACTCTCGAAGTTTGTAAGACCTAGAACGAATCGACAGACTAAAATTTGAAAATCGTCAGATTAACTCTGATCTACAATGGAGTGGAATATTTAGCGTATCTAAGATACACATTCTTAATTTTAATATATTTTTGTTTCTTAATGTATAATTATTATTGTTATTTGTTTTTATCATTTAAACACAAATTCAAATATTAATAAAAGTTATTTTACTTGTTTTTAGATCTAAGGATCTCTATGAAATCATTTATAATCGCCTGAATTGGAATTTATTAATGTGGGAGCCACAATCTGCTACATCACAAGAAGAACATAGCGTCTGTTCCTTCGACTTATGTGTTAAAGAAGGAATCTTACTCATGTATACGGATATTCGTGATTTGGAAAAAGAAAAACCATCCTCGCGTGGAAAAGTGAAGTTCGATTTGACAGAATTTCGATTGTTTTCGGTTACTGGCCTTAAAAATGAAAAAAATCGGAGCTATTTTTGTACTCAAATAAAAGAACTAGATGTCCATCACTGTGGTAAGTTGATTAACAATTGAATTTAACAAAATATGTTTATTTTTGTTGAACTCTGTATACTCACTGCTCCCATATAACGGGTATAAGGAATGCAGATTAATCTATATTTTATGTCTAAGAAATTTGTTTACTTGTAAAATTATTGTTGCGTTTTTAGGCAGACTAATATTAATAATTCACACGCAGAATACATCATACTCAAGTGAACTTGTAAGTTTTAGCTTCAAGTAGAGATAAAAGTTGATGCCAAGATTAAATTTTCTTTAGGCGTGCACCCACAGCACCTCAAGCCACATTTTTGACATACGCAGATAAATTTGTTGCATTTCGGCACTTGGCCAATTTAGTTGAAATTTTTATAAGTATCAAAGGTATTTATTACTCTGAAATCAAGAAGAAATGGGTACATTTTATTTTAAAGGGCTGAATATTATTGGTAGAAAATTTGGGTCAAAATTAAAATCTTGTTAGAGCATTATTACTTATTCAGTTTTTCACATTTTTAAAACAATATTCCATTTTGCAGGAAACATCCTAAACGAATCGGCTACTTCTTGGAGTGACACCGCTGATACTAATCTTAAACGGATAATTTGTAATTTTCCAAAGGAACAGAGGGAGGCAAATAATCGAGAGGAAATGGTCTCTGTTGTAGCTGAATTAAGAAAGCAACCAGATAAACGCTTAAAGGTAATTTACAATTTCAACTTAACATTATAAATATTTTTCGGATTTATATCTTTTAATGTTTATACAAATAAAAGTATATACTTGGAAATGGTCACGTATTCTTGAAGCCTTCCAGCGTCTGATAAGTTGAATGAATATTTGAGATGAAGTTATGCTTGTCGCATCAAAAAGATCACGCAGTTGTGTAGATGGTCCTTCTAGTCGTAGCACGTGTTGAATAATGTGATGAATAAAATGAATAATCTAAAACCACGCGAAGAATGTAATGAACACAGAGTGTATGCAGCGGAACGAGTTTACCACTTCCTAATAAGCGTATATCTTTTACTTGCCACCCAGGGTTCAAAAGCGCTCTTGTCTTCTGACTATTTCACGTGCCCGATTTACACCTTAAGATTGACCTATTACAAATGCCTATGAATGTTTAATGCTATTTTTGTCAGTGCATTGCAATATCAAAATTAGGTGAATAAATCAGTATATGTTCTGTGAGTCCATATGTTTTTTATGTCGCTTTCTGCGAGAACTTTACTTGCGTGGTCTGACGGGGCTTTAATACTTTAGAAGCTGGCGTTCCCTTCTTCATCTTAATCTGTTGCTTGTCTCTTTATATCTCTTAAGCAATATACTCTTATACTCTTGTACTTTTAAACCTGATATACCAGGAAACATACTTTGCCTTACACTAAATACGTTAACCACATACATGAGTTAATTAAAAATAATATATCTTATTTTACAGAGAATAAAGCTTGCATTTGGAATAAATGGTGTCAATGTATGGCATAAACCGGAATATTCAGTAAATCATTGGATTTATGAACTAATCGATTTTCTGAATGTAACTGTAAGTATGCTATTTACTTCGAAACGCTTAGAGCTTAAAACTCGGAACATATTCTCATCTGTACCCACATCAGAATAGGTGATAGAAAAACTATATGTTTGATAATTTAAAATCGTTAATATCCATATGTATGTTCAAAGCTAAAATCGTGAAATTTGTTTTGTATATTGTTGGTGAAGTTCTTCAAAGATCAGTTGTGTTCACCAATGCCGCACCCAGTCTCTATCCTAGGAACACAACCCAAGAGTCATCAGGCTAGAAACGCTATTGTTGGTAAGGTTTTTTAAAAAAAAACCCGTTTCGGACCATGGGCTTTTACAAATCTGAAATGGCATAACCGTCTTCAAAGCCGAACCAATTGTATAATTGGATACAACAATGTATCTTACAAAATTTCAAACATAGTCATCAAACTTGAAATGTATATTATTAGTAACATCCTTCAGAAAGCAAATACAACATTTAACGTCACCTCTACTCTGCCAAACATCGCAGAAGCTTATTTTTCCCGCAGTTGGAGTTTACAAACTAAGAAGATATAATTCAAGAAACCCACGCCTTATCACCCGTAGTTTTATGAGTTTCGATACAAATTTTGTATGGTACAATGGGTTATTCAGTGGGATTCGTCGTCACACGCTTAGTTGTTTTTGACGAATACAGATTTTTTATTTCAGGACTTTCCTATTGAAGCGTATGAGCCGTATGCGCTTGTTTCGGAAATTCAGGGACATTTATGGAACTTTGCTATGGAGTATCGGTAAGTTTTTTATTATAAATGTAAAGAACATGTACTTACATAACTATAAATTTAAATTATCTTAAATTTGATATAGACAAGTTTCTAAAATTGCGAATTTGTCACAATTCATATGAAGGTAGTGATTTCTAAGTTTGGACAATATGCCTATCATGTTCTGGTATTCAATATTTAAGCAATAGTTTTTTTTTCTTATTTTGAGAAATAAGCAGCTATATGAAAGGTTCACGGTTTTTCTACCGATGCCAAGATCATATCCACAACTGCTCTTGGTAGACAAAATCATAATTCGAACTCGAAGACTGAAAATTATATTGAACGATTCATTTCGGTTTACAAGGGTATGCTGAATAAGTCCAATCGAAGCATATCTGACCTATGTACAGCCTTCAGCAAAAAGACTGAATTTAATCAAGATTGCAGAGTGGTGCTGATCAAGAATTTATATAATTTGTGGCATTGAAGATTACTTTTCAATGCATTGGAAATTAAAAAACAAATTAAAATACTTAACACTCAAGCAAGTGGGAAAGTTTTATGAAAATGGAAAAAAATGGAAAAAGAAAAATAAAGATTTTTTTATATTAATATTGGTTGTGAAATCCTTGTGTAACAATCGCTGTTGGATGTCAACATTTGTCTACTATAACATTTCGGAACAGTACTTTATCATAGCCAACAGATTAAACTATTTAAACTCAACTGAAGCTGGTTATATAAAGTCGGCTTTATATTGCTTCAACTCAAACTCATAATTTTTCATATTTGTAGTTATAATGCTTAATTCGTCTTCAACTTTTAAAAATATTCATTACAGGCCAAAATATCTACCTTATCGGGCATTGCTTGATATTGGATATTGTTCCTTTAGCAGCAATATTATATATCCAATCACCGGATGTACTTTACGAATGATAACTGAAGATTGTGTTCTGTCTATTGGTCCAACAGTAAGTAAATCAGTTATGCATTCAATTATTGACAATTGACAAAAGATTATTTTAAGATTATTTTTGAACTCTTGCCCAAAACTGTTTTAGTATTGAAATTGTTGTCGTTTCGCAATTTATTGATGCAGAAACGGGCGTACCATCAAAATTTTTTACTCTTGTGCAGCAATTTCCAAATTTGGGAAATATTAATTTAAATTTAAAGGAAATGAGATGCTAAATCATTTAAAATTTTAATTCCATATTCAAATTTTTCCATTTACATTTTGAAATCTTATTTTTAATAGTATTTTTTAATTTTAATTGATAAAAATTTATTTTTTAACATTAATAGTATTTATACAAATTTTGTTTTAGATTCAAGGGGCCAACGTCGTGGATGAAACCTTGGCTCACATAAATTGTTCTGGCTTAGTACCAGTCTTAAGTGTGGGACTGATCAATTTTTCAATTCATCTTAATGAGCAAAGTAAATTATATCCTAGTATTGACTTGCGGTCTTCAATTCATGACATGCATTTAAAAACCTGCTTTGATGCAGCAGATGCATTGGCACAACTTATTGCATATATAGCAAACGATAAAGACTTAATGTCAAAAGAAAAGAATAACTCTGAAAAACCCGATGATGGCCCATTAAAAATAAATGATCATAATAATGATGATACACTGAAGCATATAAATATACTTATGGCCGATGCTGTGAAAGATGTAACAGAATCTTCGCCATCAGATATATCAACAAAAATGAATGTGATAAAGGAAAATGAAACTGAAATCCATCAAAGCACATCATTTTTCAATAATAGTTTCGATGCCTGCAATAATTCCGCCTTTGAATCAAATGTAATGCTTGCATCATATTATCAACACGAGAAAAGTGCTCTGCCGGAAGTCCAAGCCGATCTTGGAGCTACTTTATCAACCAATGCGCAGATATTGGAGGAAAAAGACTTTCATGTCATACATGATGAGGAAATTTTTTTTATGGTAAGATATGCACAAACATTTTTTTATAATAATAAAAGTTACTGAGCTTAAGCTATGTTAGTTACCATTAAGATTTACGGGATATATTCGGTTACCAGATTTGTTGTTGCAAATATATACGCGTTTCTATAAAAGGACTGAAGATGTAGAAGACGAAAACAGTTAAAATAAAAACCAATCTTCCTATTAGTCAGCAATGTCTATACACACTCAATTGTGGGGTGTCATGAGATTGCAAATTATAAATGAGTTAATTGTTAAAGGCATGCAAAACTATAAACAAAAAACATTTCGATTATACACTCAATTTATACTTTAAGTACCGAAATTGTATTAAGTTACCATATTCTAGACCTGGATGATGAAAAATATCGGATTACCATATTATTTATTGAATTTGTTGAGATTGTGGCTAGGACAGACCTAAATATTTATCAATTCACAACAATAGTAAAATAAGAATATTGTAGAATATTTAAATTCTTTTAAATACAAGTTCAAATTTCAATAATCTACTTTCTAGTACTGCAGGGTCGCCAGAAAAAAAAATGTACTATTCATGTTTAATAATCTATAATATTTGCAATTATAAATAATTGTGTTCATTTAAAATGTGTTTAAACCCAAGCAAAAATATTTATTTTATCTTATTTTCTGTTAAAGGATAAATTTGGAGTCGAGCAAATATATGTTTCTGAAGACCCAATTCAAATAATCGACAACCATTTCTGCTTACCAAGTGAAAAAGTAGATGTTCTGCGGCCTTCCACACATTTTCCTATACCTGAACAAAGATATACTCTATGTGAGATGACATTTACATGGCATTTGTTTGGAGGAAAAGATTTTCCAGACTTGACTACTAGCCCTACAAAAAAGGAGAAATCAAGGTATGTTTTATTTAGTATTTTTTTTTTTATGGAAGTATAACAATAATTGATAATAATATCGTAAACTTAAAGGTATTTCATGCATAGAACATTTTTATACACGTCGGCAAAGTTTTCTATATTTTGTGGTGAATTTTTATTTATAAAAATTATTTTCAGAAAACCATCAACCATCCTTATGTGTTTTATTAGAAGCACAATTAACAATCAATATAATATCGTCAATGATCGTTATTATTAAATAAAATATAAATTTCGGGCGACCAAATCCAACACATGAATTTTAAACCGATATGCATTAAAGCTTATATTTATTTCAATAGTTGTTATTTTTAAAACAACTTATATTAAATATTTCTTTCCCTTAATAATATCAAATTTGTATTTTAGTTTTACAACAGGCATTGGTATGTCGGACACGTATAAGCATGGTGTATCACAAGCTCCAAGGAAAAAACCAACAAAATCAAAAAAAGTAGCCTCTGATGAATTGCATACAGCACGAAATTCAGAAGTGCTTGTCGAAATTCAATTCTCTAAGATTCGCTTATCCCATGATTCATATCCTAAGAAATCGGTCTATGCATCTCGACAAGTGTTGGTTATTTCGGATATAGAAATTCGAGACCGCCTACTCACTTCAGATATTAATAAGCTTCTTTATCACGCCAATAAGAACAGCTTACCACAGAGAAACGATGAAAACATGATAACAGTGAAAGCTTTAAACGTTCGATCAAATGTGAAGAAAAACAGAGCAGAGGAATGCTCATTAAAAGTTTCAATCTTGCCCATAAGACTTAATATTGACCAAGACACTTTATTGTTTTTGGAAGAATTTTTTTCTTCTCTGGTTAAAGGATCGACCAATGTTGATAATGTTGACAATGTGGCAACTCACGATGATCCACTGATGGCTGTAAATGAAATAATTTCAAATAAGTTCAAACTAAACGAGAAAAAAGAACTAGATTCAGATGAAGGCTCAAAAACGTTTGAATTCGCAGAAGATTATTCCCCAAATGATGTACATCCCACTTACTTCAAGGAGTTTGTATTTAGTCCTGCGTTGCCAATATGCTTTGACTACCATGGTCGAAGGGTAGAACTTTCTCGTGGTCCAATAACTGGTTTAGTAATGGGACTTGCGCAGCTACAGGGTTCTGGAATATGTCTCCGTGAAGTTATAAATCGGTAAGTAAAAAATTTACTGAACACCATTATACTCTGTTTAATATAATTCCGTTTTTCAGGCGAGGCCTTCTAGGCTGGAACAAGTTATTTGAATTTGTCGGTAAGGAATGGCTTAAAGACATTAAAAGAAACCAATTGCCAAATATATTAAGTGGAATCGGACCAACAAATGCCGTTCTACAACTGTGTAAGTATTCTTCTTATGTATTGTAATTTATATTTACTCTGCCAATTAAATAAAACTGAAACTGAAATTGTGTAAATATGTATTGAAGACATTTGGAGGAATCTTTGACCAAATATGATGTATATATTCTTGATCGCTATTCAATTTTATTCTTTTTGTTTTGCTGTTTGTACTCTTTATACTTTGTGACTCAAATATAATATATATTTTTTATTATTTTATTCTTTTCAGTTCAAGGCTTCTTTGACTTGTTTAGACTTCCATTGCAACAATATAACAAAGATGGAAGAATAATTCGTGGTTTTCAACTGGGTGCTCAAAGTTTCAGTGCCCGAACAGCCTATGCCGCACTTGAGATAACTTCTAGAATAATTCATTTACTTCAGGTAAATATATTTTGGTTAATTCAACTTTAAAAATAATAGTTAGTCTATAACGATACAATGCAAATGTAAGTAAGAAGCAAAAGAACATTTTTCTTCAATAAAAAAAATTTTAATGTATAAACAAAAAGATGGCTATTCTTTGGTAGTTCAAAGGTAATATGTAATATTCAATGTACCTTAAATTAATCGGAATATAAACGATATTTTGTTTGTGTCTTATAATAAAATAACCATGTCCTAAATTTTTGTAGTTCACTGCGGAAACGACTTTTGACATGTTGTCTGCTGGACCGTCATTGAGCAGACGGCGGAATGCTAAGCATGGTAAAAGACGACAAGGCCGACCCAAGGATTTACGTGAAGGTGTTGCAAATGCCTACACCATCGTAAAGGAGGTAATTTGCCAATAGCTGTTTATAAACATATTTAATTTTTTATACATATGAAATGTTCGAATATTGTCACGAAATAGTTACATGCTATATACAAACCAATTTTTGCATATGACCTATCTGTTGTACAATTATCCGATACTATCTGCCAATTTTTCAAATTAAATTAAATTCTCATATTGAATCCAAATTTTCGTATTTGACGTGTAGATTAAGTTTAGCTCGCTCATGTTTATATGGGTAACTTGACTAATTTTTCTGCATACATTTGTTTAAAGCAAGGGATTTTAGTTCCACCTTTTAAAAATGAATTTGGCAATATTTATTTTATTTGTATCATTGACACAGAGTCTGATTCTGATAAATTTTTCCGTAGAACTCGTTTCCACCCAAAATAAAATGCGACCTTCTGATATGCATGTAGTAACTACTGATGTGCTAAAAATTTTTATCAGATATCTTAAATACTGAGATATTAGTTTGCATCGAACTCCTCTTTATGCGGTCGAAATCATCTCTTTCTAAAACTTCTAGGAAAAATTGTAGCACTCTCTCATTATATATTAATTTGTAATTACAGGGAATAAACGAATCAGCGAATACGTTATTGGAAGCAGCATTTGTGGAGCACGACCAAAAAGGGTACAGTGGAGCAGTTGGTGCAGTTGTCAGGCAACTACCTCAGTTAGTTGTGTGTCCGGCAGTTCTGGCAACGCAAGCAACTACAAACATTTTAGGGGGCGCAAAGAGTTCTCTGGTTCCGGAAGCAAAACGGGAAGCAACGGATAAATGGAAGAATGCAAAAAACTAAATAAAATAAGGCTACAAATTTCTTAACACATGTATAAATATAAGTATGGATTTTTAAACAAATTTGTCAGTGCATTAAGTTAGCAATACATTGTCATAAGTCTTGTTGCACATTGGTTGACCTTACAGCCTTTAAATTAAGTCGATTCTGGAACAGTTTTGTACAACTGTACTTAAAAAAGAAGTAGAATATTAATAAGTAGCGGAGGTTATTGGCCAATAAAATTAATATAATTAAACGAAAGGTTTTTTTAAGATTGAAAAAAAAACATAGTAAAGTATTTGCTTCGTTTACTTCGAGATACTTATTCCAATGCTGCCACATAGCTAGCAATAGACGCATATTATCGGAAAAATTCTGGAACTGTCCCGATAGCTTTAAGTGCATCCAATATGAAATCTTCCTTTCTCATCGGCAAAGGACTTGGCCTATGTCCAAATGTGGTCGTAACTAACATAAGGCAATGTTGAATTTATTAGTGGACATTATCAAAAATTTTAATATAAGAGGCAATCTGACCAAAAGGGAAAAGGTGTAGCTTCTTGGAGGGCAACACTTTGACGTTTTTTCCCTATTTTACACTTACATAAAAAATCTTTAAATCATTCCAGATTTGTAAATATGACCCTTCAACTATCAAATTTGGATCGCCAGGTAGCGTTGAGTACTCTTTTCTCCCCTCCGAAAGGTGGTGCCAAAAATCGTTACCGCAACCGATCGATGTTTTCGATATATTGTAAAGTTTCGGATTTTTTTAACCCAACTACATGGATGAAACTTATAATTTATTGCGATGGTCACAAACAAGATAGATATATTAAAAAGTAAAAGGACATATTAATTAATTTGCGAATAACAAAATTGATATAAACGGCAAGCGGTGGAATAATAGTCACGTACACTGAAAGGTGATCCGAAGAGTAAAATAATAAGACGACGACGTTGTTTAAGGTTCGAACACAGATTGCTTCTCAATTGCTAGACTCATTATCCTATCAGTTCGGAGAACTCTTATCGCGGAAGGTTTTATTACGGTCACTATGCCGCGTACGTGTCTTTTTCACGTGTTTACATATCTTCGCGATAAGAATCATCCTTGGTTATCTTAACATTGTAAGATTGAACATCCTGGCCCCTGTTAAAAGGCTTGCCTTTTAAGGATGGTTATACATGTATATATTTACAATTTTTTTTTTTTTTTTGCTATTATTAAATGGTCTAATTTAATAATTGAAATAATTAATTATTAAGATTATATGCATATAAACATAGTTTTTATAGCTTATGGCATAATTCTAAATAGATTTAGATTAGAATTAATTGTTAGCAACATGTAACGGTCGCCGAACATTCAAAACTGTGTCAGCATTCGAAACTGTGTGGAACAAATTTAATATTATGATGGGGGTACCAGCACTGTGATCTAATAGATCTATTGTTTCTCCGTCAACCCCATGCTATAATCTGTATAATTTTCATACTATAATTATATAGTTTAAATGTGGAACATATTGCAGATAGACTAATGAAAAATCATAATTATATAAATTAAATACAACATATGGGATTCTCACAAAATACTATATACATATAAATGCTTTAAATATAATTAAACAAATAAGGACAGACTCTCAGTACATTAACAAAAATAAACACGACAACAAACAGTAGCAGAGGAAGTCGCCAGAGCCAGAGCCAGAAGTCAGTAATTGGAGAGCCACTGCCTGGACCATTATGAAAGTTTTATTTAACTTCAATATCGATAATTATTTATTATTATTGTTATATAATAATCAACTGTACCACTGCCAAAGATGAAAATGAAAATTTGTTATAGCTGAATGAGTTGTGGTAAATCACATCCTAAGCCAGAGGGATGCCCAACTTCTTCCAGATGAACTTCTACTGTTGCAACCCTGGTAGCTGAACACATAATCGAGCGAAATTTCGAAATACAAAAGAGTATTAAAAGGAATGAACGACACTAAAGAAAGTCCATCCTATGAACCCGCTTACCATAAAATGTTACACCGATAGATCACTCTTGTATATCGTATCATGAATCATTGGGACCGCACACCAGCATATTTCAAGCTGAGGGGTGTTCGATAGAAAATAGTTTTACTTAAAACGTAACAAACAAGTAATAAGCGCTGTAAGGGAATCGAAAATAACATCAAAAGTAGTCCAAGCTTGACCAACTTTGGACTAATCTATTTATTGACAGGACATTGTAGACTAAGAAGTCACCTAGCTAAATTAGGTACGCCTGTTTTGACATAGTGAGGAGATTCCGCAACGACATAGAACTCAGCAAAGTTTCTAGCATTCATCCAAGAGCTATGGTTGGTGGCGGAGCTATAAGCTCAAAAGGGGGGACGATAAATTTTCTTGGTCGTTTATGTTTATAATAACACGAGCAAGGAAAAACCAGGAACAAAGAATGCAAGAAGAAAGTGCAATTCAGATGGTTCGTTCTGATCGTTATCTTTTTGCAGATCTTGGTGATTTCAATCTCGCTGGAACTAAAAGGACTTCTTGTCCTAACTCACGTGGTTTGTTACCACGACTCAAACTGAAATTGTTGATGGTTGTTTTGGATATCAGCAATCAATACAATGTACATTTTTGTCAAGGATCCTTCCTTCTCATATGATTTCCGTTCTGAGTTCATGTCCTATCCACCAATGTTGAAGATGTTGTTTAATTTGCCAGATAGGGCGAGTTCGCAAATTTTGTGGATTACCTCGACTCCTAACACAGACTGACTGGTCATGGCTTTATAGTTGTGCGGATATGAATGGTGTAATCAATATCTTTCGGGTTTCAAATGCTGCACATTTAGAATTAAGATCTTTCTATTTATATCCTAACATACAGTCGTACCAAATAATGATACTGAATTTACCCTAGTAAATTATTAACTTTCATTCGTTCCAATTCATACCGCTCCGCATTGCGGCCTAAGTTAGCGTCTGTCAAAATGTTATTTGATTTATTTTGACGGCGGCTATCGACAACCCTCCACAGAAGCGGAAAGATCATCCAAATGGAAGTAGTAAATTATGAACGATAAATATTTTAAATCATTAAGAAAAATTTATAAATATATATGCCGTAAGGGCGATAAAATTAGTTATAAATATTTTGACTGATCTTTTTTATTAGGTTCCGTAATAAAAATATATTACGAGTTTCGATTGCGAAATTTTTGGTGATCTGTAAACTGGACTTTAGCCGAAAAGTTCTGATAGAGTGCAACAAAATGAATTAGGAACACATTCTACTAAATGCGGAATGAAGACACAGACATATCGATAACAAATTTATATCGATATAACAAACATTTTTATCAACGGCTTGTATTTAAATATCGAATTAGTTACGATATATTTTGATATCGCAATTTGTTAACATCTCTAGTTTATACATATACATACATTTTAGTTAAATTTGACAACAGAGAATGAATGAAGAGTAAATATTTGATAAACAAATTATTGATTGACATACAGTCCTTCTCGATAATTATGAGTTAAAAACAGTGTGTTTTACTGTTGACCATTATTCGAGTTTTTTGAAGTCGATGGAACGCACATGCATGAACACAAGTATGTACATAAGTGTATAAATACATATTAAATTTTAAAAGGCGCGCCTTGCTTGTAATTGTTGTAATTGAGGTGTTCACCTAAATCGGTTTCTTACTATTTTTGAAAGTACAAAACTCATTATTAAACACATATTGATATATGTTGTAACTAATCTGACGCAGTAGGGACGTGTATACATATAATAACTGCTAATCAAGGAAACAGTCATAGCCTCGACACTCTTTCAAATCAGTTCATTTTTTATCAGTTCATTATTTCCATACGTTAATACGTTCAAATGCTTGCAGCGTTGTCGGAAGAAATATGCAGTTGTCGCAAAGATCTCGTTCTGTTTGCTCATGTTTTCCAGCAGTTTTGTCTATATATATGCTGGCTCAGCAGGTCAGGTTTTAATAGATACGCGCTCATTGCCTAGCAGGAGTCGGCTGGCTTAGCATATGGCTTATTTCCCTAATATTTATGTCCGTTTATGTCATCCAAGAGAATACTTTTCCTTATCACTAAATGTAACAGTCCAGAATTATAAACCTGCACATAGTGTTTGTTGTAGGTTTGTTGTCTATTGTTGTCCATTTGCACAGAATTAATAAAAAGGAGGTAATAAGCTTGGTGATAAATATATATGAAAGACAAAACAAAGAAATAATTTTAAAATGTTAATTCATTTGTAGTGATATCTCAAGAACTAAAAAATAATAAGCAATAATGGAAGGATACCTTGATATATACTGACAGCTCTTTAGAGCATCATAGAAAAAATAACTGAATATTTTTTTCCTGTTATGAAGAATAGCTATTCATAAATACTCGCTTTGTTAACATATTAAAAAAATACAAATTCAAGAAAAAGTCTTAGTGTACTCTAAAAAAAATTAGATTTAAAAAAAATGTACATGAGTTTGTGAAGATAAAATTATTATACATAATATTTAATAGCACCAGTAAAAATAAATTAAATGTTATTATTAAACTTAATAGTTTGACTTATCAGACGAACTGAACCGATTTCTACACCAGTGTTTTACTACAAAAATAGCACATAAAATAAGTCATTGAATATTGTTGTGACCATAATACCATATTTATAAAAAAAACGCCAACCACAATGCAATATTTCATTGTGGTTGGAATATAAGGATGCCCTAAGAGACTTTTATTTAAAACAAGGCTACGCAAAAACCATATAATATAATACTATATAAATAGGTAATCACAGTTTCAAATTTCTTTTAATTTTTACACGATTTTTTGTGTAATTTAATTTTTATTCTGATACTTGATGGATTTGTTAATTACATTAATACAAATATGGATTCCGCTTAGAGGCAAGAAAGTTTTTTTTTGACAAATTTAAAAAATAATCGGGAGCATGTAAGCAAATACTCCGAAAATGATTTTATCTCTTAAATTGGCTGCCCTTAGCAACACATACAGCTTACAAGCGCTGTTTCACATAACTAATAAGGGTTTCCTTATTATATGTTTCAGATCTCTATGGCAGCTTCCATTCAGCTCGATAATTCGGACTTCTGTTTGCCATTTTAAAAAGAAAACATGTAAATTTTCAGTAGGATTCATGACTGGACTCTGTGCACTGCGTATCAAATGAGCCTTCAGAGTTTTAAATTGTTCAGCATTCAATTAAGGCCAAGACACGAATTAATTGAAATGTCACACAGTTTCATAATTGATATTGCCATAGCTATTTCGGTTGCAATGGGTCTTCTCTAAATTATATTAATATTGTCCACATTTCAAACGCCCATTTCGATCGGCGACTTAAAGCGGTCTGAAGATCTATTATTCTCAGTCTAATATATTAAAATGAACTAAGAGGCATAATATATGGTTATTCCCTACCATTTCGAATTTTCTTATATTCAACAAATAATATATTTATAGCGAATTGAAAGTGATTAAAAGTGTTTGTTTATTTTTTTTTTTTTTAATTATTTTAATATTGTAAGGTCAAAACAGAATTGTAAATTTATATACATTGGTAAATGGAATCTCTATGTTTTAAAATGGTTTATATATATTCATCTTTTTACTTATTATCATTATTGTAAATAAATCGTAATACAAATTTTAACATTACTTATTTTTATTGAAAGTGAAATTGAAAAATGTGACGCTGAATAGGTCAAAAGACTAAATTATATTTTAGACAAAGGAATAAGTTTAAAACACGCAGAAAAATTTTTATTTATTATTATCTGATACCGAAGGTGTATTGTTGGTGTGCAATGTATGAGCTGCTACCTGTCAGTCTATTTAATATATATACTTTCTTGTGTCTGACAAAATCGTAAAATTGGGGTGATAAGTCCTCTAAACCCAATAAAACCACAATTTTAAACCAACAGCCAAAAAAATTGGGTACGTTCGATGCCCTCATTTCTCGCGCATTGCTTTTGGCCTAACGCGTTATCGCGTTATCTGCCGCAATTTTTTCGTCAAACTTGAAGGGTATATCTTGGATACCGTCTTCCAATTTTGTGAAAGCGGTTGCTGCCTTACTGCGATGGAGGCTAATCTGCAGTATTATCTTCGGTTTCATTCGAGGCGCGTCTCGGCTTAATCATTCTCGACATTCCACGTTTCGTAAACTTATTATCAGAATACGAGGTTTTCTTGTGCTTCCTTTTTTCTTTAAACTTACCCAGCGTATTTCGTGGCATCATCACTTGCCCGCTGAAGAGTCGCCAAAGGGATAATGCTGCTGCGAAACTCCAAAATATTCAAGACTTCCGAGTAATAATCGCATAAGTTCAGTGTCTCACTTTTTGCTTGATCGAACCTGGATTGGATTATTTTGTGTGTCCGTCGGCACATTTCCTATGTTTTGTGGGGTTGATTTCTCACTTACTCTCTGCTATATCTGTCCTGGTCTTGACTGACTGGATAGGGTTGTTTCCATCGCATCCTGAATTAGTCTAATCGCTACTTCAGACCTCATCGGACGCTTTTTAAAAACATAATTTGGAACATGTAAATTAAACGCTAATATAGGTAGATAGCCGCCTCTGCAGGCGCTTTGTTACTTCTAGCACTGTTTATATCTATAAAAGATACAGACTAAGTTTAGTGACTCTAACTTTGAAAGTTTGGTTGATTTGTTTATGAAACCTTAAGATGACACACCGGTAATATACTTTTAAAATTTAGTGACTTTGGTTTGAAAGTTGTGGTATGGCCATTTTCTAAATAGATAATTAAAACATCCAACCATATGTTTATATTTTAAATTTAATGTCTGCTATTTTTGGACGCTTATTTTAAACTTGTGTAAAATGCGTTCTAACTATAACATACATTATTTAATAAAATTAACTAATATATTGTTCTCATTTTAGATACAATGGCGACTTCAAATATTGGCCTTGCCGATATGACGGCAATTACTGAAATAGACGAAAATGGAATCAACAATAATTTAAAGCTTCGATATACACAAGACATAATATATGTATCCTTTTATACAAATGATTCGATTTAATTCAAAGTACATATGATATTATATGTTCTCGTATGGGTTTGGAGGATTCATTTAGCAAAGTTTTCAAGTCTGTTTCAAATTACAATGGTGTTTCGTTAATCAGCTCGACTACCTATAAAATTGTTCATGTTACTTCTAGAGTACTTCAAGATTATTGATGTTCTTCCGTTAATCTTTCCCATCCAAACATTCTTATATATTTCTCTGTCTCCTTATACTTTAATAGTGCCCAAGTATTTGCTCTCACCAGTATAAGAACTTGCGTTCGGAAGCAATACTTCCCAAATTCTCGATGCTGCTCTCACTTTCTGAGAGCGCTTAACTGTATTATACTTATCGCATGTTTTACTATTATATATTATTACTAATCTACTAACGCTTAACCATTTTAGGTCGGAACGGGGTTTTTTAGGTTACCTATTTTTTATTTTGCAATAAATCTTGGACTATTCTATATCTGGTTTTTATCCCTTAATTAACAATTTTTTTCTCTCACTTTAAAATTTTAATTTCGTTTCTCCAGGTTTAACTTTAATTTTAAATGTTTATTTATTAAAACTTAAAAAAAAAATACTTTTCTGTCATTAAAGTACTCAATAAAAGCTTAAATTGTTCGCCCTTAAATACAACCCAAACAACTAAAATATATCGATTTTTTTTCTGATTAAATAATTTTCAATGTATATACTATTAAATGTATATGGTCTTACCCTAATTACAATTAACAAAACGACAGCTCAAAAGAAAGCGCAAAATGAATTAAATTCAAATATTCGTCTTCAATCCATTGCTGGACTGCTTTACTGATTATTTTCTCGACTGGAAATAGAAGAGCAGACTTCAAATATTTGAAGCTGAAATTATGGTGCTTCGATATGTAGCATCCATTAAGCTATTTGTGTTTTTAATATTAGATTATAATTTCATTTAAAGAATACTAAAAATATTAATACCCTTTTTAATTTTTTAATCTTTTAATGTGTAATTTAATTTAATTTCTTACAAATATATTTTAGTTTAACCTATTTTTGTATACTTTTCAGATATGTAGATTTTATAAACACTATATAAAAATTAATTAAAAAAACTAATAAAAATAGCTTATGGAAGAGATTCTTAATTTTTTCGATTCATTAACTTACTAATTGCTATGAATGACACAACTAATACAGTTGCAATATTTCTCTCGTGAAGTGGAATATAGAGTAATATGTTGTCCATCGGTTTCATGAGCGATGCTTCTTAGTTCTACGTCAATATGTTTACAAAGCTCAAGAAACGGGGTTAGCTATATAGATAATTGACGACCTTAATTTTAAATGTTTCATGTGACGTATATACATATTATATATATTCAGGAATACGTTTAGTAGAAACGATGAGAGAAATAATAGACTTACCCCGATCGTTATTCCTTAAGCTTCGCTGTGAGCAAGAGGGATCTCTTTTGCAGTTCGAGGTATACAAATAATTTTGATGTATTCGACCGTCACTGAGCTACTAATATGTTCTGGCACTTCACGGAGTATGGGGAAAGTGCTTCTTGCTATTCTTGCAGTATATTTGATGATCCCTTGTTTTAGGATGGCTAGCTTATCGGCTTGCTCAAGCCGGCTTCAGATTAGAATTTAGGGGCAAATTGTTGTATGTAGGATCAGTACGCTGAAACTGTTTTGTGATGACCGCAAAGAGGTACAGTAAAAAAGAAAGATGTATTATTACCGACTTTACTTCACTCCTGCCCTTTGATTTTAAAATCTCACTATTAAGCAGGCTTAAATACATTTTTTTAATATCAAAATACAATAATCAGTTGGTTTACGTTAATAAAATAAATAGACATACTCTGGCTCCATTCTGCTTGCTGTAAATCCATATAAATATATTAATATATTTAACCAGGTAAGTTCTATTTGCTATTTTAAAAAAATTATTTTGAAAAATGAAGAAACAAACAATGAATATTAAATCGCGAATTGTACTGTTTTATTGGCGGCCCAATCGAGTTAAGCCGGCTTCTGATCCACATTTCGGCGAGTTCCGATGGTTGATATTTTAGTAAAATGTTTGGCTTTATGACAACTTCAAGGCAGGCTGTCATCGCTATACAGAACAATCAGGTTCTGTATTATTAGAATCAGAAAAGCAATGGCATCACTGCATAATTCAATGAACTTAATGCTGTTGACAATTGTTGACAATGAATATAAAAAATTGTTTTTTAAAATGTGCGCATCAGCAGTTTGGCATGTCGTTTACTACATTTCATTTATGTTTTTTTTAAGGAATATGTTAAAAAATATCACATGGCTAAAATGGGGTCTTTAGACCCTCATGTTTTTGCACTAGCGGAAGCTGCCTATAGAAGCATTGTTGATGATAAAATAAATCAGGTAAGCTAATTTTATAAAGTACATATTGTGTCTATTTTTTTACATACCATTTTAGTGTTAAAACTGTTTAAGAAATAACAAACAAAATGTAAGATATAAAAATATTTTATATTGGTAAAAATGATTATTGAATATTATATTATATTGATTATTAAGATTTTAATTTAAAATAATTTAAATTTAAATTTGTTTCAAATTCTTTTACGACTACTGACGTTAAATATATAAACAAATTGTTGGGTATGTCAGATTGTCCAAATCGCCGTTTGCAATCATACTTCAACAAACTTCTCCTAGGTGCATTACTATTCTCTGTGTGTTCCCAATTTTTCCTGTTTTTTTTTTTGAGCAAAACTCCCTCAGCTTAAAAGATAAATTTAGCTACAATTATTATTTATTATTTATTATTATTTAATTTAAAAAAAGATTTGCTAAATACATGTTTCAGATCTTCATAATTTAATGTCTGTTGTAAAATATATTGAAAGTTTTGATATTTCTCTTAAAATATAAATTAAATTTTTTTTTTTTATAGTCCTGCCTTATATCTGGAGAATCTGGAGCTGGAAAAACAGAGTCAACGAAATTTATTTTAAAATATTTATGTGCGGTTACTTCTAATGTATCTACATGGATTCAGCAACAAATCTTGGAGGCCAATACTATTTTGGAAGCATTCGGTAAGTTTACGTCTAAAACTGATCATTTCATTGTAGATCATTTCATTGAAAGAGATCTCTTCTATTATAAAATAAGATTTCGAACCCAAACCCTCTGACACTAGATACAATTAAGACAGCGTTCTTAAAATCTTTGTTTTTCTGTAAATTGAATTATTTTTTTATTTGATTTTCTTTCTAGGTAACGCCAAAACCATTCGCAATGATAATAGTTCGCGGTTTGGAAAATTTATGCAAGTGTGCTTTGATGATAAGCACTGCATTAAAGGTTGTGTAATCCAAGATTATTTGCTAGAACAATCACGGATAACATTTCAATGTCCAGGAGAGCGTAATTATCATGTGATGTACCAATTAGTAGCCCAAGGTCAAACAAATAAAACAATGGCTGAAACATTACATTTGAAGCCACCAGAATTTTATAAATATCTTAACACATCAGAAAATATCTCAATAGACATAAATTTTGAGTCAAATAAATTTGACGAACTGACAATGGCACTAACAGTATTGCAAATTCCACAATCCGTAATAGATAGTATATTTAGAGTGTTGAGCTCAATCCTTTGGCTAGGTAATATTGAATTAATGGATATAGACGGAGAAAGATGCGACTTGACAATGGCTGACAAGGAAATTATCGTACTATTATCTAATATGCTAGGCCTTAAAGCAGATGAGCTTATTAAGGTTCTCTTACTTCGTCAGATAAATGTTCGGGGGAATATCACTGAAATACCATTAAAATTACATGAGGTAAGTTTTTAATATACATATTTTTATAATTTGATTGTGAAACAATGTGTTTTATGTTTTATGACTGAATGTCAAATTAATAATCCATATTTGTGTAGAAATATTGTATCATAAGGAGTTTCCTTGATTCTAAAATTTAAAACTTATCATTCGACCAATTGGTAGAGTTGGCTGGTTAAATCAGCTACAAATTATGTGCTGCCTTTACTAAATGGACGTCAACTAAATAGTTATAAAACTGAGGACTGGTGGATTGATTTTTATGATTTAGCTAGATTTAGCAATGGGGTCAGAGAAATGTTATTCAGTACTTTAAAAACTACGCAAAAAACTTGTTTGTCATCCACAATCGTAATTTAGAGCAGTGTCCTGCTAGAATACTACTGATAAGATATACATATATATATTTTTTTTAATTGGGATCTCATAATTGAGATATATATCGATATCTTTTGCCCGACAATATCTTAGGAATTATACTATATTTATTATCAATCTTAAAAACTGACATAAGCGCTTGTTTAATCTGTTTTTAGGCAAGAGAAAACCGACATGCGATGGCTAGAGCGTTATATTCAAAAACATTTACATGGCTTGTTGATAAAATAAACGTGTGCACAAATCCTGGAAAAGATGCCAATCAATTTTTAGGAGTTCTTGATATATTCGGATTTGAAAATTTTACAACAAACTCCTTCGAGCAACTCTGCATCAATTATGCTAATGAAAAGTTGCACAAATTTTTTAATCATTACGTCTTCTCATTAGAGCAGTCAATCGTAAGTATCATACAAATTTGTTACCAACTAATCAAATATTATATTTCATCTGATTAACAAATATAGCTTACGACAATCTGGTAATTATTTACCATTATAAAGCAAATTACCGAGAATGAAAACTGGGAGTCGTCATTGTAAATGATGGTTTGAACAATTACATACTAAATCAAAACATAATAGTATTGAAATTTAAAAAGCATTACAAAAAGTAACAACGACTTTAAATTAATTCAAAGTATTTATTTTAATTTATTAATTTTATTTGTGTCTTGCTATCTGTTTGTCAATGTGAAACTTAATTCATGTATCATATATCATATGTATCATATGAGCTATGCCAGCGTCCGGCAAAGTATTAAAATCTTGCTCCTGGTTCAACTAAGACTTACCAAATTTGTCTAATTTCTTGTTGGCGACGCCTTTTAAAATTGATTCAAGCTTTAATTTGAACTGCATCTCTTCACCAATTTCATTGGCACCCATTTCCATTATTGTGGCACTGCTCAGTGCGACTTTTGTTGGCCTAATTTCACCTCAAGCGTTTCAACAGATTCTGTCAACTCTCTCTTTTTTGTTGTGTACAAATTTACATGTAAAATTAATTATATTTTTTTGCATAACATACACCCACAAAATACGCACTGATCTACTTGTTTCGAAGACATTTCTTCGTAATCATAATAATAATTATGTAAAATTTGGAATCAGTTGAACAGATTTTGCTCGGACTAAAGGAAATACTCTCTTTAATATTAATTATCCAATTATAGTATAAACATTAAAGATTTATTTTACATGTTTGAACTGATTTTTATTTATAAAATTAATTGATGAATCAGTATATCTAGATTGTATAATTCATTGCTAAAAATATAATAGAGGTTTATCCGTCTGCCTCGGATTTCGAAGCATTTTGGTGATCAGCTGGATTATAGGCTTTAGAATGTGAAAAATGAATTATATATATGTTAGTGAAAATAAATGTAAATGTAAATTATTGTACGACAAAGTTTTGATTGTATTAATACTTACATATAAAAACAAACATTTTCTTTTGTTTCTTTATTCAGTACAAACAGGAAGAAATTGATTACACTCACGTAGAGTTTACAGATAACTCATTATGTTTGGAACTGATAGATAAACCTCCGAGATGTATTTTTAAACTTCTGACTGAGCAATGTCATATGCCCAAAGGTTCAGATTTAGCTTATTTAAATAACTTGCATGCAGAATTTGAATTCAATCCAATGTACGTAAAAGGCTCGGATCGGCGGCACTGGGTAACAGAATTTGGTATAAAACACTACGCGGGAAATGTTATTTATTCAGTAGACGGATTTGTTGATAAAAATCGAGATATGCAACAAGATGTATTCTTTGATTCTATGAGTCGCAGTGAACATGCATTCCTGCGCGATCTTTCTAAAAGTCACGTAAGTAATGTTTTTTTATAAACTCTTATGCGATTTTTGTGCAATCAATTTTCAATTATTTTTTCAACAAGCGTTTTCTGTATCAATAAGCGAATTATTTGTTAATAAACTTAAACATTTAAATATACTTCTAATGCAATATTTAATTTATTTAGGATTCATCGTGTTCCAATTTAATACAAAATATGTCAACAACTCAGCGTGGGACCAGTAAATCAAAATCAACAGTCAGTGATAATTTTCGCCAACAATTGCAGTCTTTGATTGAAGTACTTCAGAACACAAAGCTTTGGTAAGTTTATATATGCTTAGATATATTTTACTTAGTAGGTCTACAACGCATTGTCAAGTAATGATTACACCGTTTTAAGTATCTGAGACATTCATTATCGTTTGATAGGCAGGTGATATTTTAATTCCAGACTTTACACATAAACGGCGGTAGTTGCATACAATTAGTTATTGGTACAGGTGGCTATTGAGACCGTATAACATTATTTTACCGCTGGTAGAGTGTCGGCTACCGGGTCCGGCTTCAGTGTAACTAGGCCCCGTTTCAGCATGCTGGCAGACAAACGTCCATTAAGTTCCCAGTAATCTGCCCTTCAAGTTTGGTTTTAAAATTGTGGTAGATATATGGTTTTGTAAATGTTTTGGTTCCTAGGATTCTACCTTCCGAAAAATTGTTTGCCAGTTCAAAAGTTAAACTAAAACCTACCTTCCAAGCTTTCAAATTATGTGAGATGTATGGATTTATCGATATACACCCTTAGGTATTTCGGTTTTGAAAGGGCGTGGATAATCAACTTTTTTTTACTTTTTTATATATTTCAACCAGTAAAATAATTTTAAAATTGTATGACTCTAGATTCTTCTGAGGGACCTCGCGAGTGTTAAGGATAAAACATATTACAATATGTAAACATTTAGTAAAGCTAAATAAGTGTGAAGGCGGTCTAATCTTGATGCTTATTCATTATATTTGTATTTGATTTAAATTTACGCTGGTAAGCGCAAGAAATTGAAATTAAAATTGAACGCTGATAGCGTTTTATATTGGTTTTGAAATTTGTCGAGTTCTGAATGATGTTTATAGCAAATTTAATAATAGGTTTTTTTTTAATCTACGGTTCGTCTTTACCTGTGCCACTTGATATAATATTTATAATAGAGATTTGAGATATGAGATATTTTGCAGCAGAAACATACTGCTTTTACCATCACCAGCGTAAGTGCTGAGATGAAGAGGACTGACAAAACATTTCAAATGATAATAGCTAAACTGTAATACCTAAATTGAATTTTGTATGTTCATTTTCGGAAACATGGCTCTGAAGTCTTATTTAACACAGATCGACATTTTTGGAGATTTAGGTGTAACTGGACTACGTGGCTGACTCGTCGCGGCTTTACAGATGCAATTAAATATATTTTCGGCAGCTTATTTGATTTTTGTGTTCATGTTTGTAGGCCATATACCTTATATTCCTGTGTAGTTTACAAGGGAATTAATCAACTTTAACAAATTAGAGAGACTATTTAAGAAATTCAGGAAAACTAGCTTTTCGTATCGTATTCGTAATCGCAATCGTATTCTTAAAAAAGTACGGCATATTCTAATCGAGCCATTTCCGATTTACTTGATAAATTTTTCCTACTACTTACAACTCTTAAAATAATTAATTGGTTTAATAAACACTAACCTAAACCTTATTTAGGTCTTTAATGTGTGAGAGTTAACTACTTTGTAATCGAAGGGTCATTAAAGCATCATTTTCATGATGGCGTACCAGGCTGCGTGCTAAGGTACAAATGCTAATAAACTCTTATTGCCTTTGTTTGCACTAATAACTCTTTTCCTGATCAAAGGTTATAAACTCATACTCTTTACTCTTTATGGCGTGCGAATATTCTTTATGAAGTTATATTGTATTAGGAATGGTTACCTTTCTCCGCATATAAAAGAAAACACTCTATTTATCAATTGTTCCAAAATGTATATAATGTTTACAACAAGAGAACGGAGAAACAGAAAAAAGGGAATTTTACGCATTCTGATCAAGAATATATATCCATTATGGGGTGCTACGACAAGTGAATATATATGTGTAAATATATTTTTAAGGTATACAGTATGTGCCAAATTTAAAAATGTTGTTGTTTAAAAATATTTTGCAGGTATCTCCGATGTATAAAGCCAAATTCTCTTAAACAAGCCGATAGTTACAATGAATCTTTGGTAAATGATCAACTTCGATATCTCGGCATTTTAGATATAATTCGAATTAGAAGAGAAGGTTTCCCAATTCATCTAAGTTTCGAAGAATTTGTATCAAAATATATATGTTTGACCAAAAGCAAGTCATATTGCAGTACACGCGAAGATGTTCTACTTTTATTAAACGATCTTCAAATGCAAAATAACGAATGGCAACTTGGTAAAACAAAAATGTTCTTACGGAGTCCAGCACATGAACTATTAGAGGATTTAAGACAACATCTTAGATGCGCAAAGTCGATTATAATACAGAAAAACTGGAGACGTTATAAAAACAATAAATATTATTTGCGTGTTAAGAAAGCAACTCTAACCATACAGCATGCATATAGAGGATGGAAGTTAAGAATAAAATTTATGATAATACGTCGAAGTGCCATAATAATACAAAGCCGCTTACGTGGAGTATTTGCTAGAGAGGTAAGTAAATAGTTCAACTCATCTACAATCTTTTTCTATATTTATTGCTGATTAACGCCCCTTAAAAGTGTTCATACAAATATTCTATTAAAATTTCCAAATTGTTAGTTTTAAGTTCTAAGAGTTTTTTAAACTTATTCAATTGATATTTTACACTAATTTGTCAGAATTATACTTTTTATACTGCCATAAACTACATACATTTGTATGTGTTCCCCTTTTGAATCCTGTGAAAGTTGACAGGTCTTTGAAAAATGCGTAATTCAAGTATAACAAGAATTTTTAAGAGTTAAGAGATTGCTCTCATTTTTTTTGCTAGATCTAGATCTAGATATTAATAACCTGCATCGCTGTAGGTCGTGATTAGCACAGAACTCAGGCAGTTCTATATCTTTGTAAATATGAGGATTTTCAATCTACAATGAATTCAAATGTGTATTATTTTGGACAATCATTATTTAACTTATCAAGTAAGGGAAAAGTTTGGTTTGGATTGCGTGGTATTCAAAAAGTTTCTTATGACAGCTAATTGATATAAAAATTGAAATATATGAAATTTATGTATTTAACAGCGGAAATTGATTTCTTTTGAGAGTACTACCTGTTGTCAGCTGGTATAAATATGGTATTAGAGTATTCAGCTGTGTTTGACTCTGATACCGAAGGTATCAATAGTATAATATTGGGCTTGTGCAATGTCTGTCCTGCTGTCTGTCCGTCCGCATTAGCGTAACTTTTTTCCCTCGTCAAAATTGTCAAAATTGGGGTGCTGCCACAACTAGGATACTAGTTAATCGATAGAAGAGATTATCCCACATCAATAAAGCCACATATATCTTAAAATTTTAAGGCAACAGTCACCAAATTTAATTAGTAAGTTGTTGGAAAAAAAAAATAAATTGGAAATGGTTATATCTATTGCAGTCTTTGAGTTAGAATCATATGTCAATCCTAGTCACCTACATCCCACAGTAATCACCTGCATTTAGTGCTTTTACCTATTTATTAATGACCTTAGTTCTGTAATATTGTGTTCTAACGTACTAATATATGCTAATGAAGTCAAGTTGTGTCTGACAGATACCGATTTGATCCTTCAAATCTCTCAAATTGCAGGCGGACTTAATTTTATTTTTGTTATGATGTTTAATTTGCTTGGTCACGTCATGTCACGTCGTATCTCTCCTCAGGTTGTCTGTTATGGGATGCCACTTGATAGACTCAATGAAATAAATTATTATGGCTTACTTTCAAGTTCTGGGTTTTATTAAGCGTTAGTCAAAGAAATTTGATGGCACTGATACTTTTCTCCAATTGTGGAATATGGATCTTGGTTTTGTGTGTCTCCTCAATATTATATTTATCAAAGAAGATTGGAATCTGTGTAGAAGAGTCACTTACTTTTGCTCATTCTTGCTTTGACTGGAGTGTACTGTCTCCATACATAAATAAACTGCTACTTTTTAAGCTTGTCTCCTTATCTAATCGTCGAATTTTTCGTTTGATGTTAAATAACTAAACGCCAAATACACTTTTCTTTTCCCTCTCGTTACTACTTCCCACCTTCTCTTTATCGACGTACTACTAATTATTCCTTGCATTAACCGTTTTGAGTACACTGTAATGATTACAATTACAATTTAGAGTTCTTTACTCCTATAATTAATAATTCAAATCTCACAGGGAACTCCTCCAACATTTGTTTTCGGACATCGCATTTTGCCCAAAAAATTCACAATAACCTATATCTACCGCAATTTTAAAGCCAATCTTGAAGGGTAGATTACTAGAAATCAACTTTGAAAATCTATATTGGTTGTCTACCCCTTTCTGTGGTACCTGTTATCAGATGGTATCAGAGTATTTGGCGGTCAGTTACGCCCGACTTCAAAGCTCTGAATGGTTTTATTATAGGTGAATATTCTTAACTACCTACTAAAATTAATGTAAATGAATTTTTCGTCTGCTGCGTATATTTCGTAATTTCGTGCTATAATTAATAACAAATGAATTCAATGTATTTATTAGGTCGCAGCTGCGTTACGGGAAATGCGACGTGTTGATGAAGAAATGAAAAAGCGCGAAAAAATTATAATTGAAACTGCCGCAAGTAATCAGCTAGAGGATTGTGAGAGGTAAGAGTATATATAAAGTTACATATTCGCTTATACATAATTGGGAAAAAAAATAAAAAATTAAAGCTGTCATTGGCCCAACACTCACGTAGCTGTTCGTGAGAATTTTTACAATAGTTTTGCTTACCCATTCCGGTTTGAGCTACAAAGCTGTCAGCGATTATGCGGTTGATCATTACATATGTATATATAAGTCAATATGTCAACGATATGTGTTACGTTGGGTGGATCAAGTGTATATAAGTATAAATATGTAAATGGGAGTTAGTATATAACGTACTTACGTACCTGCTGAGGTTTCCGACCTAAGAGCATTCTTTTTATTGCCCATGAGGAGACTTTCGTAAAAAAGTTTTCATTCTTGAACATTTTATCAAGTGCAATATGCAGTCAAGATCTAAAGTTAATATCTGTGACTGACTTCACAAAGTAACATATATCATTAAAATCTCTATAAAGATATTATAGGCATCTATCCATCTACAGCAGCAGTATTGTTTTTTTTAAAATTGTTTAAATGTAAAAATGAATTTGGCAAGAGCCGAAGCTTCTGCTTTTCAAATTCAATGAATACAATAGGAGTATATCTAATAGTAAGAAATGCACTTGAGCTAAATAATTAATATATTTTCTTTAAAAAAAACTTGACAGTCTCTTACCTTATTTCTAACGTGGTGCAGATTAGATAATTAAAGCTTAGCAAATCTCAAAAACTGAATAGAATTAAATCACTACAAGGCCCACAAAATGTAAAAAAAATTACTTTTTTATAGTTTTTAATAAGGAGTTATTACTAGATACAAGTGCACGGATCTGTTGGTCACGTCGAATTTAATCTGTAAGCTGTTCGACATTCGATAGCATATAATGAGTGGTAAACATTGCGACAGACACCACATTTTCTAGCAGGTATTTTTCTAATATCCAATGGAGTGGTGAGGGTATTCCGCCTTGTCAGATGAACAATTTGGGAGAGCGATAGACAAATTGTGCAATGTTCGTCATGTTGTCTGTCAATCTGTATGTGATCAACTTGTTTCGACACTCTTACAGTTCGAGATATAAATCTTTTACAATATGTTTGCAGAGTCCGACAAAGTATTCAAAGTGGGAATCAGTTAACAGCTATTTTCCTTGCAGTAAATCAGATTTGAAATAATCTGGTAAATTTACAGGGTATTCTATATATACACAGCTCAATCATTTATATTATTAATATAATTTTTATATAAATAGTAGTAGTGAAAAAATTAATTAAAGCCAGTGTTATAAAAATTATGATGATCGAGTGACCAAGGAATTTTTTAAATCACATATTATAACGTTCGCTTAAACTTATGCTTTACAATTTTTTAAACCTATCATTGCAGAATCGTACAAGAGGAACTTAAGGTGATAGCAAACCTGACACAGCAACTAAAAAACTCTTCAGCAAAAACAATTGTAGAAAATTTACCTACTGAACTAATAACTGAAGAACGGAATTTGCAAAACTTAGACTCGTTCGATTTAGACAATTTGTTTGCATTTTTGACCGACGCTACAAGCACTCCACCCAATCCTCTCATTGAAGAGATAAATGATCAAATGTGTGATTTGGACTTGGAATTAGATAACGAAGTAAGTAATCAAATAAATTTGTAACAATTTTTTATTTAGCCATTTCCAAATGTTAAGCAAAAGGATCTAAGAGCCTATAAGAGCTGAAGACAATCTTTTTGGTATAAGTTTTCGTACGCCACGCGCAACCATAGATATCCATTTATTATTTTATTCTCTGATGTCTTTAAAAACATATGCGAGAATTATTAAGCGTGATAATCGATGCAAGCGTACAATATCATTATGGGTTGTAAGACGGGTTTAAAAGTGCGCTACCCTAAAGCTAGAAAAAAATAATTAACAGCTGGGCATAAGGAATATTTTCTAATCAAAAAACCAATTTCATAAAAAGAGTTTAACAAATTTGAGCAAAGATATTTAATCGGCAGAAGAAAACATTTCCAGTCTATAAAGTTTGCTCCTTGAATTTCTATTCTTTTGTTAGTAAACTACGGAAGATGAATGAGAAGGTGAAGATAAATTCTCAACAGACTCAATTCAATCTTCGTAGTTTTTATTCTGAGGAGATAAAATCATTTCGCTTCTTTGCTGGTGAAATTTAGATCTTCGTATTTTTCCAATTTGAATAGGTCTTAACGATTTAAAATTTATTCCATTTGTAAGTGTGATCATTTTGGAAGAGGGAACGATGCAGTCAGGCGTAACCAACTGCGAAATACGCTGATACCAAGAAGTCTTTATCTCTAGTGATGTCGAAAACGGACGGACGTATCCGTCTGATATACAGCATGACGAATACTTTCAGTATCAGACTAAAAAATAAATATAAAAAATACAAATGGAAAGACTGCTCACAAAAAAATAAATATTTATATAAATATGAGTACATGTTGACATATTTTCGAACATATTTGATAAAAAATAACTTGAGAATTAACAGTAATCTGAACATCATCCTAGACACTGAATTTCATGAAATAAAATTGCAACCTTTCGCTAAGTCGTCATTCTCGTAATAAGTCTATTTAATAATATAACAACAAATTTATTTTCTTTTAGATTGAAAGTTGCATGCAAAAGGATTCTTCCATTTACGTCGACGATCAGAAGAAAATCCAAAGTGTAGGAGTTTCTTCCTTGCCTGAGCCTTCAATGCCGCCACCACCACCCCCAGTGGAAAGTAACGATAGAGACTCCTTGCCGAAACTAAGACCTGAACCCATATATGAAGCATTGACACATACGGAAGAAAATAAAATTATCCCAGATGTGTCGAACAATGTGGAAAAACCGATATTGATTACAACGCAGCTACCCACAACGCGAGAAGAAAATGGGTCAACCGTTGTATCACCTACACCCAACCAACGAGAACAAAGGCGGAGATTTCGAGTTGAGAAAAAACTACAAGAAATGCATCAGCATGAAATGCAGAATGAAGTTTTTAACAACGATGCGTTTTACAATATTATGGATTTTGCAGAGAATTTCTTTAATGTACATGAGCGTCTGATTGATGGAACATTAATCTCAACATTAACTAGAAAAGGCAAGAAAGTCGCAGACATAACGCCAAAACATGAAATGATTAATTTCACTAAAATTGAAAAAATTCCGACATCGCACATTCATATGTATGATCCAGAAAATGTCGTACTATCATGTAATACATTTAGAGTAAGTAAAAATCATTTTATTTAAATTGATTTATTTAACTTTGTATAAAAAAATATTAAATTTATCACCAGAGCGTCGAAAGCAAGTATATCATATAATTTCTTAATTCAACGTATCTCCCTCAATTGTAAAGCTACATTCATAAAGTGTAGTTGGAAGATTTTTTGCGATGTCCTTTGTAGATCATGCCTACATTTTCCACAGTTATTGAGTTCTTCTCTCTTCTGCCTCCCAGAACCGATATATCTAAGAATTTTTCTGTTTAATTTTTGACACACCCTATACCGCCCCGAATATTTACAAAACAGCCTTTACCTAACACAATTTTTAAGTCAAACTCAATAGATTTTTAGGAAACTACTTTGAATATTGTTATTCTTGGCTAGACCCAAATTACTCCGTGGAATTTGTTATCAAATGCAATTACTTATTAGTATCAAAGTATTTGGTGATCGGTTAAGCCCGACTGGAAAAAAACCCCTCATTTCTAGCGGGATTGGCTGAAAAGGGAACTGCATATTTTGCCAGAAACTTCCTCTTCACATATGTCAAGGTATAAATTACCAATTTCTTTACTCTTGTTATTTTTATTTTTTTTTAGGAATTATGTAAATATATGCGTGGTGAACAAAATGGGGAACGTGAACTTCAAAGCATACAATATATTATTGGCTTGGGAATTGAAAGAGAGGAGCTTCGCGATGAAATATTTGTTCAATGCTTGCGGCAAATGACAAATAACCCCAATTCTGAGTGGACGGACCGATTGTGGCTTCTAATGTGCCTCATAATTGTTGCATTTCAACCAAGCAAGTTATTATTCAGGTAAATATGAAGTACACAATTAAATAAAACAAATTACAGATTACAATTAAATATATATATTATATAATAATAGAATCAACTCATACTATGTGAATTACCACTAAGCACTGTCTGCTATCTATCCAAAGTTGATTTTATGTGGGAAGATTTTCAATGTTTATAAGCTAAAACGGCTTAGCTACGAGTACAGAGGTTACCAAGAGTGCTTTTTTAGGACATCCAACAGGATGGAGCGGCAATACAGTTAATAAAAAATGATGTGTGTATAATAAATCAAGTTAGAGCGATGCATTCACAAGGCGGTGGGAGAAGTTTTACAGTTATGTATCTTCAAAATCAATCAGTAACACTCTTTATAAAATTTGTGACTAGCTTATTATTTTGAAAGATATGGGATGTCAGATTTTAAGTGTGGGCGTGGCTATCGAACTTTATTACCGATACAAGGTCGACGCATCAAAAATGAGGTCGGTGTCAATGGCGATATAAATAATAATATTAATTTACCATTTACCTGTAAAAATAAATGTGTTTTAAAATAGTAAATATTATTTAATAAACTTATGTTTCTAAATAAAATTTCAGATATTACGTTTCGTTTTTAAAACAACAACTAAAAGCATTGGACGGAAAACTAAGACAATACGCTCAGTGGTGTTTTGATAATTGTAAATGTACCAAAGTTTCAACCAGATTACAACCTCCTTCAAGTGTGGAAGTTGCAGTAAGTATTTCGAATATTTGAACATTTTATGTTATTTTGCGATTTATGCGAAGTGTGTGGGGAGAGCATATTGGTTTCGGCAGAAATTTGTACTTATCGATCTTTAAATGACGGGACGTTCTCTCTATGTTCTAAGATACATCTTTAAAAGATGTAGAAATTTTCTTAAGTTTTAGAGATTCAGTTACAATTTTTGAAGGGTACTTTAAATATTAATTAATGCATCAATGCATATCGTCTCAGTACTTCCCCTTGGCAACATTCAAGAGCATGTTTTTTTGGCTCCTGTGATCTTTTGGTTTTAAGAGATTCTGCAATTTAATAGCTACAGTTACAAAACTTGGAGTCAAGATTAGTAGAAACCTTCTCTATCATATATTTCACACACGCCCACCTTTGTTCCCAATTCAAAGGCTAACACTCTTCTAAAGTTTAACATCCGCTCTTAACGTTCTTTTGCATACTTTCATTATACTTACAACCCTAAATATCCCGGATATTTTTTCAAAACATTTAAAAACTGTAAACATTCCTAAATTTGTGGTGGAATTTAGATATCTCCAATTGGACTGGGGTCTAAGACGTACTTAAAATAGACGTTCACAATTTTTTTAAATTTGATTTTAATATACAGCCAGTGCACAAAGTCTTAGCTCAACGTTTAAGCTCCAGGGATGTATACCAGAATGTAGACATATAGACAATATAGACAATAATATAGTCATAGGACCTAAGAGCTTAGGTGTGTTATTAAATTTCTACTTATACTTTTATTTATATATTTATTCATATTTATTTCTAAGCATGTATTTCACTTAAAATATATTTTTGTTTCTTTTAGGCTATGCGACGCCTTGGCACTATTGTCTGCAGGTTTTTTTTTTTAGACTCACGTACAAAGGCTATTGATGTGCATCCCACGGATACAGCTATCGATGCAGTACAAAAACTTGCAGATAAGCTTAATTTGGCATCAATTGAAGGTTGGGCTATTTTTCAATCACGTCCAGACAATGAAGAGCATATAAAAAGCTTCGAGTATCTGTACGATGTTATTTCCGAATGGGAGAATAAGCAAACGATACCTAATAGCTATAAGCGACTTACAAATGGAGCCACATATGGAGAAAATAGATTTGTGTTCAAAAAAAGACTGTTTAAACCTACTCGAGAACTATCACAGGATCCAGTGGAAATTGGAATGTTGTATGCTCAAGCAGTATACAGCATTGTCAAGGTAAGATAATTTATAAACCATCTATACCATTATATCTAACGGTCGAATTGATATATACATTTATGTTAGTCTAAGCAAACTAATCCATCGCTCTCAAAGCAAGTTTTTGTGAATGTGTTTTTAGTATATATATTAGACACTCATTCTAAAATCGAATTGTGTGGAAGAATGAAATGTGGATAATAAAAAATCTCAATAGCAGCGCTGTTTATTGCAAGATGTATTGCTTAATATACTTTTAATTCATTATATCCACGCAGATGCCCTGTGCCGTATTTTGCACGCTGCCTCTCTCTCCGTTATGCTGTAAGATTGCAGTCGCCACGTGGTTGAAGAGACAATATTCTTGGCGCCACTGCCCTATCATATAGGTCCAAAATTGTAGTCAAAAAAATTCACTACAAAGTCGATCGCGTCGGAATCTACACTTGTATTAGAACAGAACCAAAGCAGTTCATAGTCATGGATCTTCTTAACAAGCGCGCGAATAATTTAACATTGCTTCTTAATCAACTCACTACACTTGTTTTCAAGGACTTTGCTCCTATGGCTTTGTCCAAAACACAAATTAACAAAAGAAGGCTTCTTGACATGGGTGCACTAAGAATTCTCATGGTCGGACATTATCTACGCATGGCTTTATTTTAATCGTGAATACTTTCCCAAAACATCAAAGTTTATTTTTTGGAATTGCTGTTCGTTCGCCAACTCAATATTGATGATTGTAAAACTTCATTATTGTTCCTGAGCTAGGATTATTATACTACTTTTACGATGCATTCTTATTTAATTATTAATTATTAACCACATTAAAACTAAGTAGTTTAAGGCGGATTTATGTATAATGGGACGGAGCACACACATATTTACACTCGCTTCGATTACCATGTTGTGTATGACGAGCTAAATTCTGCTTAAAATTGAAACAGATATTTTTGTATAATAATAATTAATATCTATTCTTATGCGGTCCCCTTTTCCCAATTTGTAATTTATGAAGGTTATGAAGGATTATACGCTTAAAAAATAACTTTGTTAAGCATTTGTTTTAAGCTTTTAATAACAGTTTATTAACCATAATTATTTTGTGTTTATTTTAGTGTGATGAATTTCCCGTAAGTGAAAAAGTTGCTCTGCAACTAGCTGGATTGCAAGCTCAAGTTGCATTAGGAGACCCTTCTAATCAGCCAAAGCCCGAATATTATAGCGATATCAATAGCTTTTTACCAAGCCGCATATCTAGAACAAGAGAACAACAGTTTTGGGTTCCGATCCTTGCGCAAGCACATCGGCAATATGGATCATCCAGAAATGAATTAACTGCCAAAGTTTTGTACTTAAGTTGCGTAATGCAGTATCCACTTTATGGAACAACAATGTACAATGTTATTTATAAAGGCTTTTGGAATTTTGTCAACAACATCATTTTAGGAATTAACTGCGATGGGATTCTATTCATTCAACCTGAAGATAAACTAATAATATATCAGTTCAAGTTCACAGAAGTTGAATCAATTATGATAGATCCAAGTGATAGTTTTATCACTCTATCACTTCATCGAAGTTGCCATCAAACTGCAAGAGTCTCAAAAGATGAAAGCAAATTGATGGATTTACAAAAATGTTTTGTATTTGAAACGCTACAAAAGAATGAAATCGGATCCCTAATAATTTCGTACTACCCGCCGCTTTCCAACTGGATATTGAATAACATTGACTGTTCTAAAAGAGGAAAAGGGATTACTAATGAAGATAGAACAAGGCTATATCAAAACATTATTATATGTCGAAGATTGTTAATAGACTCAAGTGTGGTTCGAAAGCCTCAAGAATCTGGTGGATTTTTAAGAAACACCTTAAGGCGCTTATCAAAACATCGTATTGAAAAATTGAGAACAGAGCAGAGAACTAGCCCTCAAGATCATGGCGAGACGTATAAGGGATATTCTCATTCTTTCTGGGCCTTTAGCAAACAACAAATCGCATTTTGCTTAAGTTCGCTTACGGATCAAGATGAAGCAGTAATGATTCAAATTTTTGATTCAATACTGAAATTTTCTGGCCTTGGAACATCTGGTGAGTTGAGTTATCTTTATATAATATATATTATATGGGCAAATCTTTTTAAGTGATGCCAAAAATGTCGATCTTGCCAAACGTGCAGCTTTTTTTTTTTACAGATTTCTTAGTCGTTAATTAAAAATATAAAATTAACTAAAAAGTTATAAATTATTTTAAAACAGTGATTATATATGTTTTCAGGCGACACGGTGAAACGGGCAGAAGATGAACACACTCGAATTGTTCAATCCATATTGGACAAATGCATGCGAAAAGACTCTCTGCTGGACGAACTTTATCTCCAACTTATAAAACAAACAACGGACCATCCTGATGCGAACTCAAGGGTTAACTTACGGAATTGGGCTTTATTATCGGTTGCATGTAGTGTTATATTGCCGTCCACAAAATCAATACGAAAGTATTTGATGGCACATTTGAAAAGGTGTTCCAGTGATTTTATATATGAAGAAGGCAAATATGCTCGATTCGCCGAAAAAGTAAGTTATTTTCACAGATATTAATTCACAAAAATAGTTACAGTAGCATTTTGAATAGTTAAATCTTAGAAATTCCCGAGTGCCAAAAGTCGTGAAGTTGTCGGTACGTCGTAGAAAAAAGTCGTTGTTTTGCTTTGTAAATTTATTTTCATACTTCAAAGTATTATATTTATAACTATTATATTCATAATAAACGGGACATAATCAGTGCTACATTTAGGAACTCAAACGGTCGTGAATCATATATTCGCAGCATGTCAAAATTAAAGAAACAGTAAAATATTATTTCGAAATTAATAAGTTAAAAAACAGCATTAAAAAAATGTATTTCACGTCAAGCTTAAACACTGAAAGATAAGTAAGTAAAAGAGTATACCTGATGGAGCAATTGATAAAGAAGAACAGATCCTTAACTGATAAAGTAGAACAGATATTTAACACAAATGAAGAAAAAAGGTAAAGTTTGTGCAGTTGAAAGCAGATCGATATATTGTTATAAAAATGACTTATAGCATATACATATACTAATAATTTGTGTGTTTTTCACTAGTGTTTTTTTAGAACTCAAGGTACTAGACGTCGGCAATGGACACCGAGCTGTGAAGAAATATTATGCACAACCAACCGAAGACCATGTTATTCAAAGATCTATTTTATGGATGGACAATACTATTCGTTCGAGTTTCAGCCCAGTTCAACTGCTAATGATGTTATACAAATTATTAAGAAAACCATTGGACTTCAGGAAAATTCTCGAGGATATGCATTGTATGAAGTGTTGGGAAATACTGAAAGAAATCTATCAGCAGAAGAAAAGATTTGTGACGTAATGGCTAAATGGGAGAGGTTCCGTACTGTCTCCAAAAAAGAATATCAAAATCAGGTATGTATTTTTGGTTTACTTACTCAGTATTTCATTAACCGGCGCCAAGGACGAGGTTACTATAATCAATCAATTTACATTTAAATAGAACTCGCGTTTCTCAACTTATTGTTCAGAATGCATGTGTCCGGAATTTGTTGTTTTTGATGGGGTTTTATGGTTTTATTATAATAAAACTTTGTTGAAATCGGTTATCCGTGTCTTGCTACACGTTAGTACTGATGGAACTTACGTTCAATAATTGTACCGATAATAACTGAGCTCAAAATTATAGAAAACGATTCTTTATTAATCGATTGTTTGCGCTTTTAGATTTTTGATAGCTATATTTTGATATCAATAATACAAACACAAAGCTATTTCCCAACTTTAAATAGTTTATTTCCAATAAATGTTTATCAAAAAACTATGTTTGATTTATCACAATATAGTTAAATTTCACACAATCGATAAGCGAGAGTTATGGAAAATGAATGATTAACTGCGAACGACCTTTATCGAGCCCACAACGATATTTAGAGGAACTTTATATCCCTATCTTTTGCACTTCTACAAATATTGCAAATATAACTCTTTTTGTTTTCGAAACTGAATTCTTAAAGTACCGATTGCAGCTATTTTCAGCACTCTACTTTATAATTGACAACTGAGAAGACAAACCAGCGTACTGACCCTATTTTTTCTGACTGATATAAACTGTTAAGAATAAATTCCATTATAATTATAGACCTTGAAGAAAAGTTAAAAAATATAGTATATACACCTTATTTCCTGCGGAACTTTAAGAACAATATTTTAAACATTTTTATTTACAGGCATTACAACAGCATCATGTGTTCTTATTCAAAAAACATTTGTTTTGCGATGCGTATATTAACCTCAACGATGCCATTGAAAAGGAGTTGCTTTACCATCAAGTCCTTCATAATCTAAGGAGCGAGCGCTATCCCATTACAGAAATGGAAGCAATTATGCTTACTGCTCTCCAAGGGCAATTGGAGCTGGGTGATTGTTCTGAGGGTGTTAATAATTACGAAGCTGTTGCCAGCCATTGTTTGCCTCCAAGGTTTATTCCCAATATTCCCCATGGAGCAGTTGCTATGCATCATCAGAGCTTGAAAGGAATGTTACCTGCAGAAGCCAAAAAATCATTCTTAAACTTAATACAAAGCTGGCCTCTTCACCGTGCAACAATATTTGATGTTATGGTTTGTATATATATTTTTATTATTTTTTTAGTTATGCAAAACTTTTTTTTTTTAAATTAATGACATATACTGACCGAATTTACTCATGTAACTCAAAGTAACATGAACACATATTTTTCTAATTGTTAAGCAAATGTTCATTTATAAGACACGTGCCGCTTAGTTCGTATAAAATCTTAGGAATATCAGACAGCACAGAAATGATGTATTTCTGAAAATTTGATTTGTTTTCTTTTTTATGAATATTTTTAAATTTTAGAGAGGGAGCTCCAAAAATTTATTTAGATTAATAGCTAGGGTAAGGCAAAACAAAGTGATGATTATGGGAACTATAAGTAGCTTGAAAAAATTCAGCAAGCAAAAGTACCGTTTTAAAGTAATCCTAAAGCAAATATAATACTGGTCCTCTGAAATGGTGCAAGTTATCTGAATCTGACCCCAAAATAATTTCCATTTGAGCAATTTAGTGTAATTTTTTAATTTTCCATGTCTTAAAAGGAAAGGCGTAATTTGTTATATCGATGTATTGGCCTTTTCCTGATATCATTACACTTACTTTCTTATACAAGTATCTAACTAAACATCAAATTATGTATTTCAGCAATCGTTTACTTCTAATTGGCCAAGGATGTTATGGTTGGCAGTTGACCAAAGTGGCATTCACTTGTTGGAACACCGCTCACGCAATATTTTATGTTCGCATGAGTATGAATCATTGATATCATTCTCCCCAAATATGAGCTCCCTAATGATATTCACTGGCTCGGAAAAAAAACAATCTAAAGTGGTCTTAAGCACTTCCCAGGTAATTATGATAAATTATTATATTATTAGTTGTCTCTTGTATATAAGCGTTTTCTGTGCAATATTATTTATTGGTACTTCTTAGATTTTCAAACTTACTTGGGATCTAAAGGCTTTTTATTTAAGCTACTAGACCCTTATTATATAACTTATAACTTTATTTTTGCTATTACAAGATTATTTTTAAAACATTTTTATTTTTTGTTGCCTTATAATAATCAAATGCTAGAAACTTACTGAACAATTCAACACGAAAATTAAACAGCTCAGATCAGTGAGATATCATTTAATGCTCACATTAAAAATAAATGCAGTTAAATAAATTTAAAAGCTTTATGCTGCTGCTAAATAGCTAAAATATTCTCCCACTGAAAAATGCATCTTAAAACACAAACTCAGCCGACAGAACTCGTAATTAACATATTAATTTTAAGCTGCTTAATTACAATAAAGTTTGTAACAAAATGATGATTAAAATAAATAAAATAGTTTTTTACATAAACCAAATATGATTAAAATAATAAAAAATTAATTATTAATATTTTTTCTTTCAGGCTTTTCAGATAGCTACGCTTATTAAGGAGTACTCCGAAATAGTTAGTAAGAAGATGATGCCATAATTAAACATAGCTAAAATTCAAATATGAACCATAATTCCATCATAAAGACAAACGTTTAATATTATAAATCATTATTAAATAATAATAAATCTAATATTGTTTGACCAAAAAACTTGTTTCATTTATATAAAATAATTTGAATACTTGCCGTCAATATATTTAAAGGCGTTCAAAATAAAATAAATAATAAAAATCACGTAAAGGACAGATACCCCGAAAATTACATTCACTACTCAAATATAAATTTTTTTTGTTCTCTGAATGCAAGTAACTAGCGAAACAATCAAATTCTAATGTAATTCAAGCTGCTACTCGACAGTTATCCAAGAATAATTGCAATGGTGATCAGTAAATCTATTATTGTTTCTCATTTTGGGCCGTGTTGAGCAATACTTTAATTTTTTTTTACTAGTTTTTTTGTATTAAAATACGTAAATGCTTCGAAAAAATCATATTACATTTTTACAACAGATGTCACATAACAAATTGTTATTTTCATTCGTAGTTATATAAGACCATGATGAAAACAAATTGAGGATCGGGCAATTCTGCTTGGCATCCCTTTTTATAATCCAATACTAAAGGTGTAAGAGTATATTGGTTTTTTACAATGTCTGTCTTGGATGTCCTCGATGTCCTCCCGCCTCCAAATCGATATATCTTAAAGAAAAAGTCGATAAGTAAAGCTGCAAATCTAGGACAATTTTAAAGCTAGATTAACCAAACCTGAAATGCAAATTGTTTGTAACATATTCTGTTTTTAATAATAATTATTCATTGTTGGGGAACAACTACACAACCTGCCTTAAATCCATAATGAGGACGATTCTGGTAACCACTTTCGTTATTTATTGTTTTGTTTATACTTTATTACTATTTATTTTTGTTTCTGTGTATTATAACATCTTTAATTTGGTGCAGCCTAAAAGTACACTATAGGAAACATAAAACCTTATGGATCTGTACAAAAATTGAACTGAACCCTGGGATTAATTTGATCAAGAGCGAAATCTACATATTTACTGATTATATATTTGAACAGTTCGCAACTCGGCTGTTGACATTCCATACTTATACATATTCTCTGGCTGTATGTATTTTTACTTGAAAACAGAGCACATGTATTTTGACAAGCAAGTAAAGCTTCAAAAATTAAGAAAAGAAAGTAAAAACATTGCTAAAACAAAAAATTATTGTCTAAAATGTATTCTTCATGTGGTAATTAGCTTAAAATAAAATGTTAATAAACAACTGACGGCAGGTGTGTATGGGATTTCGGCACTCTATTGTTTTCTTCTATGCCAGCCCGAAACCGTTCGTTCGCTCAGTACTTAGTCACTCGCCGTGGCAGAAGCAAGTAAGCGCGTGTCGCGACTAGTTCGTAGGTCGTTTACACACATACATGTACATATCGCCAAATACACGTAAATTGAATCCTCAAATATGTAATTTGTCTTCAGCCGAGAGAATTTAATCAGTGACGTCGTTGTGTGATCGTTGGCACGATATTTTTGCTGAGTACTTCGGTCGAACAGTATTATTCGTGCTGGCAAACTGCAAAGTGCTGCACGGCTCAGTGTTACCGTAGGCAACAAGGCAACAAGGCAACAAAGCAAAAGCAATAGCAATTTTAACATTTTGTTTACATTTAGTTGCAATAATATTTTACAATTTATTACAACGTTCAAGAAATATTTGTGTCGGCATAATTGTTTAAACGTGTCCGTCAGCCATTTACAGTTGCATTTCTCAAGCTACATAATAAAATCAAAAATATAATGGCGAATGTGCAATTCTTGCTTGTGCTACCAACAAATCCCGACGAATCGGACAGGATGAATAAATTTTCGATAGTAGGAACTATGCGTCAGCAGCCAAACCAGTAAGTTGGCCAACACACCAAACAACACCCACTACAAAACCCACTGAAAAATTAGTTAAGATTATCGATTGGGCGTCCCTTAAGTGGGCTAACAATTTCCAAGAACTGCAAAAATTCACTTTTGAGCGCATAGTGATTTATGTTAGACAGATGGCTGGACTATTTTAAGAACTGTGGGTCAAACAATTGGAATTCAAACTGTTAAAAATAGCTTAAATTTTTATGAGGATTTAATTGAAATGCCATCGCTAAAATTGTTAGATTTATATTGTGTATTTATATATGTATATCAGTTCCCATCAATGACATCATTAACACAAACAAAATTAAAGCAGTAGACACGCGTTGAAGATGCCGCTAAATTGCCGGCAGACAGCAAAACAACAAAATCAAAGAAACAGAAACACATAAAGAGCAAAAAATGTGAACGAGCAGATAATAAATGTTGTGGCAGATCAACAGGTCGTTATTCAATGGGTGAGCAAGCATTAATATCGGAAATTCTTTTTCAAGACGATGGTCAATGGTCTAATGATGTCAATAAATCACAATTCAGCTGATTTCATCATAGCCCTGATGCTAGTCCATTTTCGCAAGCGAATCCGGCTTCGTGCTGTGAGGAATGCGAAGCGAACTTCATTACAAGACTTTAAGGCATGTCATGGGAATTTATTGACAAGGCCTTACTTATCAATACAGTTATCTTGTCGCGTTGATAACACGACATTAATTCTTGATATTTCTGTGTTGATAAGGCATTAACATATAAAAATACTGCAACAATATGACTAATCATGACAAAGAAGTTAATTAGTAGGTTGATTTCTTCAGCACCATTAAGTATAATTAAAGAAAATATATATTTTATATCATTTAAATTATTTTAATTAAATAAACCTATTTTCTTTGCAGTCTGATTAGAATAGAAATTAGGGAAAATGTAATATAATATATTAGCACAACTTAAAATTATTGACTGGTTTATATTTTATTATCCTGAACGCACTTTTAAAGATTGCGTATCTTTAGTGATGACACAAATTTATATTGCTTGGAACTTATTTTTTATTAGCTGATAATCAAAAAATGAAGTCTATCAGTTTTACAAGTATCAGTATATAAAAGAGTAATTTTTGAGTACCTTACAAATAAAATAGGTGAATACCAGTGATAATCATAATATTTCCAGCGAATACCATTACGTATAACTGAAATTACCTTGTCTATTTAACCGATTCTAAAAAAACATAATAATTATTTATTGTTGGGGACACATTTTTGGACAATGAATCATTCATGAGTGTTTTGAGTATCGGTTATTCATAGCCGGAGATTCCTAATTGAGTGCACGTTTTTAATGGCCACGGTAGAAAACATGTGCCTGCTTCAATAGATATTTCACGCCTCTTTTTGGGATTCTATGGTAATTCTAAAATAGATAATTCATAACGCGCCATCATTTACATAAAATATTTGCCATTAATCAAAAAATCAATTATATGCCTATAATTTAAATTAATGTTTGCCTTTTGTCTTTCACAGATTTTCCATAAATTTCGTAAACAGTCTCAACTGCACAGACAACATAACGTATCACTTTAAAGTTAGCATACCGACACAGACAGTCATCGAGAATTACAAGTATAATGGCGAGTGGAGTTTGGAGCATAAGGAAACGATTTTGAATATATTCGATGGTAAAGGAGATATGAAAGTGCATAGCATTACCAGTATTATAGACGGCATCGATGCCGAACTTGACTATTCACTATTCACAGAGTCGGCGTTTTCATTAGAATTTCAATTTAACTATGAAGCTTCAACCATACATGTCTACCATGGACAGGGTCATAACTTTGTCACGAAATTCGAGACACTATTCTCCCTGTCGGAGATACAGTCGATTCAAGTGTGGGGCGATGTTCAAAAAATAAACAACTTCTCATTGAGTTACAATTGAACTTCAAACAAACAGAGCTTAAAGGTTAGCGCTGCACACAAATAATTCTTATGCACTTCTCTGGTGTTATTTTATTCTTATCCACCTGCTTGGTTTTGGTTGGGTTTGTTTCGTTACATTTGTTTTTGGTCTGGCTTGGTTTTTGCTTGTTCTGCTCTTTATGTAACCAATTAACAAGCACGTAAATATTCACAATTAGTAAATAATATGTAACTCGTATTCACTATCATTTATGCCTTTAAACTCCTAACTTTGAACGCCTTATCGTAGTATTTATTTAGTACGTAGTTAGTAGTATAAAGTATATTTGTTTGTCTATGTTTAGTTAAGCCAAAGAATTTAAAGAAATATTTATCACACTGCTCAAGTAGTGCCCCCATCTATGCACATCCCATTCAAAGTATTAATAAAACCCATATCAAATTATTTGCTCCGTTTAATGTTACAATTAAATCTTATTTATTTTGATAGATTTTTTCTCAAAATTGTTTTCATTGCAAATTTTCAGAGAATCGTTTTGCATAATATTTAGCTCGAAGCGTTCTTGAATTTTCAACTGCGCCTGCTTTCGATTCAATTCGTGGAACCAAAAATGATTTAAGGATGGAAGAAAAATGTTTCTTCATTTATTTTCTTCCAATTTATAGTTTTAGTCCGCGCATGGAAAATCGAAAAACTCACCCAAATCGATTTGGATAAACAATGTGGGAACGTCATATGTTATATATCGCACCAATTTGAACGCTTTAAAACCAAAATAAATGAGCTTTACACTAAAACAAACAATACCATTTTTTTTTTCGTTTTCGATTTGGTTTAATTTGCGCATTTCTACCCAACAGGTCTGGGTATTACAAAGATTTTTAGTATTAGTATACGACTACTATGTATTTGATATCCATAAATATTTACATTTAATTGCTAATAAAATCGATGTACATTCATGTACTACTGAAGTTGGCAAATCATTGAATATACAAATATATTATTAAATAAATATAAAAACAAGACTAAACATGACTGGGAATGGTTAATTTTAAATATAAATAAAATAATTTATGTATAATTATGTACAAAAATGATTAAGTAAAAAATCTATCAGTTATTGCACCAGTTGAAAAAAGAGCATGAAACTTTATAAATAAATAAAACAATAAACTTAATATATGACTTATATCCGAAAGTGGCTATTGAAAAGCGACAAGGAGAATCATGATGAAACTTAGGCAAGGACTAGAAATTGAATCGAGCTCAAGATCAGCCAAAATAGTTTTGGTGTTTACTTTTCAAGTTTACAAACTATTTGGCTTGTGGGCCCACTGGTGTTCTGGAATTGTGAAAATTGCATAAAGTTGGCCAGAGATGTTGGCATGTTGGCATCGGACGCCTGCGTGATGGTAATGGTACTCCCATCCAGATCCACATGCATGATCTGCGGCTGCTGTGGGCCCGGTTGTGTCGATTGTTGTACCTGCATTTGCGATTGCTGCGTCGTTTGCGTTTGCGATGCTGTGGACGCAGCTTGTTTGACCTCAAAGATATTCTAAAAGAAATGAAGTGAATAAATAAAAAACAGCTCAAAACCGATAGACTCTTACCTTGGCAGACTGACGGTCTGTGCCAGTGCGTTGCGTAGAAGACGCTGCATTATTGTCGGGCGTTTTCTTATGCATTTCCCGGTGCTTTTCATACTGCTGCTTGGTTGAAAAGTTTTTATTGCATATATCACAGCTGTGCAGCCGCGTCTCGTCTGGCGGTGCATTGTGAGTGCTGCGGATAAATAAATGAGGACGAATTAATATCAGGTTTACTTTTGAAATATATGTATACTTAAATATAAATACTTAAAATAAATATTAAAATAAATTATAAAACGTTGGTATGCTACATTTGTTTAAGTGTTGCCAGCGAATTACTGCAATGATTATATTTCAAACTGTGAACAATAAAATTTGTTCTATGTTAAATAAACTGTTATTGTTTTATATAAGTTTTAATTTGCTTTTTTAGGTAATTTTTTGTACATATTCCGATATATTTTAAATTTAACTGGTTTCAAATACCGCTTATGCTTGTTGAGATTGTCTTTGCGCGAGAAGGGCTTCTTGCATTCATCGCAGGTGAACATCTTGTGGCCGGAGTGGGAGACCAGATGACGCGACAAGTGCTCCTTGCGACTGAACGCCTTGTCGCAGCCTTCTTCGGTGCACTTGAAGGGACGCAGGCCTGCGTGCAGCTTGATGTGCTGCGTCAGGTGCTCCTTCTTCTTGAACTCGCGACTGCAGGTGGGACAGGTTAGGGCCACCGTTGGCGTCGCCGTGGGCGTTATGGGCAGCACAGAGACCGCAGTGTTGCTGACCTGCTGCTGCTGGTGATGCTGCTGCTGCTGAGTCAGTGGCGCCGGCTGCTGGGCAGGCACGGGCAAAATCTGTTGCGGTGGACGTGGTATCTTTGCCTTTGGATGCGCCTCAGGCGACTTGCGTATGACTTTTCGCTGGTTGAGAATATTTGGAAATGCTGGATCACTGCCTGCTGGCGTCGCTGGAGCTGCTGCAGGCTGCGTCTGCGGCTGCGGCTGCGCCTGCTGCTGCGTCTGCGCCTGCAGCTGCGTCTGTTGTTTGATTGGTTGCTGATGTGGTTGTGGTTGCGTTTGTGATTGCATCTGTGCTGTGGCTGTCGCTTTGGGGTCCGGCTTGGTCGGCGCTTGATTTGAGATGCGACTGATGGTTATATTCTGCTTATTCAGCAGCGGCATTTTATTGCCTGCCACAGGCGGCGGCTGCTGTTTGGGCAGCTTGGTGATGGTTGTGTTGGAGGAAAGTCGCTGCAGTGCAGCAACATTGCTGGGAGGCACATTTGACGACTGTTTGGCCTGAGCGACACGCTTGCTTAAATCTGTACTGGGTGCAGCAGCTGCAGCCGAACCAGGTGCGCCAAATGTTGAATTGGCAGTTGACATTTTAATTTTCGCGTTTTGCGGCTGGCGCTGCTGTTCTCGTGGAGAGGGCATTTTGAAGGTAATCAATCCCTCGCTATTGCCAATACTTATCGGTGTGCTGGGCTCGGAGCTGATGTTGCGTATAACCACTTGTGGGTTGATTGTGCTTCCAAGCGGAGATCGAAGGATTTGCTGGGATGTCACTTGCGCTGTGGCAGGCGGTAAATGTTGTTGCTGTTGTTGTTGTTGTAGGTGTTGTTGCTGCTGTTGTTGATGTTGTTGTGGCTGCTGCTGCTGCTGCTGCTGTTGTGGCTGTTGCGGTATGAGGAACTGATTTTGATGCGCTGTCGTCGCTGTGGTGAACGCGGTTGCATTGCCCAAAGTTTGCGGCGTCAACTGCAATGTGGCTGGAATGGAAGTTGGCGTCAACTGCATTATTGGCTGACCATCTGCGGTGGCCAATTGTGGCTGCAGCTGCAAATTGTAAACAATTTAAAAACGTTAATGAAAATGGTATAGAATAATATTCTAAAGTATTTATAAGATAATAACATTAATTAACTTTCAATCTTTCAAATTTCAATCTAACAAAATTAAATACAAACCCAAGTTTAATACATTTTTGAAAGGAACATTAATTAAAAGCCTTTTAAAATCACAATTCAGTATGTGACAAATTGATTTTTATGAAGGTTAGAATATTCTAATCAGATTTAGATGTTTAGCAATATGAAAACATATTTTGGTTAACATTAGAGATTAACATAGAGATTTTTAAAATTGTTTACAACTATAAAAATCAGTTAAAAGTATCACCTTCATTTGCACTTGGTATGTAGTGGGCAGCACAAGATTCTTAGTGTCGATGTGCGCGACAATCTGCTGATCGGAGTTCTCATCCCGTATGGTGATGGGCAAAAAGCATTTGTTGGGCGAGAGCATATTGGCAGCACCATTGCTGCCCACCAGCTGAGTGCCTGATAGCGAAAACATCGCAGCATTTAATTGCTGCGTCGGATGCGTGGCAGACAAGCTGCCACTTGTGGCTGCTGTGCCCGAGCCACCGCCACCAGGCATAAGTTGTAGCTGAATTTGGGGCTGGCCGCCAGCGACACTGCCAAACGGGGTCAGACTACTAGTAAATTGCGGAGCTGCTGCCGCCGGTGACGAGATCACAAAATTCAATTTGGGTTTCTTGCTGTCCGTGGAGTTAACCCCATCATCGCCGCAACTCGTAAACTGCGTCTGCGACTGCTGCAGCTGCTGCAGTTGCTGCCACAGCGCCTGTTGCTGCAGCAGCACATTAAGCTCGTTTATCTGTTGCGGTTGCAGCTGCAGCTGTGCTGCAGGTGCCGGCAGCGCTGACAACGTTTGTTGTGTCTGCGTCTGCGTCTGCAAATGTGGCACTTGCGATGACTGATGTTGCTGCTGCTGCTGTTGCTTAAGATTGGATATGTTGCCGTTGCCCGGCAAACTGTGCACGTTGTCCTTCTTGCCCAATGGCGTGATTTTAATGTCCGGCTTTAGTCGTATAAATTCCTCCAGAGTGCTAAAGGACAAAATAAATATTAACAATACAAATATTGTAGACTGAGAAGTATTTTTATCAGCTTTATTTCTTGCACTTACTTTTGCTTCTCTGACTTGATCTCAGACTGGGTAGGTAGTGAATGCGTCTGCACGTGGCTATCCACAGTGATTGTGTATTGTTGTGGTTGATGCTGATGCTGTTGTTGTTGCTGTTGTTGGACCTGCATGCCCACAGCCTGCATAATGCTGCTGAGCAGATCATTCGGTTGAGTATTGCTACTGCTGTTGTTGTTGTGGTTGTTGTTGGATGCAGTGCCCAGCACGCTAAGACTCTTGCCGGTGTTATTGATGGCATCCTTTATGAAGACCTTATCATCGGATTGCAGCGTGCGATGGTTGAGCCAATTGTTGAGTATCGTCTGCGAGTTTAGCGATATGTTGCGCATCTCGTAGACCTGATCCAATTGTTGGGCGCACTGGCCGCAGACCACCTTGGGCAGACGATCTTTCTCATCGATCTGTATGGTCAAAAATTTCAATTTAATAACATTTAAAATAATTTAACATTGATATAAATACTGTTCATTTAGAGCACATAAAAGAAACCATACGAAACATAAGTTCTAGTCTGGAAAACTCTTTTGTACTTTAAGAAGAGAAATTCTACATAAGCTTGTATAATATATGTAAGGGAAAAAATTAGAAAGATAAGTTCTTGCTTAATCTGCAGACTATATAAGAGGAACCATTCGAACATTAAGTAGTCGTACGGAAAAAATGTTTTGCAATTTTTTGTAAAATTCAAAATACTGATAAGACTGTTTGCAGACTATATTATATATATATATACCATATATATAACCCTTCTAAACTTAAGTTCGTTTCAGAAAAACTGTTTTGTTTATTTAATTAATCGAAATTAACGATAAGCTATACTTTTTAGTTTTTTAATTGATCGAAAAAAAAAACAAAAGCTCAGATTGCTGTTAAAAATATTGTGGTTTTTATCAATTATTTTTTCCAAACTGGGGAATGCTTTTTAATCTAAAAGCAATAACTTTAAGCAGTCATCGTCAAACAATTTCTGCATAATCAAAAAAAGGAAACAACAACAGTTGTTTTTTTCGTATGGGGCAACTCACTTGAACTGGCAGACATTCGGTGATTTTTTGACAGAGATTTTTGGCGCGTCCGTCGGATGAGTATATGTTGATTTTGTGCTCGCTGCTCGCCGTGCAGATCCGGCACAGATCCCAAAAATTGATACAGCGCACTGTGGACATTTTTTCCTATTTGGCAGGCAGCACAATTTTTAAACGTGATTCCCGCGTTCGCACTTTGTTTATATACACAAAATACACACACACACACACACTGACCCGTACACACACACACATATGTATTCAAGGTTGTTGTCTGCAATTTGCAGAGCAAAAACTGCTTTACAAGCGCCCGCCTTAACAACTATTGCACATTTTCTAATAACGTCGCTCGCATCAAGGGTTTTCCTCTATGTTTTTTGCTTTGCTCCAGCTATATTTTTGCAGTTTTTCATTTTCTTATTTTTGCAACCAAAAGTTGTTTTCTAAAGACAAACGCCGCAATACTCCGAGCGTCGAATGGTACTAAATAAGACCACACCAAATATCATTCATCGAGCTGCCAACCTATGTGTGGAAATAATCACTTATCGATTGGTTTTTTCGATAAGTGTCATGCAACGCTGTGTACATTCGTGTGTGTATGCATATGTTTTTTTTCTTGTGTGCGTAATTGCGTGACAGCAGAAGTTCTGAGGGAAAAAATTGGTTTTTATTTATAATTGGAAATTGAGTGCTGCATATATTTAACACAATGGGATCCCGTAACGAGTGTCGCATTTATGTTGGCAACTTGCCACCAGATATTCGCACCAAGGATATACAGGACCTCTTCCACAAGTTCGGCAAAGTCACTTTTGTCGATCTGAAGAATCGGCGTGGTCCGCCATTTGCATTTGTTGAGTTCGAAGACGCGCGGTGAGTAATGCACACACACACGTACCCTTGTGTGTGTGCAAATATAAAGTGGGGAATAGAAATAATAATTGCTTCATATTTGGCGGCAAAAAACAGAGATGCGGATGATGCTGTCAAGGCACGCGATGGCTACGACTACGATGGTTATCGTCTGCGCGTCGAGTTTCCACGCGGGGGTGGCCCCGGTAGCTATCGCGGCAACAATCGCAACGATCGCAGCCGTGACGGAGGCGGTCGCATGGGCGGACGCGGACCACCAGCCAAGCGTTCACAGTACCGTGTCATGGTGACCGGTCTGCCAGGCTCCGGGTCTTGGCAGGACTTGAAGGATCACATGCGGGAGGCGGGCGATGTCTGTTTTGCGGACACCTACAAGGATGGCTCCGGCGTCGTCGAATTTCTACGTCACGAGGACATGAAGTATGCTATCAAGAAATTGGACGACTCGCGTTTCCGTTCCCATGAGGTGAGTGCCAATATCGAACAAGAACAAAACAACAAAAAATGAACCATAATGCTCTTAATTACCGGCAACCACAACCATAAAAATCATTTATTTATTATTTATTTTGATCGGCTCATCCATCTAAAACTACTATTATTGTCAAAGGAGAACGATTTTATTTTACTGATCGACTGATATATCTGAAATATTCATTATATGCATAAAAACAATTCTTAGATTATTTTGATTACCCAACTGAGAGTTTATTGAATTCATAGTTGTAATTTGATTATATTCATTTTAATTGTTTTTTTTTTGCAGGGTGAGGTTGCCTACATTCGGGTGCGCGAGGATAGTGGCGATAATGAGCGGAGTGGTGGCGGAGGGGGCAGCGGCGGCGGTGGTGGTGGTGGTGGTGGTAGCAGTCGTGACTATGGTCGTGATAGGTAAGTTTAGCCCAAATCACAAATGAATTGTTGTAAATCGTTTGGTAATTAATTTTCGGTTATTTTTTAATTCGCAGATCGCGATCACGTTCATTTTCGTCGCGTCCACGTCGCAGGGGCACACCCACATATTCACCGGTGCGTCGTCAATCCTATTCCAGGTCTCGGTCACGCTCTAATTACTAAAAAACAAAAGTCTACAATCATTATCCATTAATCTTAATGTTTCTTACAAGCAGGAAAAGCAAGGTTACTATCCAAAATATCCCAAACAAAAACCCTCTTAATATCCACAATTCGTTCTAACTGCCTGTCAAACGATTAATCGGTCGATCGATTAATCAGTTATCAAAGAGGAGGAAAATCTTCAATCAATACTGATAATAATCCAATCTGAAGAAAATCAAATCTCTGAAAAAATAACACTTGCTTTTCCACCAATGCGAAAAATTCGTTTAAATTATGAAATGCAGAAAACAATTTATATGACAAATTAAGCTTAACTAATTATTATTATTATGATTATATAAGGAAGGTCCTTTACACTTTCCCGTGCAATTCATAATTTATTTGAATTTATCGTTTGGATTTTAACAAAAACAACAACAACAAACAGAGCAACATCAATAAGAAAACAACCCCCACATCTATTCAAAATAAATATATATGTATATGTAAACAAAACAAAAGAAATATCAGTACACAAAAATTTCTATGGAGACACTTAACAAATTATTAATATTTCATTTTATTTTCTTCTCTTCCCCATTTTGCGCGTTTATGTTTGGAGTATAATGAGGATTATTGGAGAAGGAGGAAGGATAAGGATGAGGAGGAAGGATAATTTTCATGTTGATGTTGGAGTGAAGTGGAAATGAGGAAAGGATAAAGATGAAATTGGATTAAATTAGTGGAGGCAGGCAATTTGGAAAGCGTAATTGTTTATGAAAAATGGTATCAGGATATCTTCATAAATGCATTTGGATTTTAGTCATTCTGTTCGAAAAAAGAACGCTAGGACTACGTGGGATGCAGTTTTCCCACGGAACTCAATTGGAGGACATGAATGAATTTGGTTCTGATCTCTGTTTGCTCTTGGCTTGTGGCTATGTGGAATCCATCCGGTTGAGAGCTTCGTTACATCTTTTGGGTGTATTTGTCGTGTATTTTCGATTGATGGATTAATGTAATTAATTTGTGGGTATCAGATGTGTGGAGGATGGTGAACGTGTGCACAAAAAATGGACAGGATACGTGACGATTTTTTGGAAAACGCGTCCCACTTCGTCGTTCTTCACTCGTTCACTTCGGCACATCGTTCCTTTTGCATCTCGGATTAGGAATTATATTCGCATTTTGCTACTCTTTTGGATAACAATTCAGTCAACTCACAGCTCACCACATTTTATAGCCAAAAAAACCTTTCGCCCATATCAATGGAATTTCCGCATCATCCAACGTTGTCTTGCGCCCAACGGTGGATAGTGCCCGGTCCTTGTGATCTTCCTCTATCTCTCTACCTCTCTCGGTATGTTCGATTTAGCAATTGTTTTTTTGAGTTTAATTTTTTCCATTTATGTTTTACATAAACCAATATTAATTTTTCTTTTTATAATTTAACATTTGTGATTATATTGGTGTTGTTTGTATATGGCGACTACTTTGGGCATGTATATAATTACTTATAAACAATAATGCCAAAGATCGCTCGCCATATGACGTGTTTTTGTTTGATTTTGTCCAAGTTTTGACTACAACACTCAAATCCAAAACATAGCGTTAAACATTTGCATGAGGTTTGTTTGTCTATATATATCCAAACAAATATAATATAATATAGGGCAGAGAACCAAGATAACAAAAAACAAAAGAAGAAACAATCGAATTGAAGTGCACCTGAATAAGATTTAAACTATATACTTCGATCTCTTTGCCCGCATTCTAAACCTTAACTTACTATAGATCACAAAACACCTTCATAGTCTTTAAATCATATAAGTAAATGACATATTTAAAAATTGAATAAACCACAATAAACAACAGCAAATATATTATTGTTTCTAATCGTCTTCGACTGGGATTGCTTTTCAGTATGGCTCAATCTATATCAATTTTCGCTTTTATTTATCATGATAATTTTGTTTTAATAAATTTGTTCTTTTATTTTAAAACTAAAGTAAGCAGATCAAGGATATTTCTATGTGGGCGGGGGTATTTAATAATTTCCCACTTAACATAGTTGCAAATCGCTTAACAGAATGTTTATTCGATATGCAGCAATCGAAAAAGAACGCTTATCGATATCAGACGCGCAAAAATCAAATACATCGACTGTGGCGCGCTGAACACACTCAGTCGAAAGTAAAACATCGAACGTTGCGGTTGTGACGCGGACGCCAGCAACGCAATATCTAAATGATTAAATACGTTTTATTGCCGCGCAGCCATAAACAAAACAACAACAAAGAGAACGTGTGTTATGAGGTAGCAGAAAGTGCGCCAAAAAACAACAACAAGTGATTAGTTTGTAAAACGGTCAACCGAGTGTCAGTTGTCAATGCATTTTTTGTGTCATCAAAATAAATGCGTTTACAATTGCCGCGGGCTTTTCAGATTACGCACACACACAAACTTGTTATTAATAACGTGGAGTGCATTGGCGCTTGCTCCAGCAGCTGAGCGGCAGCGACTAATCAAAAACAAGAGCGAGAACGAGAAGCGTGGCGTGTGGGCGACCGGCGAACGGATGAGTGGATGAGTGGAGGCGGCATTGAGTGAAGTGGAGAGTGCCGAGATGAATTGGGAATCTTATTTGTTTGGCCTTCGTTCTCATTCAGCCTCTTGGCCTGTCTGCTTATCATAGTCCGCATTTTTATGGACACACATTAATTAAATGATTTATGACCAACGTTTGGTTTTTGTTTATGTTTTGTTTTTAATTACGCATTCATTAGATTAATTAAGTTTATTATTATTTCTATTCAAATTTCAGGCTAACAAACCAAACTAAAAAATATTAAAAAAAAAACACAAAGTGAATTTTAGTCAGTGAAAATTATAAGTGGACAACTACAAATAATCAAGATAAACAAATACAGCAGCAGCAAGGCCAACTAAAAAATACACTACAAGGTGCGTAGCACACACACATCTATATATATAGTTCACAGTTACAATTAAGTGTATTTGAGATTTGTCAGCGGCTACCGGTTAATAACACCTTTTTTTCTGAGTGACACTTGGGTGTCTAAAGTGATGTTGAGTTTGTAACATGAGATGCTGGAATACAACTTGCGGTTGCCTACAACTGCTGTTGCTGCATCCTTGTGGCAACAGCAACATGAAATTTCTACCTGCTGTCTTCCGTTCAATTACTTACCTGGTGTCGCGCCCTCTGTTCCTGACCCTCTCTCTACCACTCTCTCTCCTGTTGGTTTTTGTGTGTGGCCGTTTCTTGTCTCATTTTTTGTAGGATTGCTGTCCCTTATCAGAGCTGTCCATCTGTGCACGCTTCTTACTTTTCCGGCGTGTTAATCTTTTGTTGTTATGAGGATGCTGCGATGCTTATCGCGCTCTTGTCCCATGCTGTAGTCCGCACAGCTGCGACCAAAATGTTTGCCATTGCGACAGGTGCGTCGCTTTGACAAATAACACAACTTTTTTTTAAATACATTTTGTTTCATTATTTTCTTGTTTTGTACTTTGTATTTACCTATGCGGCAGTGACTCTACTCCACCTCCTGCTCTCGCGCTGAAATGTCAGAGTTCATTTGTGCGAATGATTGACGGGCAGCTGTCCCAGTTGCGAACCCGAACTGTAGAATAGCCCCTTTAAGAGTCAATGAGCCGCAACGCGTACGCAATTTATGTTAATTGGTGTTGTTGTTTCTTGAGCGCCGCTGCCCAGGCCCATTTTTTCTATAGTTTTGATGGTTACACTGGCATTACAACCATGGTGGCAACGCTTTGATGAACACACACACACACACACACATAGACACACACACTCATAAATTGTGGAAAGCTCACAGCTTAAATTGATCAATTATATTTATTTTTTAACAGTAACAAAGTTTCAAATATTTAAATATTTAATTATTTAATTTATTTGAGACATTGCTTATTGCACTGCTTTTTAAAATAGTCTCAAGAAAAACTTATAATTTACATATGCCATATAAAATATAAAATTGTACGTGGAAATAATACTGTCCCAATCAGGATATAAAGTACTTTCATTAAAATGATCAAGTTAGCTTAAATAGGAAGTTACTCAATAAATTGAATTGATTTAAATTTTTTTGTACTCATCTTGGAAAATTTAAAATAAAATTGGAGTAAAGAAAACGTTGTATTTAAAACAAAGTCTATACGATTTCGTTATAAGATATATTGTGTTTATTGTGGGTAAACTCCAATTCATGCAATCAATTTTGGACCAAAAAAGAAATGTTAAAAAAAAATTTTAATATACATTAATATTCATTTTTATTTTTAATTAATCTGTTTATTTTTTCTTTTAGTGCTAACTGGTATAAGTTGACATTAACTAAACTATAAATTCTGATTTTGACTTTGAAATTTCAAATTTTTACTTTACCGCTGCAGTAATTAAAGATCATGTTTTTTATTTCATTTTGTATACAAAGATGTAAATTATCTAGTAAAAATCTAAGGAACTAATAAAAAATATAAACTGAAATGCTGATAAAAATATAGTTTAAGAAGACATCTTCACTGCGTTGGAAATCTGAAAGTGGAATTCAAATACCCTCTACCAGGATATTTAAATGGTATATAATTGAGATCGCTAATATCAATGGCTTAGAACCGATACTAAAGAGCAAGGAAAGTCGGCTAACGCTTTAGTAGCATTTGTATTATTTTGTTTACCATGTCGCATTTTGCTGTGGGGCAAATTGAAACGCATTTAATTACACACTTTTTACTTTTCACGCTGCAAGTAAAACAGCCACAGCCAAAGCCAAGCTAGACTTGGCCAGTGTCGACCCGAAGAATCTGACAAGAGTTTTTCCTATCGCAGCGGCAACGGCAACGGCAACAAGTTGTAAATTGTATGTTGTGAGTGGCAAGTTGTGAGCGGTCCGCCGCCAGGCTGTCTAATTGTTTTGACTACAAAAATTTCTCCAAGCTATTTTTGGATAGTGCTTATCACACAGACTAGCCAAGCCCGAAGCTTTGAAACTGGTTTGTGACAATTTGGCATATAGCCAAAATTCTGTACTCAAAAAACTTTTACCGTAATTAGCCGTTAGACAAACGAATGAATGGATTAGCTATTGAATAAGTGAATGATTAAATAAATAAAACTCTGCTAAAATTGCATTCATCGTGCTAAGTAATCCATCAAACTGTCCACACACAAACAGCTAATTGGCCAGCGAGCCTGGTCAGCTTTGACCATTGTCCCAGCAGCTGTCTCTCTCATTTGCATTTCCTCTTAACGAGCTCGACTTGTCTAGTCATTAGCAACAATAATAGCCAATGCTGAGTATGGTTATTATTATGCAGACTGGCCCACATTTGAATACAGTCATATATCGACGCTAGCGTTTTGGGCGCCGTTTAATTGCGACGCGCGTGCGTTTTCAATGCGACTTTAACCGGTTGCATATTGTGCGACTCTTTGTGAATGAATATTAATGGCAGAACTAACAGCAGCAGCAGCATCAGAAGCAGCAACAGCAGAAGCAGCAGCAGCAGTAACAGCAGATTGTTATGCATTTTTATAGCAAGTGTTAATTAACATTTGTTGTTTACACATATTAGTCGCAAAAAGTGACACTGAAATCAATTTAAATTCAAATTGTGTTTTCTTTTTGTTTCTAGTTTGGTTGATAAGGCTTTGGCGTGGTTATTTTAATTGATGTGCTAATAACAAAGAATTCTAAACTAAAAAAAAGTCAGACAGTGAGGTCACGATTATTATTAATGTTGGCGATATTTAAAAAGTATTTCAAGCTTATGTTATATATAAATATATATATACAAAGCATTTGCCCTAATCAGCTTCGTTGAAAATTTAATATAATTTCGAATCTGTTTTTTATAAAATTTGTCAATAATATTGAGTATCAATATTGAGCCGACATAAAATATATACAATATAACAACTAGGAAATAGTTAAATAGTTCTAAATTGTGTTGTATTGTTTATAAACTTAGTTCTACAATAATTATAAAATTTCAACGCTTCATGATTGCCCAGTATTAATCAGACATTATTACAAGCGTTTTAAAACGCTGAAAAAACGCGTTATACATTAACGAAGATTATATGTGTGGTAAAGCTGCACGGGTGTGTGGTGGTTGGGTGTTGGGGTGGGTATGTGTGTATAATTATATATGTAGATGGAATTGCAGTGGCTATTAAAATAATTCAACTCGTTCCCTGGTAATGAAGCGCATCATAATGGGCATGCGCCGGCGCACCAGTTAGTGGCAAGGGGCATACTTAATAGTTTAACTTGCACCTTGGGGCGGATTAACATAATTTTTGTTAATATTTTGAGCAAAACATGCCGCATAATGCGCTTAGAAAGCAATGCATAAAGCCTGCATTAGCCTGAATGCGAACAAAGCCAACAAATTAAATGCAGGCAGACTCTGGCTGAAGGTGCACAGGCCATGGATTCAGCTACGGATTCCAGCTGCTGTTGCATGATGAGCTGCAAAAAAAAAAAACAAAGAAAAAACAAAAACGCGCTAAGGCAGCGGCTGCAGTAGCCGCAACAGGGATGACGCCGACTGCATTAAAGTGGAAAATCCTGTCTGACAGCATTTAAACTAAGCAAAAAAAAGGCAAAAAACAAAACGAAAAAAGAAAAAATCAACAAAACACACATAATAAGCGTGGAAAAAAGCAAAATGAGAGCAAACCAAAGCCAGCCAGACCAACTTGGTCTGGCTAGGATGAAAAGCGAATGCGGCTAGAAAACAACTAATACATCCACACATACATGAACTGTTATGTGTGTGTGTGTGTAGAAAAGACTGTAACAGACTGCTTGTGGCAATCAGATTATTGCAATATAAATTACTACAATATACTCTTAGATTATAGCCATAAAAACAATTATAGGATTAGCAGCCAGGCCCATTGAGATTTAGAGTACACAATCAAAACGTTAACAATCTGTTACCATATTTAACAAATGATGAGGCTATAAGAGACATGATTACAAATGGACTGAACTAAATCATTATTTGCATCTAATGACTGTTTTACAATTAGTAAATATTACATTTATATAGATTTCGATTTATATATTGTATTTTATTATTATATTTTTCTTTCATTTAAATTTTGATTTATTTAAACTTTGTTTTTAAAATGGTGACTGCTTTTAGTCCAAAATTTAATAAATAAATTAGAATGACAGGGTATTTATTAATAAAAGAATATCTTTACCGTTGTGTCCTTTGTTGCTATAAGACATTTATTTTCATCATATCCATATACAACATTTATCTATCTACATCTTTTACTGTCTCTAGGATTATCCTATTCATTCAGAGTGACATGGCTAAATTGACCAGTGCATTAAATATTAAAAAAATAAATTTAATGCGTTTAGGGCAAACAAACAATCAAAAATATGAAAAAATTTGAAGCATATTAGAAATCTCAAGTTAAAATGAATTAAAAAAAATATCTCAAATTTTTCTCAGTTTTTAATATAAACATGTTTTATATAATTTCCAAAAATAAATATTTATTTTATATTTTAAACAAGTTTTTTCAATAAAGCATTTGCAATACACTTCAAATCATTAATCAAGGTCACTTAGCAATATCAACAAACCCTCTAATGGGTATATTTATCTATACATATAGTATAGATCAGACAGTTTCCCTATCTGATTTTCATCACTTGCATTTCGCGCCGATTTCGCACATATATATACCAAATTGTTAATAGGTACAAAAATGTGTTCTTTTTCGCATGAGTTTTCAATTATAAAGAAAAATTAATAAACAACGGTTTTCTTTCTTTTTTGTTGATTATTCTTAGAAAGTTGTCCATAAATCAGCGTGTTCGTTAGTAAACAACAAAATTGATAATAATTAATACAACGCTTAATAATTGAGTAAATGAAACGATAATCAAGAAGTAATCAAAGTTGCAATTAGCATTAAAAATCGTTGTTTTTTCCAGCTCAGCAGAAAACATTGTTCATCTGAGTGAAATGCTGTGCAGCACATTATATAAATGATTATTAAAAGGGATTTCATTGCTGATGCTTTTGTCTGTAAATAACAAATCGATTCGACTCAGCTTGTCATGTCACATTTAGTAATATAATGTGTTCAGCCTGTTCCCATGTCTTCAGAATTACTGTAATAAATCGAATTAAATATATCATTTCCAGACCTTTGCTAGAACTGTTAAGTCTTTTTTTAAGTCTTGCATATTACATAATAAAATGTATGCCGGCTTTTTGTCAAAGTCAATAGCAGAAAAGGTAAAACGACAACCAAAAACACATTTACTTATGTCATGCTCCATTCAACTACCACACATACATACATACATACATAGTGTGTGTGTCTGTGTGTGTGTGGGTGTGTGACGAGCCTGTCATAAGCAACAAATGACAGGCCGTTAACAAAAGACCGGCAACTGCTTACAAACATGACAATTACAATGGCCAACGTTGTATAAATAATTTCACTGCTTTGGCCAATGTACGATGAATTATTGTTATTGAATAATTAATATAACTTTGTGCCGTATGGCTGTCGCTCACCATTGAAATCAATTAATAACCAGTTGCAATTGTAATTGCAAATTGACACGGCTATTGCTATTGCTCTTAATTGCAATTTATGCGCAGAGCTGACATTAAACATATTTAAATAAATATTCCTTTACTTGTTATCGCTATTAACATGGATAAATTATTTATGATACCATTAAAATTACTTGTTTATATTTATTATATATTCTATATTGAAAACCGTTGATCAACACAGCATTTGCATATTACTTGCTTGTAATTAAACCAGGTAAAGTCTACTGGAACTGACTCCACTTGAATTTATTTAAAATTCTTACAGTTAGATGAAAACTCGCGCAGAATTTAACAAATTTTATGATAACTCAGCTTGTGAAGTAAAACCTAAAAACCATGGGTTATTTTTTACATGAGAGTTTCTAAGTTTCAGTGCCATTTCTATTCCGCTTTTAAACGTATAACAGACTAATATATATATATATATATCCATTCTGCATAAAAATAAAGAATATCAAAAATTCGTTTCATTTTAATTTCTACAAATTAACTGCTCTATCTTGCTTATTTTATATACATATATATATATATATTCTGCATGAAAATTAAAAAATATTAAAAATTCGTTTCATTTTAATTTCTACAAATCAACTGCTCTAACTTCACCAAATATTATCCGATTTCTGGAATTATCTGCATCTGATTATCTTGTTTATTTTTTCCATTTATATCGACCGCTGTTCAGAATTATCTGCATTTCAAATTGAAACAACGTCAGATCTCAGGCAGCTATCGTAAATAGATTCGCTTCATTGGGACGTAACTTTAGCTTTTTGATTCCCATACTCAGGCATACTCTCTGTGTATATATAAATTGTTGTTCCCCCTTGACCAGTGAAGCGTTAACTTTAGCATTTTTGTCATTCCATTTGATTGTTTGTCATTTGTATGCATTGCTCATTTGTGTTTACCTGTTCGTCAGTCATCCCATTCTTTTTATAATGCATTGCGCAATTTGTCAGCTGATTTTTTTTGGATAGTGCTAGAGATAGTGGGAATACGTATACCAATATGATCAAGATCGTTGACTTTTGGAGCGCTTATCAGTTGAAGGTTGCGCGGTGGGTTTGGGGAAATATAGATAAAAACAGTCGGCATGATAAATGAAGAGCTGTCAATAATGAGAAGCTGCAGGCCAAACAAGTCTTAAGCTGCTGTCGCCTGCCAGTTTACTCTGGGTACTCCACTATTATTTACCTACAATCACAACAGTTTATAATATTTTTTATACTCCTTCACTGTTGGCACTTGAAATGTTTGTGTTTACTTGGCTGTCGGTGTGTTTGTCGAGTTGGCGAGAAACAAACAAGCCGACCGACGACGAGCCACTCACTTTTCTATAGCTTACTTAAACTTATTTACAATCATTTATTTGTTTGTTTGCATAGGCAAACGCTGCGTATACGAAATGCGTACATCATATCAGACAGGTAAAGGCATTTGTTAAATTTTTATTTCGATTCGATTTGGTATGATTCGCAAGAAGGACAAGGTTGCCAAGTCAGTTGCCACCTTCCTAAAGTGTTTTTCATATAGGAACTTTCGTATGACCTGCTTTGCAATTTACACACAGGAAACGCAGCCCAACGGCAACAACAAAAGGTGTTAATGATAACGGTAACAAACAGTGGGCTAAACAAACTGGGTTAAAGGCGAGCCGGGGCAAAGCATTGCGCATTCGCAGCGTTGCAGCAAAGTCATAAAAACCAATTCAACACGGCAACTACTATTTCCAACTGTTTGTTCAATAAAAGTTAAAGCAGCTGCCAGCTCAACTAGGAAAACTTGATGGCTTCTACAAAACCGAATCATGCATACACTTTTGATCGAATTTAGAGTTTAGAGAGAAAGGATGGAAGTTTCTTGATTCTTGTGAGTGCTTAACTTTAATCTACATTTCTGGCTTAACAGCCAATTACAAGTTTGAGCATGTGGAGATTTCTTTCCCTTAGCGGACTCTTATCTACTTTCTGCATTTTTTAATTACTTATTCTCTTAGTTCTTTTAAAATGAAGAAATTTTTCAGTTTTTCAGACGAACTATTTGAAAATAAAAACGTTTAAGCAAATTGAAATACGGCCGGGAAGCCTTTTAGTATTCCCAATTTTAAATTATGTATTTCTACCTTATTTTATTCTAATCTTTTTTGTGTTTTATGCTAGAATCTCTCCTATATATTCTGCTTATGTTTTGTTTTATTTACTTCTTTGCCAACATCATATCATACTGCGCATAGCCCATATGAAAGTATAAAATGATTTAACTGCTTTATGGCTAAGTAGCGTTTTATGACCTGGTTGAACGCCTGGCAGCAAGTGGCCTAAGTAAATCGCATAAATCTTCGTTTGCAGTTACAGTTGGTACACGAGTTTTGTGAACTCGAAACTCAATTAAAATACCAAGTTCAGAGAGCCTGCCAGCGTGCGAAACTGACAGCTGACAGATGGAGACGTTGTAGGCAAATGGAAAGCGCCAGTGTTGGGTCATGGACTCTGTTAACATTTTAACAAGCTTCGTCATTCACTCATTCATTCATTCATTCAGTTCGTCCCCTACTCAGTCACTCAGACCAACTATCAATCATTCCAGGCTCATGTCGCTTGTTTTTCCACAACTCGCTTGAAGCAGGTGCGAAATGTGTCAGTCTCAAATATACCAAAGTTCAAAAGTATTTTTACAAGTAAAGTTTTGAGTTTTGTACCGCGCACTCGAGGTGTGCCCACGAAATCTGAGCTGGGCATAGGATTCTGTTACTTACATATTTATAGATAGCAATCAGCTCTTTTCTAAATGCAAGTTAGGTAAACAAAGCATTTTGTGACAGCTGTCAAATTGACAACTGTAAATACAATTTGCTAAGTCGTTTTATTTGTACTACAATTCCCGCTTTCTATATCGCTAAAAGTTAATTAGAAATAAATTGCTCATCTGTATAAAATTATATTTAATAAAAAAAAAATGTTTCCAAATATTTTGTGTTTCTCTTTTTTAGTAAAATAAAAAACAATTCAGTTTAGAATAAATAAAAAGGAAGACTTTCACCTGGAGTTTACCTATCAATTCAGGTTAAAATATATAAAAAAAAGAACACTTTTCCCAGGAGTTTATATTTTTCAAAGTAAATAAAAAACCGACTTTTGTCATAGGCTTATCAATCTTATTATAATAATTAAGTTCTCAGAGTAAAAGTTAAAATAGAAATTAGTAAAAATACAATTAGCTTACAATTGTAATTAATATATTTTCATTTCTTTTTCAGGTTTATTTACGGCGTTAAATATTACCAAATTTGGCGTTAAATCAAGTAAGTTTTTAGTAGTTTAAGTTAGCCAGAGTAAGGCCCATGTCCTGCATGAGAATTTTCGATTTATGAATAATGCAGTTAGACTTTAAATGATTAAAGCTAAAAGTTAAATCCACAAGAAATCCAAACATGCTTTGATGACTTTTTAATGTAAATTCAGGGCCAGTTCATTTACTATGCTATTCCGTGTGAACGCACATTTGCTCAATTAAATGCAGTTTCCTGGCCAGACCGCAGATCAAATCTATCAGATTACTTCCATTTCGCTGGGCTTTATTACACCCAGCTGAAAGGGGCAGGTCTGTTTGGGGGCTGATCTGTCACCTTGTGCAGGAGACGTGCATTGTGCCACTGGCATTGGCATTGGCATTTTCTATTAATTGAAGTGCAAAATCACGAACCTGCACTTAATTCACTATTTCTGCCTCGCCTGGGAAATGCTGTTGCAGCTACCAAAGAGAAAAACATAATGTGGCACATAACATTTTTGCACGCATTTTGCAGCTTGTCGATTAAATTCAATTGGCCAACACAATGTGCTCCCCCATCTCTGTCCAGCATCTAAGTATTTACGAGTGTTTGTAAACCATTTAAGGGCATTGGAAACTTTTTCCCGACATGGGGTGGGGGGGGGGGGATGTCGTCTGTTGAATCTTAGTGCTGCAAATGTCCTTTATTGCCATTCCTTCATTAGGTTTGTGTCTTCAAGATATTTTAATGCAATTTTTATGCGCATTTTTGCGCAATGTAATGGCCTGATTTCTTGGTAGACCTGGCATCTGTTTCACAAGCAATTCACAATTATTTCAATTGTGATTCATGAAATGCTCCTTATTGTCGTTGTTTTTTTTTATTGCCCAATGTCTGCTTTGTTCAATGAGAAAAATCTCTTGAAATGTTTCCTCTCAATTCAACTCGTAATGCTTTGTTGTTTAGCTTTACATCCCTTTAGTTATTATTCCCCATTAGTATCTCTCCCAGATTCCATCTCTAAATTGGGGGACAAAACGCGACACGCGTCCAAATTTACTTTATACGTGCGGCAGCTGTTGCCGACAGAAATGATCGAATAAACCATATTAAATTATGCATAAAAACTATATAATCCAGAAAAGTGGAGTAAAGACAGCTGAAATGTTGGGAAGCAGTTAAAAAAAAAAGAATATTCGAATTATACACAAAGTTCACAATTTATCAAAATGAGCAGATATTTGCTGCTAAACAAACTATATTTCTCTATAATGCCACATAAATAACGATACTAAGGAAGTTTATCCAGCAGATACATAAATTAGATCATAATAAATTAAACAAAAACAAAACACACCACACACACTCACACACACACACGCACACGAACACACACACACGGATTATAAATAATTAAATAGAACCGTTTCGACCGCAAGTTTATAAAAATAGTCTTCGTCGGCGACGTTGTGTGAAAATTAACAGCATTCAGCATTTGAAAAGTCATAAATTTTCAGAAAAGTCAAAAATTGAAACAGCTGCGAGCAAATGCCCGAATTATGATTATACTTTATTTGCTGTCAAGGCATAAGGAAAAAAGCACTAGAAAAACTAGTCTAAAACTCTGAGCAACTTAATCCTAATTTGGATGCAGAGTAAGTTTACAGCCTGCTGCTGCTGCAGCTGAAGAAGTGCGTCTTTCCATAAGCTTGTTATTTGTATTTTGAACAATTCATATACTGTTCGATGTGAGCTCCTTCCTAGTAGGCCTTGATATCATGTACACGTTGGAAACGTTCACCCGCCTGCCGCAGCGTTAGTTGCTTTGTCTCTGGCATTAGCACCGCCAAGATGAGCATACTCACCACCAGAATAATGCCCCCAGCCAGAAAGTATTGGTAGAAGGAGTATGTGCTCGATTGGAAAGTGCAAATCACAATGATGTGGATCAGCTGCTCAATGCACACAATCAGACCAATGAGGAAGCCCTTGACACGCATGGGAAAAGCCTCGCCCAAATAGACGGATGTGCAGGGGGCGTAGAGGCCAGCGAAGAACTGAAAGGCAATCGAGATGTTGCACATCTGATGCATGTAATACCAACTGCTAAAGTTCAGCCAATCCGACGAGATTCCCGCCATGCCCAGCATCAGACCCGCCATACACAGCAGTGCCAGCACCGATATCAGTTTGCGTCCCACTGTATCCACCAGGCCTATGGCAAAATAGGTGCCAATCCAGCGCAGAATGCCAAACACAATAACGGTCCAGTTCAGGACTACTTCGGCAACAAGTGTGCTCACTACCATTACCTGGCTTAGAGGCAGTGAGAAGGTGAAGGCCAACATGCACCGGCAGATGAGCAGCTTAATGAAGGGCATAAAGGATTGGGAGAGCTGAGAGCCGATACTCTGGCTGTTGCCTTCCTCCACATATCGCTTGGCCTCGGCAAAGTTCTCCTCGTAGGCTGTTGTGGTTGTTATCCGAGGCATAAGCTGCCACTGGCATAATTTAGCTTTGTCCTCCTTATTTTGTCGTAGTAGAAAAATGGGTGACTCGACGGAAAAGCCCAACAAGGACGTGGACAGTATGGTAAACACAATGCCAAAGATGCCGTGTGCCTGAGTGACACTTAAGTAATCATACTGTGAATACTGTGAGGTCATGATCACCTGGATGGCAATTCCCAACGCCAAACCCGACTGCTCCACTGAAACCCATACACCACGATCCTTGCTGCCCGATACCTCAGAGTTGTGTATGATGTAGACCACGGTGAGTATGCCCAGGCCCGCTCCGCCAACATAGCGAGCGGCCACCATTGAGGCATATTCGGTGAAAGCAGACACACAGATGATGGCATCAATCAACATCAGAACTCCGGCCAGAATCTACGGAGATTTGAGACAGAACTGCTAATTTCATGAGAACTTTTATTATCAATTGGAATACTCACGTATAAAATCCACTTCAGCAGATGGTCAACAGCAAGAGCTGCTACGACAGCTCCAATGATGACTCCAATAAAAAAGCTGTAATCTAATTCTGTAGTGCTCGATAGATTGGAATTAAAATTCCAGCCTAGGCACATGGCCATGTCCATACCACCATAGGCAAACAGCAAAATGCCTATCAGCCGAATATAATAATTTTAAAAAAATTAATAATAAATTAACAAAAATAAATAAAAGAGGTGTACACAAAAATATTCAAATCTTTTTGAAAACCAGGGTGTATCTTTTCTTTTCTTAATTCCAGGGTATATTTTTTTTTTAATTTGAAAAATTGTTTCTAATTTTCTCTCTGTTTTCTTATCATAATATTATTATTATATAAAACTTTAAGATGAACATAATGTTATAGTTTTCATTGCGATTTTTAATTGTTAATATGTAATTATTCAGTCACAATTATGAATATTAACATTATTTTACAATAGATAAATCAAATCAAACAAACATTGCTAAAAGTTTGCCAAAAAAGGCATTTCGAATCTCAGGAATTTAGTGATAACAGTTCGGGGGGTTTTTTTCGTTGGTTTCTTTGCTGTTTACTTTTCCCATTTCTGTTTAACTTTTTTTTTTAATAATAATCAATCAATATTTTCTATTCACGATAGCAAATATTCGGAAAAGAACAAATATACCTATACCTAAATAAATATATATACATGCATAAAAATACCTCAATAAATATTCGATATATAAATGCAATCAATCTAAGCTCTCAAGCTGAAATGTACATTTTGTTGTGAAAACCCTGATATGATAACGAGATATCAGCGAAGAAGAATTAGTTGGGTTGTGTTCAAAAATGGTGTGTGTTCAATTTAATTTCATTGTTAAAATTGTACTGAACAAGTGACGTCGTTTTAATATATAAAATATATATATTTTTAAATGTGAATAATTCGATTAACATTGCTGTCTTTTCTGTACGAATTGAAACGTAAAAAGAGGTATTCCGATGCAGATGATGTTTAATTCCTTTCCTTTTTCCTTTGATTGCCTTATTATTATTATTAGTAATATTTTGCCTATTATTATTAATATTATTTTGCATATTATTATTAATAATACTTGAAATACCTGCTGTTGCCGAGTGCGTTTTCTGCTTGTAGACATATCGATTGGGTCTCTGGTTGACCTCAACATAGGTGGTCTGTGGTGGAACATAGGTGGCTTGTGGCGGCGGTGGTTTATAGTTGGGTTGTGGTGGCACTTGTCCTTCCTCGGTGGTTACATATATTGTATTTGGCGGTGCAGCCGTTGTGGCAATAACTATGGTCATTTTGATCACTTTTTTTTTATGTTAACTTGCGGAGGTTCGTTCGATTTGAGGTACACGCCTCTACTGACTTCGATCTGACCAGGCTTTATACATTTATAGGCTTAAGAATACGGTATCAGTATCTCATTATAGATAATGCGTATATATATATATTGTAATCAGCATGTGATACACTTGCCCCCAGCCAACAAAACCCGATACGAAAAAGTTGAACTATGATTTTGATTCATTTTTGCAGTTAGCGACGCTTCCCATAAAATTGTAATGCTTTGGACCTTTGGACTTAGCCAGGTATGGGGTTTTTTGTGCACCCAAATGAGGCGTTGATTCATATAATTATTTATAACATTTTTATTGTTATCGCATTGGAATTATAGTAATGTTGGCATATTTGATTAATAATTTGCAATTTATTAGTGCTGAATTACAACAAAGACAGGATTGATTCCATTCTAAATATACAACTATATTACTGTTATGTGGAAGATTTATTGATTGATATCATACCAGATGGTTAAAGCCATTTCTTTTAATTTTTTTATTTGTAGTTTTAGCACTTAGCGAATTGTTAAAAAAATGTTGTTATAAATAAAGCCACAATTTAATATATTTTTGAAATTGGTGTACATTTACTTTTAAAACAATTTTTAAATAATAAATTGCATATATATAATAAAAATAAACTGTCGATTATATAAAAATGTTTGAAAATAATCTGAAAATAAGCTACAAAGCTACAAAATTTAAAATGAACACATTTTTTATTTTTCGAGTGCAAATCTAAATTGGCTTAATACCAATTCTGACCTTGGTTTAGGACCTAGGCTATTTTTCTAGTAGGCGATGAAATCATGTCCTTGACGAAAACGATCACCGGCCTGTCGGAGCGACAATCCTCGTGTTTCAGGCATAAATAACCCAAAGATGACCACACCTGCAGCCAGGATAATGCCAACGCCAACAAAGTATTGAAAGAAACAATTGGAGTCCTGCAAGAATGTGACAATCACAATGATGTGGATCAGCTGCTCGATGCACACAACAAGGCCAATGAGGAAGGGCTTAACCCGCAAGGGAAAGACCTCACCCAAATAGGTCGGGGTGCTGATGACAAAGGAGCCAGCAAAGAACTGGAAGGCCATCGAGATGCCGCACACCTGCGACATAAAGTATGTGTGTGTGTAGTAAGTATCATGGGCAGTGATCCCGGCCAGAGCCAGCATTAGAGCCGACATGCACAGCAGTCCCACCAGCGAGACCAACTTTCGTCCAATTAAATCCACCACACATATTGCGAGAAGTGCGCCAATGAAACGCAAAATGCTCCACAAAATCATTGGCCAACTGAAGAGAGACGCCTTCCATATTAGCGTGCTGTCCAACATGGTCAAGCTTAATGGCACTGAGAAGGAGAATGCCACCAGGCAGCGACTGAAGATCATCTTAATGAAGGGAATTAAGGAACTTAAGAGCTGCTTGCCAAAGCTTTGGCTAGTACCCTCCATAACGTAACGCTTGACCTCGTCAAAAATGCTGTTCTGCACATCCTGTGGAGTTGCGGTGCCCAAGAGATGAGTCTGGCAGACACGCGCTCCACTCTCATCACCCTGGCGCAGATAAAAGATGGGGGACTCAACTGACATGGCAACGGAGCCAGTTGCAAGTGCGGCAAATATAATACCAATGATGCCATGTGCCTGATTTAGGGTAATACTCGAGGATGAGGACGAGTTCCACTGTGAGTCCATCAGCACCTGGATGAGTATGCCCAGTGTCAGGCCGAACTGCTCGAGGCCGCACCATTTGCCACGCGAAAAGCCCAAATGAATCTCCGAGCTGTGTATGATGAAAGCGACCGTGAGGAGTCCTATGCCCACTCCGCCAACATAGCGAGCCGCCACGATTGGAGTGTACTCTTGGGGTGCACTTACAAAAATGATTGCATCGATCAGCTGCAGCATTCCGCCCAGAAGCTAGAGAATTTAATAAGATTAGAAATGAAATTAGACTTCGACTTTTCTCTGTTTCTCACATAAATATATTTTTTTGGCACGTGGGTCACCGTAAAAGCTGCCAGCACATCTCCAATGATGACGCCAATGAACCAACTGAATCCCAATTGATAGGTTGTCATTATGCCCGTGTTCAGATTCCATTGTAGACCCTGAGCCATATCCATGCCGCCATAAGCAAATAGCAGTAATCCTGTTGAGCAATAAATATCATTTGTTTATAAATCAAATAAATAACTAATCTCTTAACATAATAACAAACTCGACACATGTGTTTCACAATTATGCAAATTACATCTACAAACGGCGATAATTGTATACAAATGTACAATTTATAAAAACATATTTATTGAATACAATAAACAAAAAAATAAGTTATCTTATCTTCAGTTTATATCGGAACTCACCCAGGGTTGCAGCGTGAGCATTGTGAGCATTTGTCCAGCGGTTGGAAATGCGCTGGATTTGTTGTGGTTCTTCAATCACCTCAACGTAGCTGGTTACTTGTGGTTGTCCAGTTGTGGTTGTTTTTGTGGCTATAATCACCTCCGGTGCTTCCCCCGTTGTTATGCTGGTTGTCATTTTGCAAAATGTAAATTCAAACTGAAACTGCTTAGGGTTTGTTCAACACTAATTTAAAATAAATATATTTTAGTTGTACTCATTAGCATAGCAAAAAGTGCGTTATCTTAAAATTCGATATATTCCTTCTGATAACGTATAGATATTCTAATCAAATTTTTTGATATCTAAACATCAAATTCCATTGCTTTGTGGCAGTTTAGATATGGTCATGATTCATCGGAAATTTTTTTATGCGTAGTCCCCCAAATCAGAATTTAGAACTGATAACCGAAGTTGAACTTTAAGTCCTGCGTTTATTATCAATGACTTATTGGAGAAACCTCAGTAAAAAAAACTTGTTCTATTTACTATTGATGTTAGTTTAAAGATGTAAAGCCCAAAAATCGGAAAACTCTACATTTTAAACGTATTTTCCTGGTAACAACCTTCAGAAAGAAGACCATGCCTATAAAAGTTTCAATGTCCGATAATTCGAATGTTACAAAGCAGACTCTTAGGAATCTCCTTTTAATATTGATAAGAATTTCTTGGTTCCAGCAACTGAAATTCTCATTAGTTATTATTTAATAATCGAGACTTATGAAAGATAAGTGCAAATAATTGTTTTTATTGAATTGATAAAATTAATATTTGCTTGGGCTTTTATAGTCTTGGTTGTCTCAACTGCAGAACTTTACCAATGATTTGGACATGTTGAGATAACACTAATTCCACTTCGTTATTGAGCGGCGTGTGCCATAAATTGATTACTGTGATTACTGCTACAAAATAGTTAACAATAAAAGTCGTTTAAGAATTTTTTTTATATATATATTTCTTTGACTTAACAACAAAAATCTAAAAACTAAATTGCTATTATTTTATTTAAATTAGTATATTTTCTTAACAGAAAAATGGTTGCAGTTTTAGTAATACTTTTAAATTAAAATATAATAAAATTAAAATTATTTTCTAAAACATTTTTAATGTATTTTTATTATAAAAAGAATATAAATTTGTTGGTAGCTTAATTATTATGCCAAATTTATTATTACTGTTTAATTTATATATTTCTATTTGTCGTATTTTAAATTAAATTATATAAATAGAAATATTCAAATTATTTGAATTTATCGAGCTCTACGAACAATCTGAGGATATAACTTCTTTTAGTGGTTATAAATTTACAAATACAACTTAAATCTGTTGAATAATATCAATTGCAAAATTACCAATACAATTTAATTCTGTTGACAAACGGATAAAATGACATTGCTTGCATGTCAATTAACTTTAAATTTTTGGTTTTCAAATAGTATTATTTTTATTATTTTATTTATAGAGTTATTATACATAAGATTGCACACAGCTGTTTATTTGGCCGCATGTTGATGATTTCAGCTAAGATGATTTCCAAATTGCTCTTAAATAAAACTTAAGAGTTTATAATCCTTGCTATATAATATATGATATTCTTGGTGTTAATTTGAACAAATATCATGGCTACAAATTGTATTTGTTGTTACCTAAGGTATTTTTCGAGAATCTTCTTTAATGGGCGAATAGGTCATGTAGGCGACGGAATCGATGGCCCGCTTCTCGCAGCGTCGTCTTCTTCGTCTCCGGGAGCGTTATCAAAAGGAAGACCATGCTGATGAGCAAGATGATGCCCACTGCCAAGTAGTACTGGTAAAAGCTGTGCAAATTACCGCTGAATGTGCAAATGACAATAATGTGAACCAGCTGCTCAATGATTACAATCAGGGCAATGAGGAATGGCTTGATGCGCATGGGGAACGCCTCACCCAAGTAGGTGGGCGTACTGGCAACAAAGAGGCCGGCAAACATTTGGAATGCCATGGATACGCGACATAGCTGACCCATGTAATACGTACTGATGGTGTAGAGCACATTCGAGTAGATGGAGGCCATGCCCAGCATTAGACCACCCATGCAGACGAGTCCCACAATTGTGAGCAGCTTGCGTCCCAGGATGTCCACGAGGAAAATGCTGATGATTGTGCCAAGAAAACGCAATACTCTCCAAACGATGATTGGCCAGCTGTACCTGGATCCCTGCCAGATGATGGTGCTTGCAATGATTGATTGGGTGAGCGGAATCGAGAAACTGAATGCCACCAAGCAGCGACAAATCAACATTTTCATAAATGGGACGACGGCGACGGCCAGATCATGGCCTATGCTCTCATGTACACCCTCCGATACGTAGGTCTTCTTCTCCTCGAAAGCCATTTCGTAGTCATTTGGGGTGTACTTGCTTTCCAACAGTTGCCACTGACACTTGCTCGCCTTATCGTAATTGTTGCGGCGCAAGTGAAAGATGGGCGACTCCACGGACAACATCAATATGCCTATGGCAACAAGGGAAAACACAATTCCAATGATGCCATGCACCTGGTTGGCAGCAACTCCATTGCGCGGATCCCAGTCAGAGTCCATGATCACCTGCACGGCAATGCCCAGACCCATGCCGGACTGCTCAACGGCACACCATTTGCCACGGGCTGCGTCTGGTGCCGCCTCCGAATTGTGTATGAGAAAGGCGATGGTTGCAAAGCCAATGCCAATGCCGCCAATATATCGAGCTGCCACTATAGCATCATAGTTGTATGGTGCAGTCGCAAAGATGATTGCATCCACTAGATTCGTCAGTATTGCGAAACTCTAAATGGATATTCGTAGCATTAGAATTGGAATATTTTTAATATATTCAGTTGTCTTCTAACTCACATAGAAATAAAACTTTGGCAAGTGGGTCACAGCGACGGCACCCAAAACGGCTCCAATGATGAAGCCAATGAACCAGCTGAATGAAAACTGCTGTGTGTCCGCGATGCCGGTGTACATATTCCAACCCAGGCCCTGAGCCATATCCATGCCGCCATACGAAAACAATACCATTCCTGCAAAAGGCAACAAATATTTCAAATAGGTTTCTAACAAATCTTTTACATCATATTTTACATCAGTGTTGACCAAGCTTTTTCTCAAAAAGTTAGCAATTGTCTACTAATTATATAGATACATTAAACTCCAATGTTTACCTGCGATTATGGAATGCAATCTCTGACGATTGACACAGCAGCCCGAAAACCTGTAATCCGGCCGCGGATCGCTTGCCATCTCCACTCTGAGGACGTTTCCAACTGACATTTTGCTCAATTATTTCAGTTATTTGACTGTTCGTTCGATCCGGCGACTATGCCCAAACTAATTTCAAATGGTAACGTTCTTGTGTTTTTAAAGCAAACTGATATCAAATATGTCGATATCTCTCTACTGGAATTATACCGATTTGATAAATAGTACACCACGGCAGATTCCTACAAGTCTATGATTCATGGCATGATTTTCATTTGCCTATCCAACATTGATATAATCCCTGATAGGGAGACTGATAATTAAAATTGGACGTCAGTTTTCATAATCATTGTGACTCATCTTGCTACTGTACATTCTCGAGTACCCCTTAGGAAACACCTTCACTGAGTCAGCAACTTAAGGTATATTAATAATAGGCCGTAATGGTGATAAATCGATCAATATGTCATTTATGAACATGATACTTGAATTTATGTTCTCGTAAAATAATATTATGGCACGTTTTTTATGTTTAGATACCAAGATTGAGTGCGACAATATTTCACTTTTATCTGCTCCTGTCTATTTTTTACAGCCTGTTCTGTCTAGTTTGGATTATATACAAATTTAACGGAACGATTGGTAAAAAATAGAACTCTTGTATTAAATGTTATATACTAGTTTTTTTTTGTGTTAATTATATTTGTTTGTCTATTAAGCAATATTTTATGGAACGTGAGGAACAGCAGCCTTTAATATTGTTTATCTGCTGCATAAATCTCTGCACAAATGTTAAATTTCCTAAGTATTGTCAATCTTTCTGATGCTCTTAGCGACTGTAAGAACTGAAAGCTTAGTAATCTTTCTTTTTTTTAGTATTTCCCCACAAACACTTAGAATACTAATACACATTAATAGAGCAATAGACCACAGACTAAGATTACTATTTAAGATATTAACAATTAACGATGACATGTTTGGCCTTAACGATTCGGTGCTGACACACCTTGACCTATCCCTGATGGGCAGGCTGGACATGCCACTTAAGATGTGGCAACTACTAATGTGCAACATCTTCAATTGCTGGCAGCGCTATTAACAAGCGTCATTAATATACTTTGACAACAACAACATCAACAACAACAACAACAACAACAGCCGCTATCACAACCAACAAATCCCTAAGGCAACAATCTCAAGTGTTTGCTTGTGTTGTCTCAAATTGCGTAATGTCTGCATTCGAACACTTGAACACCAGTTTCAGCCTCTGCCTCAGCTTCAGCATCAGCTTCGGCACCAGCTCCAGCTCCGGCAACAAATAAAACTCCGGCGCATGCAATACCATCTCCAACGTCGCTGTAAGCCAATCTGTCTTATTGCGCATCAAACTGTCACATTGTATGCTGATGTTAAGCAGGAGGAGGGGGGGGAGGAGGACTGGGAATGGGTGACTGCTGGCTGCTCCTTGTCATTTGTCACTGCTCGACAAATTAAGCAAATGCGACGCCAAATGGCCATGGCATCCAGCATTGCAACGCGTTGCCTCATATTTTGAGGCATTCAAGTACATTTTAATGAGTTTATGCATCAGGCTGTCTAATGGCTCAAAAATTATGAGCGCCGCATCAAGTGCCACCATCACACACAACACACACACACACACATGCACACACACACATACATGCAAAATACATTTCAAAATTAGCACATGGTGCACATAACTCACATGCAGATAGACAGATACACAGATACATAGATACAGATACACAAATACTAGCGCAGTTGTAGCTGGAGACAGCTGAGCACTTTGCATCAATTTCTGTATGCTTCAAGGAAGTGTCTGCCACTGCCACTAATGGAGTCTAATTACCCCGACCGACAGGCGACGACCGATGCTGATCCCTCCCATTGCCTGCCTTGACTAATGAAAGCATATTAAAGCGTTTGTCGTTCTTAATATATATATGTATGTGTGTATGCTTGACAGACAAACAGTCAGACAGACGGAATACATTCGCGCTTGACAATTGCTCATTATTTATTTTCGTACCACTCAAATAAAGACCAGGCCACAAATCGTCGTCAGACTGTCAGATTGCTGCGGCAACTATTGCTATTTTGGTTTGCTATTTTTGCTAAAACATCGAACAGCTCCAGACATCTTCGTCCGTCCAGAACAACCTAACATATAGAGAGTAAGAAAGAGACAGAGAGAGAGAGATGTTTTTTTCTCTCATGCATGATATGCTGATGACCTGTGCTCAATGTGGGGGGTCGAGAAATAATATAAAGTGTACAAACTTTCCTTCATAGCGTTATCCAAAATAGCATTTCCTAATGTAGCTCAATAACCTTAATTGATGTATGCTCTAGTATTTTTTATAACTATCATAACTAATCTTATAAAATAAAAAAAATAAT